>VZTR01022401.1:38195-95698 GCA_013400775.1 Chaetops frenatus | reverse complement strand
GAATAAAGGTCTTAGACCTTGTGTCCTAACTCCGAAATCCCACAAAGAGTTACTGAACTAAGACAGAGGTTCCAAGCAGACCACACACAGAAGGGAAGTCTCACTGACCTGCTTTTTAGAAGATTATTGGTTCAGAAGTTCCCACTGAAACTAACAGGGCCTGCTGAAAGGTTCTGACAGTACCGCTTTCTATGAGTCCAGCAACAAGGCAGGAGTTTCATGAAAGATCTGATAGCACATTCCCTACATGTAAAGAGAGGATGTGGGAATTGCTGATTGCATTTAAAACATCTTTACAGATGTCTCAGAATTATTCGTCCATACCGCATACAGTTTTCATTTAGTATGTTAACTCTTCAAACTAGATTCCTCGCTTCATTTCTGCCAAGCAGTATTTTCATTCTCCTAATCTAAATTGAACTGTGTGATGCAGCAAAGTACATTTCCTCAATGATAACTCCAGACTTACATAATTTTCTCACATCCCAAAGTCTAATGTGAAGGATACAGCATGAAGCACATAGATGGGAAACCGAAATTAAGATAAAAATGTCATTACTTTACATCTGGGGAAAATGTAATTGCAAGGCTTGAAGTTAATTTGAATATTATTTGAGAAACTCGACGACTGTATGCCGAGCTCTGCAGGACATTACAAATATACTTGTAATTCTCTTTCTTCCCTTTGAAAAAGGTAAAAGGATTTGGCCTTAAAGTGAAAGGCATCTGAGGTTCATTTACATTATTTTTATATGGTTCTCCACCTGATCACATTAAAAATAACTGGGTTTTTTCCCTGGAAAATATACCTACTTTAATTTAAGTTTCATAGGAAAAGGAAGTTTTAATAATGATGTTCAAGACAAAAATTCACAGGAATTTAAGTAGGCAAGGGAGAGAAATCTTCAAGAGACAGGCATCAGTACTGGTTTCAGAGCCAGTCGTGACCTACTTGTTTAGACAATAAATCCTTATTAAGCTGTCACAACTACAGACTCAAAAAAATATCAAAACTGATCTTATATGTACATCTCAGTGAAAAATGGAAATAGTTTTTCCATATTAAACAAGTAAGGAACAGAGCAATGGAGAGGTTAAAATAGCCTTCCCAAGGTCACACAGGGCATCTGAATAGGGACTTTCTCATGGCTCTTCTGCTTTTTACTGTTTAGACTAAAGTCTAGTTTGATTAGGAGCTGAGGGGTTTTTTTCCTAAATCATACATGTGGCCGAATATAATGAGACCTTGGTGCATGTCTGCACTATGTGCACTTCTGCTTGGTGTAAAAAAGGTGAAATCCTAAATAATGTAATCCATCAGAAAACGAGAGCTAAAGAAGCACTGTAGAGGAAAACTAGAGGTCTTGATCTAATTTTAAATGTTTCTCCTTTTAATTACTCAAGAGAAAAATCAATTCAGACCATTCCACACTTCATTTGCTTTGGAGCATGTAATTTTAAATTTGTACTTTGTCTCACTTTTTGTACTACTTCTGGAAAAATATAGAACATGACTTAGAAAAATATGAAAATTACTTAAACTTACTTTGCATTGTTTGAAATTTTTTAATGGAAAAAAAAAAAAGTGAAATAGCTACAGGTTTCCCAGGCTTTATAGTTGGAGAAATGAAGAAAAGGGAAATTTAAAAATATTAGGAATAAAATTATCCAATTATTGTTAGAAACATACATTTTCAGAATTCCTCCATCAGATATGAAAGGCTTACAGCCTGTTGTAGGGACTCCTCTCAGTCTGCTGCTTCAGAGGGCTGTTGATGAACTCGTTTGAGGACATCAACAACATTTTGAANAATCCCACAAAGAGTTACTGAACTAAGACAGAGGTTCCAAGCAGACCACACACAGAAGGGAAGTCTCACTGACCTGCTTTTTAGAAGATTATTGGTTCAGAAGTTCCCACTGAAACTAACAGGGCCTGCTGAAAGGTTCTGACAGTACCGCTTTCTATGAGTCCAGCAACAAGGCAGGAGTTTCATGAAAGATCTGATAGCACATTCCCTACATGTAAAGAGAGGATGTGGGAATTGCTGATTGCATTTAAAACATCTTTACAGATGTCTCAGAATTATTCGTCCATACCGCATACAGTTTTCATTTAGTATGTTAACTCTTCAAACTAGATTCCTTGCTTCATTTCTGCCAAGCAGTATTTTCATTCTCCTAATCTAAATTGAACTGTGTGATGCAGCAAAGTACATTTCCTCAATGATAACTCCAGACTTACATAATTTTCTCACATCCCAAAGTCTAATGTGAAGGATACAGCATGAAGCACATAGATGGGAAACCGAAATTAAGATAAAAATGTCATTACTTTACATCTGGGGAAAATGTAATTGCAAGGCTTGAAGTTAATTTGAATATTATTTGAGAAACTCGACGACTGTATGCCGAGCTCTGCAGGACATTACAAATATACTTGTAATTCTCTTTCTTCCCTTTGAAAAAGGTAAAAGGATTTGGCCTTAAAGTGAAAGGCATCTGAGGTTCATTTACATTATTTTTATATGGTTCTCCACCTGATCACATTAAAAATAACTGGGTTTTTTCCCTGGAAAATATACCTACTTTAATTTAAGTTTCATAGGAAAAGGAAGTTTTAATAATGATGTTCAAGACAAAAATTCACAGGAATTTAAGTAGGCAAGGGAGAGAAATCTTCAAGGGACAGGCATCAGTACTGGTTTCAGAGCCAGTCGTGACCTACTTGTTTAGACAATAAATCCTTATTAAGCTGTCACAACTACAGACTCAAAAAAATATCAAAACTGATCTTATATGTACATCTCAGTGAAAAATGGAAATAGTTTTTCCATATTAAACAAGTAAGGAACAGAGCAATGGAGAGGTTAAAATAGCCTTCCCAAGGTCACACAGGGCATCTGAATAGGGACTTTCTCATGGCTCTTCTGCTTTTTACTGTTTAGACTAAAGTCCAGTTTGATTAGGAGCTGAGGGGTCTTTTTCCTAAATCATACATGTGGCCGAATATAATGAGACCTTGGTGCATGTCTGCACTATGTGCACTTCTGCTTGGTGTAAAAAAGGTGAAATCCTAAATAATGTAATCCATCAGAAAACGAGAGCTAAAGAAGCACTGTAGAGGAAAACTAGAGGTCTTGATCTAATTTTAAATGTTTCTCCTTTTAATTACTCAAGAGAAAAATCAATTCAGACCATTCCACACTTCATTTGCTTTGGAGCATGTAATTTTAAATTTGTACTTTGTCTCACTTTTTGTACTACTTCTGGAAAAATATAGAACATGACTTAGAAAAATATGAAAATTACTTAAACTTACTTTGCATTGTTTGAAATTTTTTAATGGAAAAAAGAAAAAAAGTGAAATAGCTACAGGTTTCCCAGGCTTTATAGTTGGAGAAATGAAGAAAAGGGAAATTTAAAAATATTAGGAATAAAATTATCCAATTATTGTTAGAAACATACATTTTCAGAATTCCTCCATCAGATATGAAAGGCTTACAGCCTGTTGTGGGGACTCCTCTCAGTCTGCTGCTTCAGAGGGCTGTTGATGAACTCGTTTGAGGACATCAACAACATTTTGAAGTCAATGTAGAAAGAGTTACAACTGTCCCAGATGTCCCCACTTTTCCTGAATATGCTATCCACTCTTGGTGACTGCTCAAACCTTTGAAGGACTCAGCCTAAGCAGTTTATGGCATGTTACCGATAATAGAAATCTAACAGGTTAAGGTTCGATGATTGCCATTGATAGTGACTGACTGGAAAAGTGAATTTAACACAAAATACAGACAAGCTCTAATCAGCAGTGAGTTAGCTCAGGTAATCATTTATGGTGCAGAGTCAGGTTCTTACTCAATAGGAGTCCCTATTAGGCNTAATTTTTTTTTTTTTTACTCTGTAAATATATAATATTAAAATTATCAGGAATATGATAAGGAAAGAGCCCCGTATTAAAAAAAAAATTGGGGAAATAGTTCCACCTTTACATTTTGACACAGGAGGAGGACACTGGTTTTATCTGTCATGAAATAATAACTCCAGAGGTCACATCAGATGTGACAGAATGTAAAAAAATTCAGTGTGACTTATTCATCTCATTCCTTCAGAAGCNAGAGAAGTCAGGTTCAAGCTGTCAACTAATCCCAGTTTTCCTTAACATCTCCCCATTCCTAGATGACTTTTACACTATTTCTTTACATGTAGGAGGAACCTGAGTGAATCTGGTAGTACATACTTTTGTTACTGATTGTTGTAAAATTCTCTCACTTTGATCATAAGATATCATCAAGAAAATACAGAATGCACGCTCGGGGAGGGGTGGTGGTACCTTGCAAGTGAGTAACTTTGGGATGGAGCTGTGCATTAGTATTTGAAATTAGATTAAAATGAACCAAGTTCACCTGAGAGGAGCAATTTCGCCACAGTTGCTGGTTCAGCTGAAGGACATCTCCTATCTCCCTTGGCTGACGAGTCCTTTGTGGTTTATTAACTATGTGGAAACATCGAGTTGCCCCCTGCAAGGATTAGCACAGAGCCTGGCCACGGTGTTTCCACTCCACTCCACCCTCCATCCCATCCCAGCCCTCTCAGCAGGTGCTTAAAGCTGCAGGCTGTGTTGTGTGGGGAATCATGATGGAATAGACTTTGTGCATGCCAACTGCATTCCATCCAGGAAGCAGCAACTGCACTTCTCCTTGTGACATCTGTACTGTTATAGCTTCTGCTAGAAAGTGATTATAACTGCCCAGTTTTCTATAATTTTACCCCGACTCATCTTCCCACAACATGAAATGATCATAATATTAGACATGGTACAGATACATGGAAATAGAGTTCTTCTTCTCAGAGCACAATCCTAACATTCTCCTTCATCTTAGCCTGGCAAGCAAGCCAAATACTTTTTTCCCAAGATATTTTTGTGTACAGAAAATAATTCGTTTATCTATAGAAACAAATACATTATTCTGCCAAAATGATCTATGAAAAGAAAGCCAGGGAAAAAAAAATAAAAACAAGAAGTGGTCCCAGATTTCAAACACCTTTGAATTCCAAAATAGTCCAATGAACATAATGTAAAAGCACACACCATCTGTAAAATTCATATTTCCTATATACTGATTGATGTAGTGAGCGGAAAGTTGGTTCAGACCATGTGTGAATGGGTGGCAGATTTTGTTCTCTATAATATATTTAACAAAACCCACAGTGACATTTTATAGCATTATCATGTCAGCACATGACATTAAGAATAAAGATTAAAAAACATTTAAGGCATTTAACTGACTTAATTCCAGCAACTGACCTTTACCAACATTACTTAAATGCTGTTTTTCAGCGAAAACAAAAAATTAGGTTCAATTGTTCACAGCCTGTCAACATTTTTAATTACTTCAGGAACAAATCTGATTTTTCAGTAAACTGGCACCTTTTCAGGTGGCCTGGATAGGGAGCTCTTGAACAACCTCAGGCAGTGAGGGAGCTAAAGGAGATGGTGATAATGTTTTGGGAACACCCTTACCAGAAAGGCTTTTCTCCACAGGCTGATCTGCTCTCCTCTAGCTAAGCTGAAACTTCAACATGATGCTACATTTTTTTGACAGAGACCTAACTATATCTCCAGTTTTTCTTTCAATTATTTTTGGTCTAATACCACCACTTGACATTTCCAGGTGTTTGTATTGAACTATGTAACAGCAGGGTGAAACTTCTGAGCTCCTTCTCCTCCAGTACCCTACCAGGAAAGATCAGTTACTCCCATGTTCTTACATGGAATGTCCCACTCAGCATAATTACTTTTGTTTCCTTATATTCACGTGTTTTGAATAAGAAACTATCACGAATAAATACCAATCCTATTTCTCATGGCATCCTTCTGCTCCTTTCACTTTTGGCCAAACAAACTTGAAAGAGCCCTTTTTGCAGTTCATATATCTTCATTTTTTTCTCACAAATACTTAAAGGATGTTTTTAAGCTTTCTGTGCCTTAATTCTCATTCACAATTAATATTTTTCTAAACTTGAATATTTTTGTCTGCAAGGATCAACCAACTTGCCTCACACAGCATCAACTTGCATATCTAATACCTGCACAGGTCATTACACATCCTATTTAACCCCTAATGACAATGATTTATGTGCATGATCTTCTTTTTCATTATCCTTGTCCATCTACATAAACTGTTCTGTCTTGCTAGACAACTGCCTGCTTCAGTACAATTTTCTCATATAAAACTGAAGAGAATTTAATTTATCATACTATTTTAAAAAAAGGATTTAGGGATGCAGAAATACGTAACTTTTCCAAAGAATATTAAATACAATCAAAGGCATGATAATGTGCCATCTCTCTGTTAGTCTTTTGCTAGGTGCAAAACCAGTTTTCACCTAAAACAACACTAGAAACATGGAAGGTCTAACGCATCATCATAAGTTTTGAAGGGTTTATTTAGGCTTGTTTCTCAATTTTCTTTAAAATTTAAGTTAGAAATTAGAGTCTGTTAATTTAAAAAAGATAATTTCAGTAAGAGCCCTCATTTTTAGTTTAAATGAGAGCCCCGCTCTGGCAGCCACTTATCATCCATACAGAGGTCCATTTGTACTGACAACTAGATGAAAATGCAGAAGGCTGGTTACTGATGCTTGTATCCTTTAGGTTTGTTAAATGCTGCACAGCAGCTTGGCATTAATAGCTGTGCTGCCTGGTAGCTTTGTTAAGTTCAAGTTAATGTTAAACGTAGTGATTTTTCAACTCCATGGCAATTTGAAGTGTGAGTTAGTACCAGGACGTGCATCCTCTTCTGAAATCTGTATGGGATCTCTCTCTACCTGCTGTGCCTAATTTCAAAGCCCAATGCTATCATTAGGCAAAGAGAGTTGTTTTCTCTTTTGTCTGTGTGCTCTGCTTCACATCAATTTCATCAAAAACCTCTCATGACTCTTACTATAAATTGATCCTGTGTAGCCCTGACTGACCTTCAGACCCCAAAGAGTTGTATTTTTTCAAAGTTTAAAACCTTTCTTCATGACAGATCAAATATCCAGGGACACATTTAGACATACTATAATTCCACTTAAAATATTTCATTTCCATAAGGAACAAATTTTTAACTGAGCAGTGCATTTTTCTAGCAGTTAGAAAAAACTGCTCACTCCAGCATTGTACAGGGTGCAATCTGCTTTTATCCACTGGCTGAAAAGAAAAATGGAAAAGGAGGAAAGTAATTCCAGGCCTCACCTGCTGGTTGCTGCATAGGTAAGATATTTAAGAGTTCTTCAGGTGGTTGACTTGGAAGTTTTGCTGGATTTTCATGGAACTCTTAGCTGTATTCAGCCTGCGCTAAGTTATATCCTGGAATCCATCTTGTTCTTCAGTTTATCTTCTTCTGCAATTTATACTTTCATACTTTAGTACAAACATCTGTTTATAATACCTGCTCCTACAGAAACACTTTTTATATCTTTTTCCTAATGCATCATTTCTTTAGACTTTTAATTGTAAAGGCTGATACTTGGTACAGCTGTTCATCAGTTTTTGTTGAAAGAAACAAAAATAAAGGGCTTTTTGGCCACTCCCTACCTGTGTTTGATTACCAGTATACTTAGGTACATTTCTGTATTTCAACCTGTTACTAGAAGAAAGGTATTTTTATGATAAAATAAATATTATCAAGTAGTGGTTTTGAACAATATTTTTTTAGAATATACTGTTATCAGATACTAAGTATGCTGGCAGGCAAAAGCAGAGCAAGAAAGGGGCTGAACAGAAAAGAGAAGGTTCTTGAATCCCAGCACAGGCACAGTAGCTTCTACAGCTCCCCTTCATGGAACACAAGCTACTTTTGAAATGCTAGAAAGCAATGACTTTATCAGTGTTCTCCTAATACCTCCAGTGAGAACAGCATTTCTGGGAGAGGAGAGAAAATGCAGCCTGCAAGGCACTCTGAAACACCTTACACGGTCTGCATAAAAAGGATGAACATTTTTCTTTGTCTGATTCCAGAATGTTTCTGAGTAGCTCTACTTTTTTGTTATTGTTACTGTTGTGGTTGTTATTACTAATTGTTTAGGCTTTATTATTTGTTTATTATTATATTATTCCACACACAAATTATGTCTGAAAATCTGTCATATGTAAGAACTGCATCTGTTATAAAGACACTGTTAAAATAAAACCCTGGAGTTTCTTCAGATGGTTATGTAGCGAATTTTAGGAGTTACAATCAGACAAACACCATTCACTTCATTGGTCTGATTCTTTCATCTCACTCTGCAGGTCTGATTAGACAGGACTTCAGTGGGAATTTCTCTGGAGCTGGAATATTCTCTGCAAAGTCAAAATGGCACCACAGATTACAAACCACATCCATTCACACACCTGTGGATCCATGCAGTATTGGCTCTTGTATTTGCTTTGAGAATGTCACAGTAGCACAGACAGTGCAGTCAGGTGCTTGGCTTTGGTAAGTTGCACCTGCTTTTATGGTCTTAGAACATAATGGCCATTTAATTTCTTGTAATATATTTTCAGCCAGTGGAAAAGTACTTGCTGTTTGCATTGGGGTCCTTCTGTGGCAACAAACTATGTCTCTACAGGAATATAGGGCCACTTTTTATTTACTGGTGCTAATGGGACCATATGAGTTCTACTGTCAGTTGGAAAATGAGGCCAGAGTCGGATGTGTGAAACAAAATTGCACTTTGTTCTCAAATGCTTTTTCTCAGTGAACTCAAAGGGAGCCTGCAAAGACAAATGTTCTAGCTAGTAATGACAACCTACCTTTTTAAATTAAATTAGAACATGTGTTTTATGAAGGAGTTAAGGAAAATAAATGATAAAATGTGCTAAGTGCTGCAGCTAAATTAAAACTCTTTTTTCCAGGTGAAGCATTTTGATTTATTCCCCTAGACTACAAGGACTTTTTCACTGCCTTCTGCTATCAGCTAAGAAAAAAGAGCTTTTTATTTTCACAGTGGCACTCCAAGCTTTCTCACATCTCTGGAATGAGTGATCCAGATGTTAAAGGACACACCAGGACTCCATGAGGATTTGGAAAAGACTAGCAAGTAGGTAAGGTCATAGCTTAAAGAGCAAGGATGAGTCTGTCTAAGTTTGAGAAGACTTAGAAGTTCCTATAACTAGAATAAACTTTGTTAGCCCCTGGATAACTTGTGGATGAGCCCTTTATCCAGGGGAAACACTCAGATCTGCTGCAACTACTGGGAGTAAATGTCTTAAGGAAATCCTGCTAAAATTTCCTTTCCATTAGATAAATAATAAATAATCAGCTTTTCCTTAGTGTAATGTCGGTTTCTCAACTCAGAAAATTTTACTGTGCCAATCAAAAGACTTTCCTAATAACATCTCAGCCCTCCACAACATTCTGAAAAGTATTAATTATGGTCTATTAAAATGTAAAATGTAAATTAGACTTAAAATACCAATCAAGAGGATCAGATGCATGATTTTTAACACACCTTGCACAAAACGCTTTTAAATTTAGCAATTTAGCAATTAGTTACATTTAGCTGATATTTTAGACTGAATTAATAACAAAGATCCCTCTTCCAACATGATTCCTTCATCAATATATTTAAAAATTAGGAGAAATTATATAGCCTTTTGTCTTTCCATTTTTTTCCTCCATTTCTTCAAATGCATATATTCTTTCAAAATATTTTATATTGCTTGAAAATTGTACAGAACAAAACATATAGTTGCGTGATTTCCATTTTGCATAAGCATATGCATCATGTGTCCAGATTTGTACCCAAAGGTTTCATCTCTCCAATACATTCAATTGTGGGAGTTATAGCAATGGAGAATAGGGAAATGTAATTTAAAATGCAGAGAAAAGAAAGTGTCTTATTCAACTGGGAGCAAAGCTCCACCTGCAGAACATAGAAACCTCTGTTCTTCCTTATTCTTTTATACCTGCCTCCAAAACACACAAACAGATCAGCAGTTTATCTCCTTGCAGTTTCTCAGACTAGCTGAGTATTCCTTCAAGACCAGCTCTATGTTTTCTTGTAGTTTACCTTGCACCCTAATATCTTTTCACAGGACAATCATGTCTATTAATTGCTTCTCAGAATCAGCATTCATAAAACACACCGCACAAGCAAGTCCAAATCCACAGAAAATTAAATACATATCAAGTTACAGATTCAAGTGTAAGGGCACAAGAGAAGAGTATCCAGACCTCACCTCTTAAATGAAAAATGTTGTAAACCACCTATATAAAAATATGTTCTCTCTATGTGTGTGCATGATATTAATGTATGATACCTTTTAGATTGTGTCATATAATTTGTCTAGTGTTCACAAATGATGAGCCAATTAGCCTGTCCAGGGAAGTGGACATCAGTATTTTCCCCCACAATGTGAATTGCAGATCTATTTGCTTTTTCAAAATAGGAAAGAATTTTTTTAAATAGCCAAGAAACATAGAAGTTATAAATGGCCATGCATAAATAAATAAATGCATCTAATATGTTATTGGACATATATGTGACTAAAATACTCCCCCTCCTCAATAGGACAGGGTGAGAAAGTGAGATGAAAAAGCTCCTTGGGGAGGTAAAGTCAGGGAGGTCATTAACCAGCCCCCCCTACTATGAACACCTGGACAACTACACCAAATACAGGATGAGAGTGTGGAACAGTATGTGTGAAGGGACAGCCAAACCCCTCTGAGAGAGCCTTTCCCTCAAACTGATAATGCTATGGATGAACTCCAGGATAACCACTAATCACACTGAACAGTAACGACATAATTAGAGACAGATTATTGAAACTGCCTGAAAAGCAGTGTGACAGAAATGGAAGTTTCTGTAAGGTGTTGATAGAGGCCTAGGAGCAGAAAAACCCTAATGGCACTGCCATCCCTCCAGGACATCCCCAGCCCAGGGCTGGGCTCAGCAGGTCCCTGTGGGGTGCAGCAGCACCTGCCCCTGGCAGTGACCCACACTGAGGGGGAGTGGGGACACCCGTGCTCAGCAGGGAACAAAAGAACCCCTGGGTCACCTGTCCCTGGCACCACACAGGGAACCTGCAGCCACACAGAGGGCAGGGAGGTTGCCTGTGCTGCCAGGGGTGCAAGGGTGCATGGAAGTATAGCGGGGCATTACCTACGAAGGAAGTTTGGAAATGGGCTGTATTAACATTTTTCAAGCATCTGGAACTGTGGTTTATCTGTTGTGTCACCAATACATTATCCTGGATGCATAGTTCACTGACTGCCAGTTAACTCTGTCATTAATAAATCAATAAACCACTTTAATTCTTATTTGATTTAAACCACATGAGGTGAGTAGTTTTTCCCCATGACACACATGATCTATCTCCACACTGATTCAGAGGCCTGAGACCCACAGAGAAGGATACAGGACCATGCTTGCATCCATAAACAAATAAAGGTTCTTAGCTGAAATGGTCCAGCAGTGGCAAGGTTAAATATAGTGGAATATGGAGGATATTATGCTCTAGAAAAGAGAACATATTGCTATCCCTTGCTAGAGGGCAATTTGAGAAAATTGTACAGTATGTTTAGCAAACAGCAAGACTCCATATGCTTAGTAGTTATTATTTTTTTAAATTTATTGAAATACCCCAATTTCCACCTTCTATTCACTGTTGATTTATAAAGAAGCTAAAAGGTTTGTGACTATTCTGGCTTCTGCAAGCATAGAATGAGTTTCTCCTATTAGTTTTGAATGTCAGTACTTTGTTGCTGAGTGTGATTTCAAACTGGCAAGTTTGGTTATCCAATGCTACATGGAGCTGCAATGGTAACCACCATACAGAGCAGGCAGGTTCAGCTGTAGAGAGGGTATTTACAGCAAAATCTTCAGCTTTCCCTAGGAAAAACACAGTCCTGCAAAAGGGCAGAGAGTCAATCCAACAGAGACATTAGTGAGAAGAAAAATCTCAACTATGTTTCTCACTCAGAAATCAAATTTCATGAGGTGTTGTCTGAATATTTATCAGACAAAAGAATCAAAAAGCCAAGAAAGATAACTAAATTTTAGAAGATATTAAAAAGGATCAAAATTCACATGCAAAACTTCTGTCCTGAATTATCCCTAATACAACAAACTTTCATGTGAACAAAGTTTCTCAGTGCTTCCGGAACACAGAAACAAAGAGATCCCAACTGACATCCCAGACTCTAAATAAAGATGGTGGGGATATTCAATAATTATTGAATAATTAGACCTTGCCTCTCAGAACATCTTTCTATCCTACAGTAGGCTTTAAGAGAAATGTTTGTGTGATGAACAAATATTTCCTGTCATTACTTGGTCATACAAAAAGGAAAAGAATTTAAACTGTCTCTGCAACCCAGGTAATATTTTAAATCTAGACCTACCAAAACCTAAAATGCTTCTTAGATATATATCTGTTGGTAATTGTGACTCAGAGTATTCTACATTAATATAAGAATATAAGATATTTCAATTTAGAAATAATTTAATTTCATAAATTTAGTCTTTAATACATGTAAAATGAACATTCAAACTTGAGAGACTTTTTAAGCAGTAACACCCAACATTTCTACTAAATAATTAACAAGAATATTTTATTTTGTTTTGGATACAGTCTGGTTTTGACAGTCATTCATAGGGAAAAATGTATCTGTAATTAATTTCTTTTCTTACCAGTTTAGTTCTGTGTCACTTCAACCCTAGATAAAAGAACTATTCATTGCCTGATGTGCTGAAAAATCTCAGTTATAAATGCCATACTTCCTCACAATCTAAATTCCTAAAATTAATTAGTTAATATTAGAGCAAGATAGAAAGGTTTGATACTCTGCTTACATTCAGATGTGAAAAGAATTGAGTGTTTCATTATACTTTGATTTGTAAAACCCAACAACTGGAAAATGCACAACTGGATAAAATTCTCGTGTAAAGGGGCTTCTGGATGCAATTGTAGTACTTCTGGCTAATGTCTAAGGTAAATAACAAGTTTAATTGGATTTTGACCTCTGGGTCCTACATAGTGCCTCCTACAGACTGAGAATTGTAGAATTGCTGATGTATTCATACACATGAAAGATCTGAATTGTTTCACCCCTCCATCTGAGATTTGTATTCTGATTAAAGTCGGGAAAAAAAGACAAAAGGATAAAATTCATTTCAAGGCCAAATTTATTGGGATTCTTTATATGCATGACAACCGCTGATGAATCTGGATATAGCTGCCACTGATAGATTGGATCTATGGGCAGTGTTACCTGGGGCAAGTCTGCAGGCGGATTCAGTACCAAAATGCTGCAAACTAATTCAGCACCTTTGTAGCAAGAGAAAGGTGAAAACAAAGTGTCAGAATAGAAATGAAAGTACAATGTCTGAAAAATTGTTCCCTTTAAGATCAGTTGGCTGTTCTGCAGAAAGTTTAAACTAGTTTAAGCCAGCTTAATCTCACCTTACTCTTGGCCACAAGTTCGCAGTCTTTTCCTTGTGTCAGTACAAGCCTTTAAACAATCAGGCACCTAGCTACATCCTACTGGCCCTCCTGAAAGAAATATTTTTCTGCATTAGTTTTTAGCAGAATGAACAGTCTGAGTTGGCTGACTGGAAGGCTAATGTGATTCATGCTGGCAGAAGTGCACAGCAGAAACACACCATGGAGAGCAGGCTAGAAAAGTCCACTCAGAAATCCCAGCCAAGTAGATCAGCTGGAACCAAGTCTGCTTTTTAAACTGGCTCTGCTCTGAACTGTGTAGACTATTGTATCATCCATGTCAGACAGCTCTTGTGATATTGTGATAAATAATACGAACAAGTAGAATAAATGCATTATCCTCTGCCATGATCTGCATAAGGACTGAACAGTATGTACAGTATAAAAATAGGTCTGGGAAGGCAGAGGGATTATTTGTCTTGTAAAAACAGCTGCTTTTGAAAAACTCTGTTGATGAGTATGCTAAAACAGCTGATATTAGAACAGACCTTGTTAAGAAAGGAAGTTTGGAACAGGCAATTTGTAATTTGTTGTAATTCTATTTTTTTAGTGTCACTGACAGGTGCATCTGCTTCTTAAGGAGCACAGGGTGGAAAGACCTCTCCATAATTGTCTCACTCAGTTCCTTGCCATTGCAGACACCTACACTACCGAGTGGCTTTGCGTGTTTATCAAGATCAAATTTTTCAAGATATATTTTAGGTTTTTCATCCTCAATATTTCTATGAGGAGAGTTTGAACCCAGCTTTCAGTGATAACTAACAGTAGACAAAACAATGGAATATCTTCACAGAGTTCTCAAGTATTATTTTTAAACACCAGAAAAAGAAACCTCATTTCTTCTCCAAATCACAGTAAAGTCTCTCATACTGACATTCTTATTTTTCCCTACAGGTTCTGTAGTTAAAAATGTCTCTTCTGTATTTCTGTATCTTGAGCAAGGTGTATTTCTTTCAAAATTTCTTTTAGTTCTCCCAGACTCTCAACTTCAGTAATTTTTTGAAAAATCAAACTGGAATTTATGAAATATGCAATGTTCATAATACACGCTGACGATCCCATCAAATTAGAATGTGACATCAGGATATCACCAGGATATTCACTATATAAAGGTTTTTCCAATGAGACTTTTAGAAGCAGTTTTAGAAGATTTTCAAAGAAATATTTTCTCAGATACAAATGTGTTCGTTAATACCAGTAAAATAAAGAATTGTGCAAGTGCCTTTTCTTGAAGCCAGCAGGAGGCATGGCTTAATCAAAATTGATTATCATTTTGATTATCCTTTCACTGATTGTATTTCCGTATCAACAGAAATAGTGGTATATGATACTAAATAATTTAATCTATTTTGCAAGTTAATAAATCATGCAATCAATTATTTAAATCAAATATATCAATTTCTTCTACAAAACATTTAAACTACTTGAAAGGCCTACAGAGAATAGAAGTTATAAATGGCCATAACAAACTAAGGAAATTCATATATACTGTACATAAGCTTCATGTTGTTTGTATAGCTCATGTTGACCTATACAAAAGTCAACAAAATCCACTCCACCCTAAAATTACCAATGTACCAAATAAAAGAAAAATACGTCATGGGGAAAAAAAAAAAAACGTTACCAAGAATATAGCTATCAACCTCATTTTAATGCAACAGAAATTATTTAAAATCAAATTTTACTTTAATAAGCAATAGTGGCACTAGATACTGCTACATTTTTATGCAATGCTCTTTGTTATTCTGTAAAGTGTGTATCTGGAAACTTATGTTCCAGAATTACTCAGGAATAGAAAGTATAAAATATACATATTGAAAGAGAAACAGTCTTGGTCAGAAGAAAAAGTGGAAATTAATCTTCCTGAGTCCTACATCTCTCTCTTCTACTTGCAATCAAGCCAGCCACTAAAGTGAGTTCTTTTAAGGCTTTTGGTTAATAATTTATAGCACCAGCTATTGTTGGCTCATGGGGAATGTGAAAACAAAAAATACTTTCATGGCATTTTAAAAGAATAAGTTGTGTGCACTTTCCTCTTATGCACAGGCCTCAGGAGTATTTTCAGTAAGTTCTGCAGTCCTGAGCTACTTTGTACTCTCATTTTTGGGAGCAGCACATTGCACCTTTGGAAGGTGTCAATTTCAAAACACTTTGTCTAAATAAATGTGGACAGTTAATTTACTGTCCATTTTATGACAATGATGTTCAAACACTGAAAATCATAATTCATAACACAAATTGCCCTCAGCCTGCCCTCTGCATCATTTACCTTCCTCATCCTTGCTTCACCCAGACACAACCAAATGCCAAGCTGTAAAATTTCCCTCCTTTGAATTAAAAAATTGAAATGAATCTTGACAGAACAAATAAAACACATTATCTCTATGAAGTGTATATTTCAGCCACCTTAAAAAAAAAAAAAAAAGACCTTCAAAAGCTGTAATGCATCTTTCATACCTGTGAGAGAAACATTATACTCACACCTCATGGGTAAAATACTGCATATTTATAGTGAATCATTAAGACATACTCAAACATTCTGGAATGACAGGGCTACCTGCACTATTTTTTTCTCAAACACTTAAGAAAAAACAGAGCTGAAACACAGTGAGCACAAATTCTAATAATTTTAACTGGAAGTTCAAAACCTATGCTCCTTTGGTGTTATGGGCACCATGACTTTAACCAGGGAAGTGCTAACAGCAACTCACTTATAGCCTGGCTACTTGGGTACCTCTGCTGGGTTTTGTTTTAAAGGAAAAAAAAGATTGAATTCCATATTACATTTTGGCGATTTGCTTCACGTTTAAAAGTAAATATAGAGGTTTAAATTTGTGTTTATCAGCGTGTGAAGTGTTAAGAAAAATCGAAAGAAGATTTGGTGGGAGACAAAAACTTCTTTTGCAGTTTTTCTACACAGTAAGTTTTTCACTTTCTGAAAAAGCCAAGATATATTTATTTTTCAGGAACTACCACAGAAAAGACACACATAAGCAAACCAAAACGTTCTTTAATAAATATTAATCAGTTTTATGATGATTCAAATAGTTATAAGTATTAAGAATAATTTTCTGGACAAAGAGTTATGAAGAAAAGTTCCCTGGAGTGCCTTTTCTACTTAAAAATATGAGTATTTGGAAAACAGGGTGATTTTGAGCCTTATTGTCTTGTTAATGTCTTGTCTGACATTTTTCCAGCAACACTCAGTAGAGGATAATTGAACAGGACATGTATAATCTAAAAAGAAAAACACTTTTTATTTGAATTGCCATTATTGATCCAAATATCAGGTCTCCAGTCTGAATACATTTGGCTTCATAAGTAAAGCTGTGGTATCTTACATGTGTACTGGATAATTCAGTAATGAACAAGTGCTAAATAGAGTTTGTTGGAGCTGAAATAGTGCTGACAGAGTTTTTACATGTTGTTTTCAGCAATTGGGTGTAACAGCATTTTTCTTGACACACAGATAAGACATAAAATATATGGGTAGATTAAGCTAGCAGGATTAATCTGTCTAAATGAAGCTGTCTCCACTATGAATGTCTGAATTTGAGCTACACCTTGTGAGATCTCTTTATAGTGAATGGAGAGAAAATAAGTACACTAGAGTACAATTCACTTAATGCTGAACCTAAAGTCAGCACGTTCAGACCAGGTCAGATGCATGAAAATCAAAAAAGACTAGGAACCAGGACAACTATGTTAGAGGTAGACACATATTTTGTACATTTAATATAAAATGAGATTATTGATACAGGAAGGATCTTCATACAGGAAGGACTAAGACTGACAGAGTCCAGCTATGTGCCTCAATTTCAGATGAGTAATTTTACAGGTAAGTACACATTGGCTCTTAGAAGGGTATATTATGTCAGTAAATTAGCTTAGGAAACTATTGCTCATCTCACATGAGAAATATATGTGTTAGTAGAAGATCTGATGTAAATTTCCTTAGGCAGAAACCTTGCATCACTGTTCTACTTGTCAACTTAAAGCATAAATACTTAGCCCTGTAGTTAAATACTGTGCTTTTTGGTTCAAGCAATTTCTGTGATGTGTCAGAAGTTAATGTGTGTGTGTTTGTACACATGGTTCTTTCGAGAGAAGGATTTTACTTAAAAAGCTGTAAAGGGAGTTTATGATGGAAAACCCTCAGGAGGAATAGGAGGGGAAAAGATTTATATAATACTAACATAATTTCCATTCCTGTGCTTGGGTTTGTGGGTGTACTTTAGTGATAAGGTGGTACATAAAGTCCCTGGATTGAAAGCATAATGTGATATCCCCAGGATCAGAAGCATATTTGAGATTCAACTTTTCTGACACATAGTGTGATTCTTGCAAAAATTTCAGTATGAGAAACACTGACCTGAGAATACAAACTTTAGTGGCTATTTGTCCTTATCTTGCTCTACCTCCAAGTTAACCACTTGCAAGGAGTGGGACTGTACTTGAAAACACCTGGAAAACATCTGTGTTTTCAGGGAACAACAAAATTAAGCTCTCTCCTTTTATCAGCAAGAGACTACACTTCTAATGCATAGCAGTCGCATGTAGTTTTTCTTTTACGACCATCAAAAATAGTGTACAATGTGGAGAACCTACCATGGGAAATATGAAATGTTCATTCCCCTTCCTCACTGAGGAGATTGGAAAGAGATGGAAATCCATCCTAATTTATAATCTGCTTTTGTCATCCTCAACATTTTGCACTCCATGTGCTGTAACTCTCGCTTTAAAGCCTGTCAAGTTTGTTTACAGAAGCATCATCCCTGGAGCAAGAAAGATAACCAAAGTAACCCGGTCAATAGACAAGGATGAAAAAACTTCAAATGCATGATGGGCTTCTGCAGAAGAAGCTTGGATTCCTTAAGCACTCCATATTGTTAGTCAGGGGAAAGTTTCGCATCTATCCCTTTTTTTTCCCCTCTTCTTACCCATAAAGGGTGTAACCACCTTGCCTTCTCATGCCTGCCCTTTCCATCCCTCCCCACTCAGGCATTTGAATGTAGTTCTGTAAAACACAAGAAATAAACCCAAAGGAGGGTAAAAAAAACCCCCAATAAATATAGTTAAACAGGAATATTCCATTTTCCCCTCTACTGATAATTTTCCCTCAAACATCTACTTTTTGTTCTGTTTGTCCCTAATTACTCTCATGGCCTCATTGAAAGCTTTCTAATTTGGAGCCAAAGAGGAGGCCAGCTGACTGCATGCAGGGCCTCGCCTCCATCTGGCCCCTGCAGCCTCAGCCCTCTCTCAGGGAGATGGATTACTTAATTGCAATTATATTTTGTCAGCGTTTGCTTTTGCAAGTGTAGCAACTTTTGGGAAAGCACTTTTCGAATATAAGAGACTAGTACAATTTCAAAATAGAGCAGTTTGAAGCATTCTATTCAATTAAATAAAATGTAATGGAAAATGGTATTTAAAAGAAAAAATAAAACAAAACAACTTCTTAAGATGGTATAAAAAAATCAATGAAAATCTATTTCCCTAGCTCTGGTTGCATCATTAGAGAAGCTACACTTTTTGAATTCCATATCTATCAGGCTTTGCTTGTTTGATCCCAATTCAATCTTATACTATTCTTCCCTAAGAAAGAAGAAATTTGACAAGGGAAAACAAAACAAAAACAAACAAAACACTAGCAAACAAACAAACCCAAAACACTAAACCCCACAAAATCTCAGAATATGATGTTTAGTTTCACATTTTTGTAAAATATTTGCTTCCGGTCAATGCAATAAAGTCTAATAATGAGAGACATTAAATTTCAAAAGGTGTGTGTTTCAATGGTTAAATTTCCTCTTTTTCTAGTTATTTTTTCAGGTAAGGCAAAAAAGTGTGTCAGATGTAAGATTTGAAGAAGAAAGCATATATATAATCTGTATCCTACAGACAAAAATATTTTAAAGGATAAAAGAAGGAAAATACCGCTTTTTATTTCACTGCCCCCAACATGTCATTCAACAAAAGATCTAAAACGAGATTTCACACAGAGAAACTTACCCAGGTGTGTAAATATGTTTGTTTACATTGTCAGAGCAGGGCAGGGGAGCACCAGGCCTCCTGGCAGAGGTGACAGGTGTGCCTTGCCAAGAACCTCGCACTGGCACTCAAAGTCCCCTAGCTCTATCTAGTGGATGGAAAGGAGATTCTGCTTGCTGTGCAGAAGCTGATTAGTGCTTTTGCTGTACATCTGAATGCAATGCAAACACCTTCTCTTTGCACTTTTAGTTTAGCTCTGCTGTCTAGAAATTGATTCGTGCAATAGCAAAACTGGCTGTATTATTTTATAATACTTCTGTTTTACTCCTCTTGCACAAGAACTTTGAGATGGGGTTATAGAGAGAAATAATACTTTATTGGACAACTGATATTATTGGACAAAAGCAAAAGTCACACAAGTTCATCTCTGGAGTTAAGCAAGAAAGTTGTTTTTGGACCAAACTAGACCTTCACCAAAAAGTGTTATTTTTCTCTTTTTTCTCCTCTTTTTTCTTGCTTTATGAGTTTATGGTTATGAATATTTTGTTTAAAAAGATAGTGCTTGTCTCCTCTACACATAGCCTTGCATAAAAATCATAATGTCTATAATACTAATAGAATAAATAATATTTTTTTTACTTTTCTTAAGGCAATTTAATATGGCATTTTTGTCTTAATTTTTATATATTATACCCACTAATACAGAATGAAAGACAATAGGAGATGAAAATGTTTACACAACTGTTAGCTAACCACAGTGCTCCCTCTTGAAACTTAGCTGCACATCCAGCCCAGGCTTCCACCTACCCCTTCCTGCAAAACCTTGTGCAAGGAGGAAGACCTGCATGGGCATTGCCAAACTGAGAATATTGCACAGACCTTGCTGTGGACTCAGTGGGTGCCCAAAGGCCTGGCATGAGGTGAGGGGGAAAAACTTTTAAGGGGATCCCCTAAAACCACAAGGTAAAAATCACCTTTTTAATTAAATATGGGAAAGGGGTTGAAACGAATTGTCAGGTGCTCTCGCAAAAACAAGAGGAGTTCAATGAGACTTGATGGGAGGTCCCCTCTGTACCTCAGTGAGCGAGTACACTCACTCATTTCTTAATAAGGTACTTGCCAGACTGAAGGGTGTGAAAACTCAATTACATTTCTTCATTATCATCACACATTGCACAAATTTATGCGTATTTAGGGTCTCCCAAATGAACTGATATTTGCCATATGAGCTGTTTTTTAAGGCCTACAGGAAATTTATGCTTGTGCTGAATATAGCTGCCAATTTGCTTACTGGAGTGAGAAAAAAGTCTTTCTCTTCCAAGAACACTTGTTTAACTCTGAAAAATGTTTGGCTTTTCCTTTTGATCAGTAAATCCCTCTATAGTTGAAACTTTCTTCACTGCCACAGTACTGATCTACTGACACATTTTAACTAACTTCCTTTAACTTTTTCAAGAAAGACTTTCAATCTAGAAGAAGTTTTTTTGAGAGACCATGAGCTTGATGTATTGTGATTTCAACAAAGGACTAGCATTATAAAAGTCTTGGAAGCATAACTGTAATCAAAATTACTCAAATCTAAATAAATCAAGACAATGTCAGGAAAGTAAAAGAGAAGTGAAAGAAAATGAAAAATCATTGGCTTAGCTAGATTAGAAAAATATATATTGTAAGGAGAGACAATCCTAAGTTGAACACACCTTAAGGCAATGTAGCATGTATAACATATCCACCTTCACTCCAACTAACTAAAATTCACTGGCAAAAATCTTTCTTTCCTCAGTATAATTGTGTTTACATTAAGATTTACAACAAGAAATATAGAAAATTGTACTGCTAAGTGTTGTGACTTTTTTAGTTGATACAGTAATTTTTTTAATGAACTGACACAGCTTTATAAAAATAAACAAGTTTTATTTCTTGAGAATATATGTCATTATTTTTAACACAGAAGTATTGTTAGCAAAGATGCTCCTTCTCCTTCCAGGATTCATACCCTGACAACCTGCAGCTAGTATCACCATAACATCAAAAGATTCTAGCATGGACTTACCTGTAAATCAATACTTTTTAAAACTTTTTTCCTAGCCTTTTTCAAAGTATGGACACTTTGAAAGGTCTTCTGGTAGAGATAATGGCTCCTGTAAAACGAATTTCATCTTAATGTCCTTAATTAGCTTTAGCAGAACCTTTGTTTAGACCAAAGATCTTGAGAGTTCCATGGAAGCGCAGATTTTAATTAAGTTAATCTATTTTGAAACAGTAGATGTACACATCATCATTCTCATAACATGTAATTTTACCTACAATCAGTCTGAATAATTGCTGAAGATCAGAGAGCAAGCAACTAGCAGAGATGAGAAGAGGCAGTCTTGTTTAGTGCTTAGCTGTGCACCACTCAAGGCTAATCATTAATTACAATTTTTGCCTGAAGCTGAAGAGAATGTCAGAGGAAGTCTGGTGAGAGCACAGCACTGTCTTGGGAGGAGACGATGCTCAGAAAAAAGTGTACTACAATCAAGATACTATTATGCTGGGGCTGGGAACATTTCTGGGGTTTCTTTAGTGCAAGACAGTGATCCACTGAAATCAAATAAATTCTAAGGTATTGTGATATTTTTAATAAATACTAATATTTATCTGTCCCATTAATATTCTACATCCATTCAGATCTTGTCGATTTGTCTTTTTTCCTAAATCAAAAACTATATACCCATTTACACAGTTGATATTACATAAGCAATTAGCTAGATTAAAAGCTGGAAGGAAAACAGGAATATTATCCCCATTTTGCAATTCAATAATTTCATAGTCAAAACTCTACAACATGAGGAAGGATTGTACAACAGGACATCTTAATGTACTTTGATGAAAACTTTCCGCATTTCCTAAGACTTCTTTGTCCCTCAGTGAGGCTTTGCAGAAAAACTGAAAAGTCTAAATATAAGTAGATAATACTAATTTATTCTACATAGACTGCCACTTAATTGAATTGTAACTACACCATGAGAACCCTTTGAAAACCAGGAATGAACTCACCAGTTTATTTCTTCTTGATTAGGAAAAAAAAAGAAGTGTAAAAGCCTCTACAAATCCGGAGTCCTTCTGTTGACAAGATGAAGTAGCTGTGCATAATGCATAGATACTGATAAGGCATTTATGTGATATACTGGAACACTGCTATCTAACAGTTTGCACTATAACAGCCTCCCCAATGGAGGTTCAAGCTTTGATGTGTCCATATAGACAAATTTTATTTGCACATTTTGAAAATACCCTCTAGAAAACTCCCAGGGAGGTGAAATGTTTCTGGTCTTCAGATGAAACATTTTCAACATTTGTTTCTTGGACCTTTATATGACTATTCATTATATTGCTGAAGGGATATCATTTCGCCCCCACCTTTTAAAATTGTATTAATAGCTAACTAGATTGTAACCCATATATTCCTGCCTCCAAGTGCTCTCTCTTTTCCACCTTGCCTATTAGGATTTAGTATTACTAGAGACAATGGGCTTCATTCCTAAATTGTTTGTGACTGCAACTTCTCTTCTTGCTTGCCTCCAGACACCCAACTGCAAATACAGTAAAAAATAACTACATTTTTTACAACACTCCCTTATTTCTCTTACTATCACTCTGCTTCCAGTTGTAATTCCTGATTTGTAGACTACTGCTGCAGGCAGTCCCACAGCACGAGTAATGAGTCATGCAGAGCAGTACAAAGTGCCCGGGCAAACAGGGGAAATCAGTTACACGCTCAGGAGTGCTGCAGCCAGTGAGGCAATATGTAGAATTTAGACAGTGGCAATATATTTAGGGCATAGCTGAAGATATAAGCCCTTCCTCTTTCACCTAGTCATAGCACAGCTGGGGAAGATAGAATTTATGATTGGAGCCCAGGATATCCCTGGAGGGTAGTAACAACAAATGAGCAAGGACAGCCTGCAAAGAGAGACCAGGCAAGTAGTCCCTGTCTAAAATATGCTAAATGAAGGGAATGAGCACATTCAGTAGGGACTGAAGCCCTTGCATTGAACAGGAAACAACTCAGCAGTGAGAAAAGGGAAAAAAGGGAAGAAAGTCTCTTTTTAAGGTTCAGTATACATAGGAACATAGTACATATAGGAAGCTGATATATTGGCACACTTCTGAGTTGCAATATATATGGAAAAACTATCATACCTGATTCTACCCTCTCTCTAAGACAGATGGCTATGCTAGTGAAGGAACAGCTGTCAGTGTGCCTCAGGCACAGATGTGGTCTTCAGGATATGTCTAAACTGCTAATTGCAAGAGATCTTCTGGCCACCGGGACCCAGGCCACACCGTGTTGTCTTTATTGGGATGAATACTGATCATAGACCGGTTTGGGTTGGAACAGACCTTTAAAGATGATCTAGTCCAACCCCCTTCAATGAACAGTGACATCTTCAACTAGATTGGGTTGTTAAAAGCCCTGTCCAACATGACTTTGAATTCTTCTAGGGATGGGACACCTACAACTTCTCTTGGTAGCCTGTTCCAATGTTGCACCACCCTCACTGTAAAAAACATCTTCCTTATGTCTAATCCAAGTTGACCCATCTTCAGTTCTAAACCATTACCATTAAAATGATGCATACTAGCTTCCTGTCATCCTGCTTCACCTTAGTTTGTGTGAAGGGATGGAAACCTGGGCATCCACTGCCAGTAAGGGTGCAAAGCATGTTACACTCTTTTCCCATTCTGGATGATTGGGGAACAAAGACTCTTGTCCTGTTAATTGTTGTAAATGAAAAGATATAAATGAGTCATGACTTATACTCACTTAACTTTTAATGGGAAAAATGTAATCTACTCTGCTAGTAAGCACAAAAATCACTCTTCATCACACCTCTGACAATACCATTCTATCAGTAACACTTTCTTTGTGTTTTTTAGTGGTATTTGTGCTGTGCTGGTTTTGAAGACCCAGGGCTTCCCCTCAAGGGTGCAACAGCATAAAAGATGAGTCTGTGTCATAAAGGGTGTATATGCCAAAGTCTGTCCTCATTGGGAACCATCACTTGCAGTAGACTCCTCTGATTGTATATCTTTAGGTTGACGTGTAGAAGAAAACAACCAAGTACACCACACATGAGGATCAAATTGAGGGCTGAACTGTTGAGTTAAATTCTGTTCTCACCATGGTGTAAGCACAGAGAAGCTCTACTCATATTGGTGGATTTAAACTGATATAAAATGAGGGTAAGTAAAACAAGGGGCAAGACTCCAAATACTAAGGAGTCTTCCCACTCCTCGGGGTATTATTATGTAAAATGAAGACATTCAAGACAGAATTTTGAAATAAAAGTCTCTGAAAAAATTGTGCACTTGCATTTTTACAGTATAAGGTCTGATGTGCAGAGAGCTGAGACTGTACCCACCCTATTATTGCAGGAATTACATTTAAAATGTCAGATGAGCTAGAATAAATCTTCTTAAAGTTAATAATTCCTTTCATTGTTATTATTTACTCATCAAAATGATGTATTGACTTTGAAAAAGCAGAGTCGGTGGGATTTTTTCACTTCCATCTCTAAAAATGTAAAATCGTACAAGGCAACAGATAAGAGTTCAAAGAGATTAAAAGATATCAAGGACCAGAATGCTGTGATTATTTGGAGTCATTACACTAATATAAATAAGATTCCATATATCTCAATTGAGGTGATAATTGTTTTCTGTAAGATTATTACCTTTTTTCCTTAATCATAGTGTCGGTTCAAATTGGTTTTTAGAATTAAATACAGATAGATGGTGTCTACATTATGACAGGTGAAAGAAATGTGGTTTTCTTAAAACAAAACAACATTAGTGTCAGTCAGAAGATATCTCTGTCTGCATGCTGCAGAGAGGAATGGCTATGCAGTAACTCAGTGAAAATCCTGAAAGAAGATAAAAAATCTCATCAGTTATTATGCACCTCGTTGGCAGAACAGCTCTTAACAGCAGAAATGACACACAAGGGTGATGAAAAGAAGATATTTAAAAACCTTTTAATTTTACATAATCTGTAACAGAACAATTAGTTATAATTTTCATAATTAATAGCACTGATTTTGATTGGTATTAGAGAATATATAAATATTAAAAACTTCTATTCTTGCATGGGAGAAAAAAAAGCATGTTTAAGACACAGTAATCCATAGACAGAAGACTAAGAGAATACTTTTTATTTTTCTTCTTTCCAAGACCAGAATCCAGCAAAACAGAAGGAAATTAATGAGAATAAAAATATGCTTGAAGTTCTTTCCTGCCTTAGTAAGTGGAGATTGCATTTTATTATTTTTTTAGGCTTAGTACTATGCTGGTTAATTATCCATTTCTTCACATTCCCATCTCCACTTGTAACACTGTTGTAGGAAAACTATTTTTATGGCTCTGTTGCAAATGGTCTCACTTGAAAAATTTGGTCTTACTAAAAAATGGTAGATAGATATTAGCAGTACTTTAAATTTTGCAAGTGAAAAAGACTCACTGCAGAGTTAAACCTGATGCTTTTTCTTCTATTATTCAGGAATCTTTAAAATAAAAGCCTCTTCCACGTGCATGACTCTTGGAAAAATACTTGTAGCCACTAGAAAACTACGCTGGATACAAATGTGTATTCCATCAAATACATGAGTCTGCTCCCTCAAACATTGGAATCTGGTCTGTAAAAACAGAAAATTACCCAACTGTATTGTCTTTTCATTAGATCTCTCACCTAAGAAGTAAATTTCATTGTATCTTTTGGGAGATGTTGTGTGGCTTCAGGATGTGTGTGCTGTATTCTGAAATTTGCTGGATAGAAATGGTGGCTGTTTGCACAGAACTGCTGGGATAGTCATCTACTGGATGAGACAAAATTAAGATGGTGCCAAAATTTGACCATCAACTTGGATTTGAGCTGTTTAGAGTTTCCTAGTCAAATTAAAATTTGATTATCTACATATTTTTTGTCCTCTAAATAAGATGTGATGTGACGGAAGCAAGCTACACAGACTTTTCTTCCACTTATTTTGCTCAGAGTTTATGGGCAATCATCCTGTGTATGGCTCTGTAAGAAGAATGTGTCCAACCCTAATTTTTAAAACAATTTATGTGTGTGATGTGTGGGGAAGCTATGCTGTGCTGGATCCAGTGGCCCAAGGGAGGCTGAGCAGACACACCCAGAAGGCACAGACACAGAACACACATACACACCTCATACAGACTGCCAGAACAGTCCTGAGAGGGGCCCAGGCAGTGTCCCTTCCTCTGAGCTCTTCATTTGTGTTCCCACATGCCACGGGGCTCTCTGCTCCTCTGGGGTTGTGGAGCTAGGCTCGTGTTGAGCTGATGAATCCTGCATAGCCCTAGGGGGACCCAGGGCAAGGTATTTTTTAGATTCCCAGCCAGGTACCATTAATTCTCTGTGTTTCTGTGTATACAGAAGAGCTTTTGTGCTCTTTTTTGTGCTGGTGCTCAAAGTAATTTTATATCTAGTCTTTGATCAGCTTCAGGAAGTGCCACACTGAGAATGTGTGGAAAGACAGAAAATGTTAGAAGAATTTGCCTTTGGGATCATCTTTGACAAAGCCAATATTTCAGTACCTCTTTCAATGTCATCTCCAAAAGGTCATGGTTTTATGGAGCAACAGGTTTCCAGCTCACACAGTGTACCCAGAGAGACACATCCTTTGCTATCACAGAAGAACAGTGATTGACTCCTGTCTTTTCCCAGGATTTGTGGTTAAAAATAACAGGTAAAATGCAAGGAAGATGCTGTGTGATTAATCAATTGGTTTCAACCAGACAAAACAGATTTTGTTTTGCAAGCTGACATTTGTGAAGGTGCATAATGCAATACATAAAAGGAGAGTGTTTCTCATCCAAGCAGTATGAGATGCACGGTTGGTTCTGACAGGATCAATGGAAATATCAGTCCCCCTGCTATGAGGATAACAGGTGGCAGTGACATCCATTTCAGTTCATCAAAGCAGCAGGGTGGGTAGTGCAGACTTTTCAACCATGTATTTTCCTCTGATCAAGTAACCTAGATCCACAAAAACAATCCACTGATACTCTGTGGCATCTCAAGAATTAATGAAAATTATACCAGATGACATTGGCATTTCCCTTGTCATTCCACACTGGCTCCTTCTGAAATCAGCACTAAGCATTTGGTTTTAATGGTAAAACAAGCAAAATGACAGCACAGAGATGTTGCTGGCATCCAAAATTCTTGCCATGATGAAGGCTACCCATGGGCTCCCAGAAATGGCCTGTACATATTCTAGATGTTAAGAATACATTAATCCCTTTTATTCCTTCTTAAGAAAGCAATAAACAATGTATATAGATCAGTGGACACTGAAACTGACTTTGGCTGAACCCTGATCCAAACGATAGGTTACATTGGCACTTCTGGAGTCAAGAACAGAGACGAGGGAATGACAGCAGCATTTCAACTGTAACATTCATGGGAGACAGCAAGGATCTTCAGGCTTCTCAGATCCAGCAGTACTCAGCTGAAGCAGGAGCTGAGCAGGTGGAAAACAGCTATCTGCTGGATGACTTTATAGTACCAGTTTTTTGGCTCTTTGCTGAGTTAGGAGAGATCACACATTGGTCCTGTAGCATGCAATGACTCTTCCAGAGCTTAGAGTGCTGAGAGCCCTTTTTTAAATGCCAGATTAATGCACCAGTTAGGTGTACAACAACTCCAGAGAAGTCAACAACTGAGTGGCCACTGGTCTCTATGTGGCTTCTAAATAATATTTGATGTCTCAGTGCAATGACATCATTTGACACTCTTGGTCCTGTGTCAAAAGGTCAAAAAACTTGCTCTGACAGGGGAAGCTCCATCAACATACTAACCCTGACAGGTTAGTAGCTTACCAAGTAGCTTTGTAAGCTATCTCCAAAATAACTTTCACCTGGAAACTGCCTCTAGAGGCAACCTTCACAACCACCTCTTTGTTGATGGGTTATGTGCCAAGTATTTATTGGATGAAGTAGGAAGCCTTTTGGCTGAAGCAGCCATATGATCTCTTTTTTCTCTTGCTTTTCCATAATCAGCATCAGCCTTTCTTTCTCATTCTTCTGGTTTTATTGATGCCTGTACGTCAGCATGAATGTTCCCTTTCCCCATTCCAACTCTCAGCACACCAAAATTAGAGTGTTAACAGTTCTGTATGTATATTTCCTTAGGAGCACTGCCCTAAGTTTTCAGTGAAAATTTTAGAAAATATTAATCACAAGAAAATGTGGTTGATCTGCAGCTAGTAAAAAAAAAAATTAATTGATAAAACCACAACAAACCAAAACTAAAGTAAGTTTTTAAGTGATTTTCAGAGTTTCCTGTGAATGCTGTTTTCCCAGTGTCTAGTGAAGGCTTCATGGAATGGTAAAGTATCTCCAAAGAAGAACTGAAAGTTACTTTCAACTATTTATTTAATAAATGCATATGCTGTTAAGGCAACCTACAAAACTAGGGTTAGTTCATCCCCCCTGTCAAGCAAGGTCAGCAGGTCAGCAGTGGTGGAGCAATGTGCAGAATACCTGTGCTGAAGAGACCCCCTCACTGCCCTTTGGTTGTTTGAAATTTTAGCATGTTCCTGTGTGTTGCAAAGCTACCACATATCTAAGCAAAACTGAGCATCCCAAAGGAAGCACAAATTTGTATCAGTAATAGGTGGCCATGTTCCATGTGCATCCTCAAAGTCAAACTGATTTACCATGTTCCTTAACTCTATCTGTCAATGACAGATACCCCCATATCACTACTGCAGTAATAATAATAGCCCAGATAAAGCAAGGTGCTTGCTGGGCCTTGCTATAACTTAGTGATTTATTGTATTTTACATGGGAGCTTAAAGGTGAACCTTATAATGAATTTCCATGATTTGCACCAGAGACTCCTAGCATGAAATTCTGTTGTAAATGTATATTGATTTGCTTACAATATACAGAACCTTATGGTGTAACTTCATTGGGAGGGTCCTCTTGCTCACTTCCAATATTTTGTGCTGTGACTGTAGTTCCAGTGTGAAATGCTCTGATATACAGGGGGCACAGATGATTTCATTGTACAACTCTGCTGTGACCCTCTAATGATGTGCTCACTGAATCCTGCTGGAGGACAGGCTGAACTTTAACAACTCACTGATGCTACCATGTGGCAGAGTATCTGCAGCCAATAAAATATTTAAATATTAAAAACAGCTTTCAGAACACAGAACCTGGATTAAAGCATATTTGCTTCTAATCCAGACACTAATAAGGTGTCATAAAACATGACTTGTTCACCTTTTCCACAAAAATCCTAGTATCACCAACACTACACATCAATTACTCCCCTCTCCAAAAACTCCATGTTTTTTAGCTGTTTTCACTTAGGTTTATCCTAGGTTAGGGGCACAAATCTTGAAGTAACAGTTTTGTGGCAGGTTAGCTGCAGTCAGCAACTAAGCACCCCCACAGCCACTCACTCACCCACCCTCCCATCAGGATGGTGGGGAGAAATGGAAGAGCAAACCCAAGAAGAACTAGTGAGTAAAGACAATTTAACATGTGAAGGAACAAGGAGAAAAGATCCCCAAGTGACCTGAAGACAATCACTCAGCACCTCCCACAAGCAGATCAATGTGCAGCCAGTCTCCAAGCCACGGCTGCTTTGAAAAGACTCCTCCAGGATTTGTTGCTGAGCATGTTTCATTGTGTATGATATCACTTTTGTCAGTTTGGGCCACCTGTTGCAGCTCTGTCCCCTCCCAATTTCTTGTTGACCTCAGCCTACTTCCTGGCAATGCAGAGTGAGAAACAGAGAAAACCTTGATGCTGTGTAAACCCTGCTTAGTAGTAGCTAAACCACTGATGTGTTAACAACACTGTTTTACTCACAAATCCAAAACACAGCACCATCTGGGCTCCTGTGAAGGAAATCTACTCCATCCCAACCAGACCCAGTACACTATTGTACAATATCTAAGAAAGCAGATGTCAGTAACGTTGTCCTCAGCCTTAATTTTGAGAATTAAACAATACAGTTTAGAAAAAAAAGGAATATATTTTTTGTCCTTTGGCAATTTCTATATGTTTCAATATGCAGCCAGAGGTGCATAGGATCTAAGATCCTAACTGTGGTGTGCCACTAAAGTGCCTAAAATTCTCTGGGTTGAGTTTGAGTCCAATAGCTTTGAATTCAATTTAATATGCTACAGAAAGTCCATTTAGAGTGTGTATGGAAGAGGCAAAAAACAGTTTCAGTATTAGCTGCAATTCTGTAAGTGGTGACAGCAAAACAAGAAACCCAAAATGAAACAACAACAAGAGTGAAAAACTAAGGACATAACATTTACCAGGACATAACATCACAGCCAGTGTGAGATGGTAGAAGGCTCTATTTGAGGATGTTGTTATGATGAGAGCTTAGTGTCAGCAAAGAAATCAAAAACCACTCTGAAATTACAGATTAAATTGAACAATTGTTATTGTATACCTTCAATCAGAAAAAATTGCTCTGTAGTTGCAAACTCATCCAAGTGATTTCTCACCTTCAACCAGTCATTCTTCATCCAGAAGCAGGTCTTTTTTCTCAGGTGATGAATTAGAGCTCGCACAAAGCACTCTCACCTGCTCAGTCCTCTTCACATCTTCATCCCACTGCTCAAGATTAATACAAATTTAGTGGAGCTGCTTGCAAACAGTTCCTCTCCTCTTTACTTCCTTTACTGCCATACCCTGGGATCCCATTGGCATGTTTTCCTCAGATGGTGTATTCAAACGTGTTAAAACAGCAGAGATTCAGAGCAGCTAAATTAATGCTTTACAACAACCTTGCAGAATCAGTTTTTATTTCAAGCATTTGAAGGATTTTGATCAGAATTGAGCTCTTTAGTTAAAATAATGAAACAAACTAAATCAAAAAAACCATGAAGGGGTTGCAATGGAAGTGCTGGAGGAAAAGGATTGCTAAGATTTGAATACTGCAACTTTGTGAAGAAGTTCAATATTGAAAAACATAAATTGTAGTAGCAGCCTTGCAGAGCAAAGCCATACAGATATATGTAGTCAGAACCACTGAAAAAATGGCTATCACACATGCTGACTGATATATAGAATGTGTATCTAAATTTCAATAATTCAGATTCTAGGTAAAGCTATGTTTCTCCTCAGAAATAGAAAGGTGATTGGAATAGGTATTTCTGGGGTGTTTTTCTTCAATGTGCATTTATGATTTTCCTCCAGCAGATGGGAAAAAATGACACAACAGTATAGGTAAAATGGAAGTCCCTGTAAGAAAGCAGACCTCCCAAAGTATTTAAGTAAGATGGAAACATGAAAAAAATTTCAGTAATGGCCTACATTAAACTACAAAAATGGAATACTGCCCTTAAGTGATTTATATTTTTGTTGCAATGTTATTAAAGATGATATGCCCAATGCTGATACACACACACACACAGAATATAGATACAAGCCTTTTACTAGACTAAGAGTTAAATGCTGTTATCAAGAATGAAAACAATATTTTGGATCTATGGTTCTTTACTGAAAAGGCCATGCAAATTCAACAGATAATTAAGCTGAGCTAAACCAATGACAAAGATATGCATTAGCTTTCAGCTGCCACACTATCTTTTTTACAAAAATATTGTAAGTACATATATAAAATATATGGGTGTATTTTAAGGGGGTGTTTTTCGGCACGGCATGACAGCTTGAGAGCCCAGAGAAACACTGAACAGTGCACTGCTGCCCTCTGGCTGGAGCCTGAAAGAATAAAATTTGAATATTCACTTATGTACATGGTATCACCACTTTGACACGCTGGACACATGTTAGTTAACAAATTCAATTCTCTTCCAAGTTTGAAATAAGCTACTGTGTTGAGGGCTGTGTGGCTTTTGTATTATTTTTTTGATTCTACATCACAAAAGAGATCAAGTCATGAGGCTTACAAGAAGACAGGAAAGGGAACTTTCACCAGGGCATGTAGTGATAGAACAAGGGGAAAGGCTTTAAACGGAGAGAGGGGAGGTTGGAGTAGGCATTATGAAGAAATTCTTTACTGTGAGGGTGGCGCAACACTGGGACAGGTTGCCCCGAGAAGTTGTGGAGGCCCCACCCTGGAAGCGTTCAAATCCAGGTTGAATGGGGTTCCAAGAAAACCTGTTCTAGTGGAAAGTGTCCCTGCCCATGGCAAGGGCTTTGGAACTAGGTGATTATTAAGATTCTTTTTAACTCAAACCAATCTATGGTTCTATGATTTTATGATCCTGGAAAGTCATCAGGAGCTCATGCAAAATTACAGATGCCTTCTTTTTTATTTTATAACAATGCACATATTTATGTTATTTAACTAGCAATGCTGTAGACATTGACCTCAGACCTGTTGAAGAGTGAAGAATATTTTCAGGCAACACTTGAAGATGAAATGTTAGTGATACAACAGTCAATAATAATGACTTTCTCTTGAGCAGAGTGAAGTAATTCTCCTTGTTGTCTTTCTAAGGGATGTACATGAAAACTTAGTTGAGGATACATGAAAATTTAAAATTCATACCTGCTCATGTTGAAATAAATGTTTTTACGCTTTCACACAGACTTGGAGTTACTTATTTTTATTATATAGAATATATTTAAGAAAAAGTGTGAACAATATATTGACCAAAATTTGGGGCACAGTAGCTTCAGGNAAGGCATTAATTTGCCAGAAACATTAAATATTTCCATTTAATCATATATTCACTGTCTTTTCAGAGTATAAGTCATTGAGGACTCCTTAGAAAATACCTGTAGATTAATTTTATTGGTTTACCTTATCTTGCTATAACTGTTTATAACTGGTAGAACATGAGTTCTAGACATGTGAGGCATTTCAGTTTATAAATAATGGCTTTCTGTCAATCTAGTCAGGCAGTTCAACATATACAGAGAGAGGTTTAGGTCTGATGTTATTTTGTCAATGTTGTTATAAGAAAAAATATGGATAATATATGTAGTATATATAATAAACTTCATGTTTATTAAACTCAGTTATAGAAGTCCATTATATATTATCGTTTTAAAAGTGAAAGTACACAGTGAGAGTTAATTATAAATCCAAAACAAATGAAAAAATGTCTTATAAACTCACACTAATGAATAGCTATTAATCTGTGTGACTGCTGGGACTAAATATTAAGTATAGTAAGTAAGCTCTCTGAGCAAGGAAATAATTTTTATGTGTGTCTTCTGCCAAGGGCTTGTGAAAATGGTAAGTAACCAGAAAAAGAGAAGACTGATTTCCAGAGCCCCTGAAGAAATGCTTGGGCAGCAAAAGAGAAAAATTTTTTTCAGAATGGGAAGTTCTGCTTAAATGCAAGGCTAGACCTGGCCAAAACAAATTAGCCTGTAACAAAGAAAAATAGTCCCCTATATGCCCCAAAACTGGGCATTCAAAAAATATGTCATGTGTGTAAGAGAGAGAATCAAATCCACCCACCAACCACAGACTGAGACAAGGGAATTCATCAGGTTTCTTTAGATTATTTATTTCTTCTTGCTACCTGAGTATAAAATGAGTTCTTTTGAATCACACAAAAAGCTTTAGCATACCAGGTGCTACATTTCAAGTACAATGCTCTGTAGGGGAAGAATGGAAGATCCATCAGTAGGCAAGCAGCACGTTCCTGTTCATACTTTCCTAATTCTGCAAGTTGACAGAGGCATTGTCTGAATCTTGTTTTTACTCCACTGATGACCAAACTCGTTCACTCACAAATATATATATTGATCTATACACATAAATCAAAATATTCTGACAAGATAAAGAACATCAGAAATCACTGTTAATGTCGAGGTGGTGTATGAAACAAGGGTTATCTTTAATAATAAAGGATGACAGCAGCAACAAAAACAAAGAACAAATCCAAACCCCACCTCTTGCCATTCCTAAAAAATTATTTTTCTTTCCACCAGCTGCCATTTCTAATTTTAGGATTGGGTTTTCTATCCCTCTGTTTCAACCATGATTTGTCAGTCTCTGAATTTGCATCTTCACTCTTTCTTTCTGGTTTTAACCTACTCTTTCTGTTCCTCTCCTCTTGGTCATTGTCTGCAAGCTTGATAAAATCAAGTTTCCCTATAAAGTACAGTTTAAGCTCTAAATTTTCTGGCTTTTTTGCCCTTTTTCCTCATTTGCCATTTAAGTCTAAATTAACCCATTAACCATCAAGACAGATATAAAACCAACTCATGTTTTTATTGCACAGTGGCCGGACACTGCTGCCTTTCTATGAATTATTTCTTCTTCAAGTCATCATTTGATTTCTTTTAGTATCTTTAGTAACCATAATTCTTGAAAACTCCATTCAGCAGCAGAATTCGTGATGTATAGATTATTATATAGTCCATCCTGCCTTTTATTTATGTCCATTAAGATACTGATTCCTGCCTCTCAGGTGCTGCAGCCTCAGTCCTTTGCTCCTCTCTCTACAACATTCATCGTTCTAGCTTACGTTTTAAATCAAACTAGTATTCTTTTGTTTTAGAAACCCATCAGTTACTGAATAGGCTGGAACAAATTCCATAACTATGCTGAACACGAAATTCCCCTCCTTCCTCAGTTATAAGCCCCATGCCTCATCGCTGTCCCCATTACTGCCACTTTTCTGCATGTTATACACTCCTGTTACAGTTGCATAGTTGCTCTTCTCCATTTCTCCTTCTCTTTTCCTTCTTTTCATCAGCAGGTCTGCCCAAGAAAACTCCACCTGTTTTTTAGAAGCCTGTTAATGTTATATCATGAATATATCAGCTTTGTGCTGCCATGAATGTACATGGACAATTAAGTGTAAATACCATGTACTGTACAAGGGAGGGGGGGAAAATCCCAAGCATTAAAACATTTTTAAATATATGTACTAATTCCAAGAATCTTAGCCATTCACTGTATGCATTTACACAGCACCACTACAGAAGAGTGCTCCATCTAAATAAAATATCCCAGGCATTTATTCCTTTCACTGTCCATTTCTTCAGTTTCTAACTCATAATGTTTCATGGCAACAAAGTATCGGATAAAAGTTTCGCCTAACGCTTCCTTAATGCACGAATCTTTCTCGAGTGCAACCAGAGCATCTTCTAGTTTCAGAGGGATAGACGAATATTTCAGATCACCATCGTGGTTTTCTTCTTCAAGTATGTCATCATATGTAAGCCCTCTCTTTACTCCATCTAGACCTGCAGCAATAGTAGCAGCAAGGACCAGGTATGGGTTGGCTGCAGCAGAACTTAATTTATTCTCTATGTAAGTGCCTTTTCCACCGTGGCATTTGACATTAAAGGCACAGCTGTTATCATTATATGCCCATTTTGCGTTTACAGTCTCTTTTGACTCTTTACTGTATTTAGAATAAGGCTTACGGCAACTGGTGGTAGGAGCCATCAAGCAGCTGATAGCTGCTGTGTGTGCCAAGAGACCCGACAACCAATTTTTCCCAAGCTCTGAGAGCTCCTCAACTCCATAACCAGCAGAAAACAAATTCTTCTGGCCATTCAGATCCCACAGGCTGTGTGACAGAGCCCCCGAGTTGTAGAACCCTGATTCTGAGAAAAAGCTAGCCACGTAGTTATACTTCTTAGCCACCTCCTTAAGGCCTGTTCTAAAGGTGAAGGCACTGTCAGCAGCATCTAGGCCAAAGGCCGGATGAAAAGTGATCTCCATTTGCCCAGGCCCACTGGAAGAAGAAAAGCTTTCAATGTTGGCACCAGCATAATACATTCCTTCAATGAGCTCCTGAATGAAAGTCTGGTCATGGTTATTTAGTATCGTGGCTGCAGGAAAGGATATTGTCTTTGAATTTACAACCTCAGTAATGCCATAAATACAAAATTCATAAGTGAATGCAGAGTGCAAACAAAAGCCATTGTCCTGAAGCTGGCTCAGCTGCTTCTTGGCAATGTGCCTTGGGGAGGTCATTAGTGGGGTGCCCAGCACGGTGAAGGAATCACATATCACTCTCGCAGTCTGCTCAGTCCAGGGTAGTATTCGAAACGTTGATAAATCAGGGTTCAGAATTATGTCACAATTGAAATTGGTTGCATTTATGTAATCTAATTCATTATCTTTAGGATTCAGTGTCAGTTCAAGGTAACTTCTGGGCATGGCAATACCATGAATTGCTTTCTCCTAAACACAGAGCAGAGTGACATATTACTAAATCAGAAGAGAGCTTAATGGTATTTTTGTGTATATAAAATATGTAAAAGTCAGATTCTCAGGTAGAACAAAGATATTTTCATAAAAGAACACTAAAATGCAGTGATCACTGACATAAAGCATAACAACCTGTTATTTTGTCATTTTAAAGCAGAACAACTTTTTGCAAGATTGGTATGAAAACTATTATATCAATTATCCCATTGATCATTTTCTTAAATTTCCATAAAGGATAAAAAAATAGTTTGACACTTTTGTTTCATGGTGTTTATATAATTATGGGTATCGGCAATTAGGTGCACACTTTTGCCAGTCAGACTTTTATCTATACTTAGTCTACTTACCTTCCATACCCTCTGACCATTTTGTTTACATAGACCCAAGTGACCACACAAGACTCATATCAATACAATTCAGTCTGTAATTTCTCTTTAACTACCATAACTTGTACTTCACTGTTTTTCAGATGCAACACTGAAAAGAAAAATCTCACTTTCTGGGCTTAAAAGGTTTGGGGTAAAATGCAGGGAAGCACTTCCAGGTGAGAAAAACTCACAATTACACTTTCTTCTCCATTTGAACAGAAAATTTTAACTGATAAAAATGAAATGCAAATAAAACCCTAAGGAAGGATCATCTACCTTCAATCAAGGACCCTTAAAATTTACCACTTAAAAATGATCAAACATTTTTCTGATGAAAGCTGCAACTAGGCCAAGTTCTACCAAGTGAAATTTGGCTTATATTTACATCTTACCTTTATTCTTCTAAGGGAAATATTTCCCATTTGTGTGAGCAGAAGAGACAGAACAAACCCAGAAAGGGGAAAGCTCAGAGGTGAAAATAACTAATTTCGCATATTCAGATGGCAAACTGCATATGGTGGCTTCTCTTAATAAGAATGAATGAATGAATGAATGAATGAATGAATGAATGAATGAATGAATGAATGAATGAATGAATGAATGCTGTCTTCTCTTAAGCAGGGGGCAGTCAAGGGTATCGATGTGTGTGACATCCATAACCAAAGCTGCACACTCTGGTGAACTCTGCTCCAACAGGTCTAGGGTGTCCATTTGGCACTGAAAATGTGTCAAAGGTACCCTATAGCAGTACCTCTCCCTCCCCTAACCCTGTTACCTAATTTATCCTGATTCCTAATTTTATTTTTATTTCCTGAATAATTACTGTGGCAAATATTGTTAAATATTGTTAAATCATCATGCAACTCAGTGATATTTCCTTATGTTATTTATAGCTATAAAATTTCTCATAACTCAAATGATTTTTCAGTGTTTTTATTTATTTCACTGTTCACTCCTTTCTTTTTTGCAATTCAGATATGTTCAGCAAACAAAAATTTTTATGTGTTGAATCTGAAAACATATTTCAGAGGGAAGAGATTATTAAAACTTCAAAGAACTGGAATTATTAGCCATATCTAATTAGATTTGGAGGTAAAGAGGAATAAATGATTACAATGATGAAAGAAGCCTAGATCCTTTGAGAACATAAGCAAAGGGAGGGAACAGATAATTTATCCTAGGTTGGTGTTGCTGCCTGCAGTATGGAAAAAATATAATTTAAGGATGGGGGCAAGAAAGCACATAAAGGTACAACTAGAAACCAAAAGACTTACTTGAAAAAATCGAGAAGGAACATTCTTTGATCTTGACACACCGTGGAGGTCTACTGATTCAAATCTGACAAACTGCACGTTGTCCCTGGCCATCTGCTGCTTAATAAATTCAATATGAGAGAACAGGTAAAGAAGAGTTGGGTTTCCGAGGCCGTTTACATCAGGGTCTCTGTTGAATGCTAGAAGTGAAGAGGAATGTTCATGTCAAACGAAATAATGAATTCTGGAATAAGGCTGTTCTCCCAAACAGTGCAATAGTGGGATTATCGCCCTGTTTCTGGAAGCCTTCTGCAAAGTTTATATTCTCGAGTCAGATTTTCTCATGCATCGTACTAAAAACACTAGCTTTGTTTACATTCCTTCTTGGAGAGGGGAATCTGATGGACTGGTCACTTCACCAGTCTGGTTGAGAGGTGGGATTTCATCTTCCAATCCTCTCTCACTTTGCAAACCCTATAAATTGTGTATCCATAATAAACGGGTCGTCTTTTGGGGGCTTCTGCTGTTCTCTCGATTGTGCTGAAACTGTGTCCTTCTTTTTGTGTCCTGTTGCCACATGGGATATTGTGGCATGGAGTGTAAAACCAGAAATGAGAAAATATATGGATCATTAAAGTGTTTTGTAAATAAACACATGCTTATTTTGCCCTGGCATCCTGTAGAAAATCCCTTATTTTTTGGGATGGTCTTTCATTAATTAAATTAAACTTTTTTTCAAGTTAAGAAGAGAACACATGGTAAACCAGGAATTTATGAGGTTTACTGAGTGTTTTTAGGAGGAAAAGTAATCCCATTTTCCAGTGCAAACTGACAGAATACAGGTACTGTTTCTTCAATGAATTTGTAAAGTGCGTTGATACAGAAACATAATAGAAAGGGAACTTGTCTTCTATTAAACCTTTCTTAAGGCCTCTTGAGGAGGATTGCAGTCTCCTCCAGCACAGGCAGTGACTTTTAAGGGAAGTTTATGCATTTATGCATTTGCTGTTATGGAGTTGTCTTATCAACTGTATTGCAGAAGCTGTAGGGTTCTATGAGCTGCTTGACATAAAGGCAATAATAGCTGAGTATAACTTCTCTAATGGAGCAGAGAGATGGGCACAGTAACTTCCTTTCACCAACCTCTAGATCTCTCAGCCTGCTTTTCTTCTGATTATCTATGTATTGTTTTTATTCAATTTAAACTAAATAAGACATTAACCTCCACTTAGTACAATGAACTAAAATGACCAAGAGTAAAATTTTATATTAACATTGGGAAAAATATATTTCTTTTCACATTTATGGGAGAAAAATCCTGCATTCCTCCTGAGGAAGATGAGATCAGATGAATTTTTTTCAGATATTTCAAATCCACAGTGGAAGATCACCAACAGCAACCATTCACCACCAGCCTTCAAGTGGAAGTTTAAAGCTTCATGGTGAGGCACCAGCTCTGAAGGTTGGTGGGAGCAATCCTAATCTCTCCAGTGGCCAATTACCCAAGCTGGAGCAGATGTCCTCTAGCAGTAGCCAGCAGGCACAGCAGCTTTTTGACTTCTCCTTTGGGGCAAGTAGGGCTGCCAGCTGTGGGGCTGTAAGAAGGCTCACCAGCTGGCCCAGCACCAGGCTGTCAGATTATTCCTTGAGAAGGCCACGAATTCATCTGTGGTCACAGACTTCTCAGAACATTAACTATTACTGGAGCATCCTCCAGCATAGATGGCAAGGAGGATACTTTAGGGCAGTCAAGTAAGAAAATGCTAGGTAATAACAGTGTTCCCTGAGGAATGGCAGCTGAAAGTAAGAACAAAATTTAAGTAGGAGAACAGAGTAAAAATTGAATAGAAATAAAACAATTTTGTCACATCCACTTCTCATCATGACATCTTTCCCTTGGGTCTGTTTCAGCTCTCAGCTTATGGAAATAGCTTTTTATTTTTCCAATGTCTTCTATAAACACTGGGGCAGCATGTCTTTTAAAAGATGAGTATTAAATAAGAAAATTCTGTTTAAGTGTTTTGTTTAACTCTCACTCTGTTACAGATGCTGCCAAAGCACAATAGTGAGCAGGGAGGACTGGTCTTGTCTTGCCCATGCCACCAAGTAAGTTGTTTGAATACCACTTCAGTTATCCTGTAAACTTGTTTTACAACATACAAGTTTACTGCTATTTACCAGATTTGGCCTCTATGAACATGACCATTATTTAGAAGTTTATTAACAGGTATAAACTGTGGCTGCTCAGTACATTAACAGAACTTTAAAAGATTCTGAAAATCTTCCTAAATTTCATATCAAGGGGTTTTTTCAATTCCAGAGACAGAAATTTGAGGCTTTTACCTTTAAAGAAGTGCTCAATGTCTCATTTTATACATGTTTAATTTCCTCAGCGAAGATGGTAAACATTTCTTGTCAACTACCTGTCACACTGAGATTTTTATGGCTTTATGTTGTTCAAAGGCTTGGCTGACCACCCTTGACATCAGTCATCTTTTGATGCAAATTTTGCAAGTATTTCTTAAAATGTCTTGAAACGTTGTCTGTTAAATAACCATCTACTGAACAAATATTTTTCAGGTAAAAATATATAGATAATGGAAAACCCAGCAATTTTAATTCTGATCCAATTAATTCCTTAGAACAGTATTCCTGAGAGACATAGATTATATAAATCAGTATCTAAGAATAACACAAATGTTATGTACATTCATATTATTGATGCATAAATTAATTTTAAAAATACTCCTACAAATATACTTAATTTAAACATCTGCCAATGGCAGGTAATTTTCCAAATTACATATATGTGTGCTGTCTTTGAGCTAAAGTTATTTGAATAAATACCTCATTCCATTATGTGAACGAAAGATAACAGAAAATTCATAAACAGAAAATGCTTCTAAAGAACATTAAGAAATCAAAAATTAATAACTAAAGAATCAAGAATTTGTCCTCTCTGGTTGGACTTTTTATGAACAAAGATATATTTTTTTAAATTACAAGACTAATTTGTATATATTGGTTGGGTATTAGTCTAAAATTAATCTATATACCATTGTAGACACCCTGCTAGTCAAAAGACACTTATTCATTTACAAATCTTTTAGAATCAACAGAAACAGTCATGCAGCCTTCACATACATTTTAGAGTTCATCTTTTATATTATTTGCAGATCAACTTTCTCATTGAAATAATGTCTCTGTAAACTGTAAGCTAAATAAAATGTCACCATGACATATAGCTGTGATTGATTTTGGAAATATGAGAGGGGATTTGTTTCTTAGATAATAATTAGTGAATAACTACTGACTACTCACTTTTCTACAGCACAGGACCCAAAATATATTTCCTTGGTAGACACTAAATAAATTGCTATCAAACTACATCCATGATGCCAATAATTATTAAAGTTTGAAAAGGTATAGGGAAGGTGAGGAACTGAGTACTCTGTCTTTACTCAGTTCATATAGTCATTATCCAGAGCATTAAATACTGTAGGTAAAATAGCTAATAAATAAGTATTTGACAGGCCTAGATGATTTAGAATCACAGTATAAAAGTTTTAAATTCTTCTGAGGGAAGATTCTGTTCATGAGTATAACTTTTTCTCTAGGTTTCTGGGCCTCTAGAAATAAGGTCATCTTTCTTTTCATTACAGAAAATCTCCCTAAAGAAACATGTGAATTCAACAAGATGCTCAGATTTTTGTTCAGATTTTCTTTTTAAATCAAATAAAAATCTAGACTGGCCATTTTTCTTTGAGCAGATCATTAAATATCTGAATCAGTTTGGCAGGACACAGAAAAGAACCCAATGTTTTTTAGTTTATGGTTCTGTCTGTATTTCCCATTTAAGTTACCACAGAGAAACAATTGGTAATATTCCTGTTTCTACTGTAATTAGTACAAAATATCTACAAATACAAACTATCTTCACATATTTAAAAGATATTAATCCTACAAAGGTATTACTACTACTGCTACTAATAATAATAGTTCTGGTTGTTGTTGTTGTTATTATAATTATTTATAGCAGAAGATTGGTGTAATTCTTAGATTATTGATATTGAAATCATCCAGATTGCTGAGCACAGCTAGGGCAAATAGTTGACATCAGCTCTCCCTCCTCAGTGACAGAAAAGTGCCAAAACAGAAGAAAGTCCATGTCCCAGATCTCTCATTTTCAACTTGTTCAAGGGAACCCCTTTCCCGTAGTCCTTTATTAAACCACACCACACTAAAGGAAACAGTTTCTCAGTTCTAGAAGAGACTACTATGTCAGAAATCTAACACAGGGTGCTCTGAAGATCCATATTGTCCCCCTTTATAAAAGCAGATACCTTGTGTTGATAATACTCACTAGCAATGAGTCCCACAGGGTAATCACACAACTACACTCTTCTAAATACTATGGAAATTACTGTCAGAACCAGTTTAAACATGTCTGTTCTTCCTTACAGTACTCTGGTTTGTATATTTAAGAACAGCCAGCTTACTTGTTTTGCACAGCATATTATTTACTGTTCTCACTTTTGCCTTCAAACATTGATGGCTTTTATTTCTCAAATCTCACATGACAGCTTTCCTACAGTTGATATCATTGTTATTGCTACTTTTCTATTCCCATCTGTTTTTTTGACATGGTAAGTAGACATGGGTTGCATTTGAATGTGCTATTGATGTGACTACTGATTAGAGTCATCTTCAGTTGAAAAAATATACAATTTCCATTCCTTTCTCACCTAAATAAAAGTTTCACCAAAACTGTTTACTGATTTGATTTCTGCAATAAAGTACATAAAAGGTGGTTTCCTACCTTGTATTTTAACTCACCTATAAGACTCTTAACTGAGGAATAAATATGTAAGCATACTAGAAACTCACAGAGGATGGGAGACAGTAAAAATATTTCCTTGATCTGTTTGACACTGGAACTTTCAATGTATTTTCCATGTATTTCTTTGTCTCACAATGGTCTGCTTTCTTTTCTAAACTTCATTGCAAAGTAAGCTTTTTACTGGCATGACCATGGAGAAACTCAGCTTTTTCTTGAGTTCTATAGCTAATTTAGGGACTGATAAACAACTTCAATAAGCCATTAATTTTTCTTTCCAAAGTGTGTGATGACAACATGACACAGCTTCTCAGAGAAGATACATCTTCAAGAGTCAAATGCAAAGTATGTTTTTATTTCTTAATAAATAAAACATAAAATAAATAACCTAGAATTTTCGAGATGAAACTACTATCTGTAGTTTCTACCTATTCATCTATAAGATGAAACTTGTATTTGTGGAAGGAATCACTGAGCAAGGTTGCATGAACCAAGGCTTACACTATTGCAAACTGGGAAGTTCCTTCTGGTCTAAAAATATTTGTCCTAAATTTTAAAAAAAGCAAGTGATAATCATAGAACAGTTGGGGTTGAAAGGAATCTTAGAGATCATCTAGTTTCAATATCTATGCCATGAGCAAGGACACCTAGACCAGGTTGTTCAAATCTCCATCCAAACTGGCCTTGAACGTTTCCAGGATGAGAAGGAGCACTACACTAAATAGGAAGCAAAGTTAATTAGGGAAGAGATTTTGTACAGTGTTGAAGGTAAGGACTAAACTTTTCATGAATAGGTTGTAGAAGGAGAGGCAGCTGGCAGACATAACAAGGAAAGAATACATGTCCCTTACATTAGGTCCAGTCTAACAATTTTTTCAACCTTTAACTATTACTGTAAAGAAAGTAAGCATCTCCAGTGGGTGGGAAGAATTACTGCCTAAATACACCTCTTTCTCACACAGTCATGTGATGTTTAGCTTACTACAAATACCCAAGACAGATGAGTTGGATCTCACCTGGAAGAGGACAAAATAGATCAGAAAGTCTGGATGCAAATCCTGTCTAAGCGTTTTTCTGTTATATAGATTAAGAGGGAAAATGGTAAATCATACAGAGAAACAGAGGAGGAAGATTTCAGCTATTAGTATGAAAGATAAAGGACTAAAGATTTTTTTGGTTGCTTTGGTTTGTTCTTAGAGCTTGTGGGGTAAAAAAAAAAAAGGTGAGTAGTATATAGCTCAGTTCAGAAAGAAAAGGAAAGAAAAAGACAGAAAAAAAGAGCTACTAAGAGTAGAAAGGAGCTGAGCTTCAGCCCTCCTATACTCCAACTCTGTTCAAAACATAGAAAAAGAGAGAAAAATATTGTTGAGCCACAGATAAGGCATAAGGAACAGTATAGCTTTGGTTATTCCCTTTATGAGAGCTGCAAGAATGGAACACATTGTGTAAAATGCAAAGCGAAAAGGGTACCAAGTGAAAAAGACAGTCCTAAGTCCCAAAGAAAGACATTGTTATGCTGCAGGAATTACAGCAGAGACAGTGACTATGAAGTGACCCCTATATCTCCTGATAGTCTGCTTACAGCTCCCAAAGAGTCTCCATTTCTATTTCTTTGTGACTGACTGGATTTACTGAGCAGAATCCTTGGGGGCAGACATGTCTCCTCCAGGTGAGCACAGAGGACAGTGAAACCACATGGGGAGTTCAAATTCAGTTCAGAGTGTGTGAGCAAATTTTTGTACGTCAATGGAGAAAAAAGCCTAAGCTATTTCTTTGTTGAAGGATTCATAATTCTGTCTCTAAATATTAGTATCATCTGTTAGTTCCTCATTATTAAAAATAAGCGCTTTGAACAAGTCAAGAGTAAGAACACGAGGGTAATATTGCAGTAGAAAACAGGATTTCTTGTAGGACTGATGAAATCCACTTTTAAGTATGAAACACAGCCTCCTAGTATGATATGTTTTTCTTTAAAAAGCTAATTTAACAAAGGAATTTAGAGTTTGGGGTCAGCACGTGATTCTTGAAGCATTCAGACGTTCTTGTGTGCTTGTAATTTCAGCAGTCACTATGTAGCCACTGGTGCCTGCAGCCATAGCTGAAACGTATTTTCCTTCTCCAGAAAGTTTCCTTTCTCTCAAACATATGGTGGTCATATTTACATGGCCATATACTTGATATATGCTCAAGAATATGAGTCCTGTTGAGAGGACCTGTTTCTGGGGCTGTTCTGGATGTCCAGCACTGCAGTCTGCACTAAGTAGATTTTAAAACATTTTTTATCCTGGCTACAGACCAAGACATGTAAAGTACATTTGAAGCCTCTGGTGACAGACCAGTGCTTTACTCACCTACAGCTACCTGGGGGTGGTGATGTTTCCTAGGGTCCAGAAGAGCAATTTTTCCTCAGCCTGTGGGATGTCACCAGGCTCAGTTGGTCCTTCAGTTGGTCCCACATGCAATGTGTGTGGCTGCTGAGGCCACCTGCAGTCCCTGGCTCTGGGACCCCACACCCCCTGTGCCAGAGGGGATGATACACCGAGAGTGTGGGGTACCATGATCCTTGGGTGCTTCACATTCCTTGAATAAAGTGATTTTCTTTGACCTACTCTCTGGCTGCTATAGTATTAATATTCTAATTTCGTAGCATGTGGTATGATTTCTGTTCAGAGAGGTCAACATACTCTTATGTGCTATATACACTATACAAATAGCACATGCATTAATTAATCCTCTGTGCATGTACATATTGTGAACAGTTATTTAATACTATATACATGAAATTTCATCTTATTCTTTACTGTTTGGAATCATCCCTCTTTGTCTCCCAAGAATACAGGCACTGAACAGCTTAAGAAGCACCTAGTAATTGATGACTACACACCATCTTGCAGAAATGCACATCATCATCAGATATAGACACTTCTGCAAATAAAATTCCTAAATTCATTTTAGTGCTGTCAGTATATTCACCCAATTAGCTGCATGGGTTAGTTTCTACCTTTCCACAGAAAAGTATTTTTTAGACTGAGTTTTAGCCTTAGCTTCAGCTCCAGTTTCTCTGACATTGTTCAAGTAATATTTTTCTTACTAACCCAAATATCTGCTTCTTTTCTGTTATTTTTTCCCATGTCCAAGCACTTCTTTTACTAAAGATCTGACAAGAAATTGACAAAATGCCCACGCAGTAATATTTCCACATTATCCAATCAGAATTTTGGAAAAAATATATGTATTTATCACTTTAGAGGGACGTTAGCCATGTAACTAACATGACTATATAAAACCTCTGATGTGCTCTGAATCAGTGATGCTCAGCTACACAATTTAACCTTTCTACTGCTGATCTCTAGAGACTGTCACTTAGCTGTGTACTTCTACAACAATAAAGTGTATTCCTGTTTTGGCCATATCTCATCACTGAGTGGATCTGAAATATAACCTCTTGTAATTTTCCAAACATTTTAGATGAAGTCTTCTGATTTGAGCAAGTTCAAATATTTGAAAGCTTACAAACTATTGGAGATTGTATCTCAGATTTAGTCAGTGTCAAGATATCTTTAGATCCAAGACTTCAGGCACTTTGGTAGCTGAAATATTTAACATAATGTTTTAGTCAAAAATATGAAAATATTTAGGACTTGATCTTATCAATCAATAAATTACCACAGACAGCAATGAAATACTGCTTATGCAAAGGCTCATTAAACAGTACAGAATTTTATCTAAAACTTTATTTTCTTCAGTTAAGTTATTGAATGTATTCAATGAAAATTAAATTTTGAACATGTACAGCTCTTTTTAAGTGTAAACTATTCCTGTGTATTCCATTTACTGGTAGAAATGTACAGTGAGCCCTACAACTTGTTTGGTCAAAGCCAAATGGAATCGAAACCTCATGAGATTCCAACACTTTTGATATTGAATACTTTTCTGATGAGACAAAACCCTTTTCTCCCAGCACTCCTCACAGTTAGTTCTCATCTGTAGGTCCCTTGCAGTCATCACCACCACCAGTCATACAGGGCAGGATTAATCCCAGGTACCTTTAGGCATCTCAGAGTTAGACAAATGATCTAAACTAATCATCATGGGACTTTTTCCTCACTGAGTGGAAATATACACCCACTTTCAGAGGTCAGTTTTTTATCCACCTGTAATACCTCTTTGAAGACAAAATGGCTATCTTCACTGACTAGGTAATAAGCTTGGAATAGTTACTTCATGTTAAGTGGCTACAGCTGGCTTGGAATCTCCCTACGGAATCTACAATTAATCTCATCAGTTCTCTCAACCTTGTAAATGGTGCTATGACAAAGAATAATTACTCCTATGTTTGAAAATATATTTGCTGGGTTTCCAGAAAATGGAAAACAGTAGTGTTATAAATTTGATAATGCATTTTGCTAACCTTTGTCAGTGTGAGAAACAATGTAGTCTGGAAAGGGAACAGCATCAAGTGTAGGCTGAGAAATAATCCTCTAACCTTTTTATTCTAATAGACATGAATAGAGAGTTGTTTGAGAGTGAAGTATCTTTCCAAAGCTTTGTATTTCTCATGCAGTGCCCTGAGCAAACACTGATAATGTTCTTGGATATCTTGTTCAGACTTGCTCAAATTGGGTAACACAAAATGTCTACCAAGAAATCCTGCAGCACCTAACAATACACACATTCAAATTGTCTGTTTTCAGAGTATGTATAGCAGAGTTTCTACTCATCTGTCTGGGGACTTGAAAAAAAAGCAGAAAAAAATCAATATTATTGTAAATATTTGATTGCTATTATTATATTTTGTTACATAGTTAATGATGGATAAAATATTTTATCAATGAAGATATTAATGTTTCTTGTATCAGGAAGATAAGTCAAAAGGAAAGGTATCTGTCCTGGAAGGCTGATAATGTGATCTCAGACTGATGCTCATGGAAATGTATTAATTTCATATTCATACAACTGACAAACTGGTTTATGCTTCCAGGAAACAGAACAACAAACTGTTCAAGCCCATTACACTATCACAGCTAATAATAGTTTTCAGTTTGTTGATCCAGCTAGCTCAGAAGCTTCTACAAAGAAATCACAGCCTATTAGTAGCAATTAATTGTCTCTATAAACACTTCCAAAATGGACTTTTTGAACAGCATGAAAAGAAGTGGAAGTTCTCTCTGCCTCATTTGCTTTTCTTCCCCTATAATTTATAAGAGATGTTTTTGCATTCCAGTCCTCTCACAAGACAAATAATTGAAAACATCGTCCCTGCATGGGAGCAATTTCTACCGCTGGAAATGTTAAAAAAAGAGGAAATTTTAAGAAGCGCAGATGCCATCAGAGCTTTGCAGTATCTAGCAGACTTTTGGGAAATGCTGCCTGCGCTCAGTTTAAATGAGGACATATTTCAGTTTTAGTGAAAAAGACATGGCCACTTGTGCGTGGCAGTTTTTGGCAGGCAGTTGGACTTTATAAATGCCTTGTTTAGAAAAAAAACCAGCAGCAAAGATGTGGAGCAAATATCCGATCCATCCTGATCACACAGAAACCAGAGGTGTCAGTTCTCTCATGCACTAGCTCTGGCTTAAGTTTGCAGCTTAGCAGAACACCACAAAACAACAGGAGCATTTTCTTTAAGAGGAGAACAGGTGATGTTTAAGTATCCTTACCGTCGTGGCCCGTGGAGGAGTCAAACTGAACCTCAGGAGCTGTGCTTTCTGCAGGTGTAGGAGCTGCTGGTAGTCCCAGAATAAGCTGATCCACATTGCTTCCCACTGGTTGCTGCTGATCAGAGCCGGCAGAGCTGAGGACCAGGACGGTTTTGCTCTGCTGCCCCACTCCCTCCTTGTGGAAGCTGAGATACTTTTTCTTGTCCTCTCCGAAATGGGGACTAAAAGTCTCAAAGGGCCGGCCCTGCTTGTCAGCTGCTTTCTCCCGGGGTTTCAAATTTTTCTGAGCAAAAGTGCCACCTGCCTTACCACAGAAGTTGAGCCCATGAGAAGGCAGATGACTTTCACTCAGCAGGTTTTTCAACTCTTGTAGGCTTCGTTTAGAAATGCCAGGTGCCCCCGTGAAGGACTCGACAGTATGGCTCCCTGGCAGGGATGCAGCACTTCCCAGGGAGCCCACCTTTGTCACATGAAATTTGACAACTTTTTCTTCCGTCCCACCCTGTTCTTCTGGCTTACCCCGTGGCTGCTCACTGTCCCTCTGCCTCTGCACTGGCCCCGTGCAGCCCCCTTTCTCTGCAGCCCTCGCAGGCTGCACACCTGTGGGCAGCTTCATCTGAGCTGCTGTATCTGTTTCCTCATGCATTTTCCCTATTACTCTTTTCCCAGTATCAGCATATTCCTGGGTTTCTCGTGTTTCCCCAAACCTGTCTTCTTTACCATCACTGCCAGAATTGGCATTGTCATGAGCTCCTCTGTCCTTTTGTGCTGGAGGAAAGGTAGTGGGGTTTTGCAGAGACTGGTCTGAAGGCAGTTCTGAGCAACCAGTGGTTCCTTTAAGGGGACCAGGATCTGGGATTTTTGAGGTGCGGGACTGTTCCATCTTCTCATTTTCTAAAGGAGGAACATACTTTGTAGGACCTTTGATGTCCTTTTTCTTTCTGAAACCACATATATTGTTGCCATCAACTTCATCATTGTCACTCTCAGATGTGTTCTGTAACCAGCAATAAAATATACAACCAAACAACATGCATGAATGACACAGAACAGGGAAATGGAGCACTACCACCAGCTGCATTTACCTCGTAGCACTTCCATTATTTCTTGATGATGGAACTCTCTGTGAACACTTATTTTAATCTTTAAAATATCTCACAGAATTCTTTTTCTTAAGTTTCAGAAGAAAATTGGAGAAAACACCTTCATAATACTGTTCTTAGGCAGATTTAGTAGATTATAAGTCATAGTACATTGTGTGACATCATTTGCCAAACTTATGTCCTTTAAATGCAAAAAAAAATGTATTTTAATACTTACAATTAAGTATATTCCTGTTCATATTAAAAGTATTATTTATTTATAAAGGAAATTGATTGCCCTGAAACACAGAATGCTGGCAATTCTTACAAATGTGAGGATTAAAACCTGAAAATAAGGAGATTTTAAATTAATTCCAAGACCTAATTTGGACAAATAACTGAACTTTCTGAGCAGTGTTCAAAAGGGAAACTCATATTTGGATGTTTAAACAGGAAAGAACTCCATGTTTACCTTTATATATGACATTGATAAAGTTTATATTGTAGTGGTGGGAGCAGATTTTAAAATGGATATAAACATGTGGAAAAGGTGCAAAAAGGAGCCATAAATATTAATGTACATGCATTATCCCCCAAAATATCAAGTGTCTGGATCACCATCTCTCCTAAGAATCCTGATCCTACCTCAAGTGTGATTAATTTGATGGTGACAGGGAAAGGGACAGGAAATCAAAACCAAACACTTTCAAATTAAAAATATAGTACAGATTTCATTATTGTGAGTGATTCATTTTCAAGGTAGTGATTGAATTTTCCATCTCAAAATGTCTTAAAAAAGACTCTCTGACATACTTTAACCAAAATCACTGCATAGTCAATCACAAACTGTTACATTACTTATGAATATCTACTAAAGTATGCATTTTAAGAGATATTAGCAGTCCTTGGTTTGCTTGGATTGGGCTGGAATTAGCACCTGTAAAAACACTGGGAAATCAAGGGATATCTTCTGAATGAGACCGTTCTTTACCTTTTCCACAAAGGAATAATCTGCACTCTCTCCAATTTCTGAATTTCCAGAAGAAGGGATCTGCACAAAAGCAAAGTGAATGCCAGTCTGGGTAAGGCAAAAGTGATTTCTGTTGGCAGACAAAAGCACGTAGGAGGAAAGGCTGCATCACCCAATGTGCATATGGGATGAATCAGCTACATGGCCTACATTAAGTAGGTTCATTAACAACTCCCTTTTTCTGCATTATTCCTCCCTTTTTTTCACTTTGTTCTCTCACCATGCTATTTTCCATCATTCTGTAGTCAAAAGAGGTTTACGGCTTCTGTCCTAATGAAGAGTTCACAGGAAGGTTTCCTCCCTCCCTCTCCTGCCTGCCCCAAATTTCCATGACAGGCTGTATGTAGAGCTGCTTGGGAGCTCGCTGGGACACTGGGGCTGGCGTGGCAGGCAGCTGGCCAGCAGCTCTGTGGGGAGGACAAACCTGTAACTCCCACACACATCTCCTGGCAGAGACGTGCCCATGATGCCCACCTGCAGTCAAACACAGTTACTGGTGCATTCACAAAAGAAGTCCTTTCCTACCCCAGTTTTAGCACTTAGTGTTCAATGAGGCCATTTCTCCATCCAAGGAATTTGGTTTATTCCCATAACACACCCTATAATACCCCCTAAAATAATTCTGGGTGTTTGCTGATACCCCTACACATTCACTCATGCAGAATAGACCTAATACTTACAGGTCTGTATCATTATGGAATAGAAACCTAATAAAACAACTTTTTTGAAAAGCAAAGTGGACAACAACAGATTGCAATTCAGAATTATAATTTTAATACTTTCCTTAGTAATACAAAAAGGGAATGAAGCTGGGGGAGAAACAGTAGGGGTGGAGGAACCAGGGACTGCCAAATGGAAAAACACAAGCCTTAAAATAAAAGATTCATCATATTAAATTTCTAAACATATAACATTATTTTTTGAGAGAAAGTAGAGAAGTAGAGAAGAGTTCCAGTTATGAAAGCTATAGTGATAAAAAATGCATATTGTAATTAATTTACAAAAAATATTTGCTTAAACATCTTTTGTGGCAGAGGCTGCCATCATCAAAATATCTTGATTTACAATTTATGGGGTTTTCAGAATTCTTTTTTTTTTTCCTCTGAGTAACTCGAAACCAGTAACAATCATAACGCCATATGCATTTCTGCTTTATAATGTATGCTGATAACTATCAACATTTTAAAATTAGAATAATTTTTTGCTGTTATCCATATTGTAGATCTCTGAAAAATATTCATCAAAGTGACTGAAGGAAAGTTGAGCCCATCGTTCTTTATAACACCTGTACTGAAGTCAGACAAAGGATTGTCCATATGTCAAAAGAAAAATGTCAGAAAACTACTTATTCATATAACTAGACATTCTGAAGGATTTCATTAACACAAGGTACCATCCCCACATTATAATCCTTACCAAAACAAATTTCTTCTGAATAGACATGAGCAGGATAAGGACTGATCACTTGCAAGTTTGTTAATCAAAATGTTCTTTTGCAGACTGATGTGTCTATAGTAGTTTGCAAAGGGTTTATTTTCCATGAAGATCTAAGCCAAGGTACTGCAGTTTGATTTTAGATCCAAAAGAAATATACTGAACCCATTTCTCTTAAACAAAAACTGATCATTTTTACTTTCAAATAAACAAAACTCTTACAATTATACAGAGAACAACCTCTGCTTTACTTTAGGTCCTCAGCAGAAGGCACATTGTGTCTTTTTTTGCAGGCAAATGACTAAATAAGCTCTGACATTATGGACTTTCATTTAAAAATCATTTACAGTGTTTTCTGCAGTGAAATAAACATTTCTGTATTTGATGCAAGGTACCACTACAGCATGTCTTCATATTAAAGATGGTCATATGCATGAGATATAACACAGACTTAGACTTACTTTTCTAGTAATTTATGTGGTGTCTACCACAAGAAAAGGCTTAGTACATGGGTACAGAGGGGAGAACAGCCAGGAACAGGACTTATTAAATATGTGTTTAACTTTTTATTTCATGAAAGTTTTTTTTTTCCTACAGAAGACAGGGATGGTTAAGGGAAATAGTGCCTTGAAAGAGATACAGTGCAAGTGAGCTGGCTACAAATCATTACTTAATTTAATTGAGCCATGTGTTGTGCTGTGCTGAAAGGAAAGCAAAACAGTCATGGCATTAATACAGCAAAAATTCTGACTACTTTTAGTTTCCTTCCTGTATGTTTCTACATTTTTTGTTGTTCTGCAGCAACAGTACCATGAAATAATCAGGCTTCTTGAAAGTTCTTTTACCCAACATTTGTTTCAGCATCAATTAATTTTTGTTTGCTGATTTTCAAATATTTGCTTGCACCTTAAGTCAGAGGTCTTGGCAGTTTTGAAATTTGCTTCTCTATCTTAGCAAGTGAACGCTTGGGCAGCGATTCAGATATTCCTGCCAGAAGAACCAGCTCCAAAATATAAACAGCGTGGGCCACATTATGCAACAGACCTGAGATTTAGGTTTTTCTTTCTAAAGTTTTAACCGGTGTTATTTTTCATCGATATTTACTGGTACTTTCCTCAAGTGTTTTTTTGTTAGGTCTACTTTTCCCAGTGCTGCAATTTGTGTTGATACATTGATCCCCTCTGCACTGGAGTTTGCACCTGGTAAGGCTTCAGATAGAGGTGGACCAGTGCAAGTCCTACAAGAGGCAGGAAGAATAGGCTGGATCACATTTTATTTCTCTTTATGGATAATCTCAACTCATGCAAACAGCTTTACTCATCTTCACTACGTGCCTGCTGTGTCACTGAGTACACAAGAGTCTGGATGTCTCTGACTATCAGCAGATAGGGACTACACTTCAGCTTTACAGCAACATGTTAAGACACTGTGCAGGTAGGAAGAGGAGAGAACAGGGGACAGTAGCAGCAGGCAAATATTTCAGCACTGTGCAGATGAAATTGCTTGCTCTACTTAACCAAATTAAGTGCTGCTTCTGGCATGAGACAAGGATCCTACATCTGAGGGACATTTTATATCTTGTGGTAACACACAAAATACAAATCTAAAGCAATTTTTCTTAATCAGTTTGTGTTCATTTTTGGGCTTTGTACAGCTCTGAAGTGGAGCATTAACTATATCAGGAAATACTGCACTGTCAAAAGGCAGTTCATCTGTAAACCTGCCAAGCTGAGAGCATTGCAAATGTAAACTCTTACCTTTGGGTGGAATAACAAATACTGAGGTTTGTGGTGTGTGAAACAGGTGAAAATCCAGGGCAATTCTTGAACTTTTGCCTTAACATGATTTTATAGGTGACTGAAAAATATATCTGTAGTTTTCTATGTGGCAAATTCAGATGCTGCAGAGGGCATTTCTCTCCCATTTCTCTCTTACTTTTTGTGTCATGACTTCAGGCAAGACTGCAAACACTACTGTGGTTTATAGACCTCTCTCACAAACATATTGACAAAAAGAGACATGGAACTGAGAAAAAGAAACTCTCAGTAAAACCTTTGAAAGGGGGGAAAAAAGAGAGAAACAGTTAGTTTAAAAGGAGCTCTGAGTAACTAGCTGAATGGCTGCAGGATTTCTATCAAAATAAAAGGTGAAAGAGGTAAGGTACAACTCTAGAAGGAGCTTTAGTATATTTAATCAACAAAATAACTCAATGTTCCTTCTACTGGCTACCTAAAAAAGTGATGCAAGCATTCAAGAAGATACCATGGGGGCTAAGTCACAGTCTCATATTTTCATATCGTTAATTGGTTAAGATGTCAAATTGTGATGATCTTTTTGAGTTGGTGCTATAGATTTTTCAAGAATGAAGGACTATTTTTGCAAAGAACATCTAATGTCAAAATCTGGTAAACCTAAGTAGAAAAATATGGGAAACTTACACAAAAGAATATATATATATATATATATATATAGGGTTTGGATGAATTTTGGATTAATGTGCTATTTATGAAAAGTTAATTGCTTCACTTGGATTTGATTTTTTTATCATGTAAAACACTGTTGAAAAACTGAAATTAAATGTTTATGGTCTCAAAAAATGTAAAAATATTGCTCAAATCATGCTGACATGGGACATTATTCACATTGTTTGAACTTTTTTCCAGTTCTAATTCAAAAGCCAGTTTTTCAGAGCTTTCAAATACTGTCATACTCTAAATACTGAGGAACTTTTTCTGTCCCACTCTGGCTGTTACCAGGTTACCCTTTACTGCTCTCCCAGGTTGGTACACCAAGTTTATTTAACCTTTTTGTGCAGTAATGAATTTCAAATACTTGAAGCCAAGTCAGCAGGAGGTGCTGCTTAAGGCCTCACACAACAGTACCCATAAAGCAAATAGTTCTGTGTCCAAGTGCTTTCCCTGCCCCTTTCCCTGGCAGGGGAAAGCATTGCTCTGCTGCTTCCCCAGCAACCAGGCAGCGAAGGAGCAGAGGATGCAAGAACAAATTATCTACTGCTGTGAATTAATGCAGCTTCACTGGAGTCACTGGAGCTACAAAGATTTGAACCAGGACCAAATCTGGCCATGGAGTTGTACCAAGGACAACACAGATATTTCCACGGAGTTTCTCCAAGCACAGAGAGAGGGTTTTGGCTCTTGGGTGCAGTGTTAAAACAAGGCGTGCGATGATAAACAGACGCTGGTTGTTTGTAAGCGAGAAACATGAGGATCACGTACTTTGTCAAGATATTGCTGTGACTAATTTCTCCCTCAGTGACCTTGTTTGATAAAGTGGCTCTTTGTGAGTGATTTACTGCTACAAAAACCTCTCTGTGAAGGATGTGAAAGTGGCATAAATGTTAGGTACATCTCATTGCTTTGCAGTTGGAGAAGTTGAAGCACAAACTTGCTATAGGTCAAGGGAGATGTGTGGCAATGTGAGGAGCAGAAAAAACTCTCCTTGCTTTGAAACTTTTAAATATACTCAAGATTGTTATCATCCTTCATGTGAAAATGAATGGAGTGAGGTTAGCTCACAATATTGTGCTGCTTGTTTTCAAATCTGACATCTGCCTTTGTCTGTTACACCATTCAAAGCCTTCATACCACATACACAATTACCCCACAAGCTTCTCAAGGTCATTGATTATCTTGCTGCTTCAAAGCAACAGAGCTGTCCTTGTGTTGAGATTATTTGCAATTACTTTCCCTTGACTATGCCACCTGCATTGTGTTACAAAAAAATCCCTAAATAAGGCTGAGTCTCAAAATGAATAAGTTGATCCTTCCTTCACAGTGGTTTGGGACCACAGAAGTATGAATTCAGGACCAGAATCTGTTTAAAAATGCACTTATATAGAAACTAAGCATTTCCATTTGGGTCAGTAGCCTGACTCAAGGATGTAACTTTCTAATCCAGGTCAGATCCTGATCCACAGATTATAGTGCTTTCATTTACATTCATGAAGTCAAAGCCAATATGTTTCCCCAATAATATTAAGAGGATCAGATTTAAGGCATCTATTTCTGTTACTTCTGATAAAGCTATAAATGAAATGAATAGGAAGTCAAAATCTCTTAGAGTTGCTTCCTAAAGCAAGTGGAGTGTTTTCAGCGTAAACAAGAAGCCTTTCTTTGACCTCCATTTCCTTCAGAATTAGACCATGCTCAAGATACATGCGTGAAGAGCCTTGCACACAATTCACAAGGAACAATGCACCCACTTGAAATCTTGAGGTAGATGCAAGAAGTATTTTATGTCAATATATCTGCTCAGAAATCATTCATGATCATTCTCTTACCTGCTGAGTAAGATCTTCCTTTTTGTTCATGTCCACTTCATTCTAGTTCAGGTCACCATTAGAAATGGCCTAGTAAAAACCTAGTAGAAAGATATCCCATATTTATAGGCACAGACACAATGATGGTTAGTTCAAAGAGAGTTGCTGTAAAGTTCTTTTCCCAGAAGGCCACGCAGATGATGAACCATGAAGAGCAGTCCCAACGAGTCATGCCCAGGAGCACTGCTTTCTGGAACAGCACTGAAGTAGTAAACAGACAAACACACATTATTAGCTGCCTGCCTGGAAACAAAGACAACTGAGCATAAAACTGGTTTGCTCAACTTTTCTCCTCACAAAAGGCTTTTGTTCTGTAACAAGCCATTTCTGCTCTGGAATAGAAGCTATTGTTAGGCTCCTTAGAGGTAAAACCTATACTGGGTATTATAACAGCAGTATGTTTTTGAGGCACATGAACAGGGATTTGAAAGGCACAACACACTGCAAGAACAACATGCAACACCAGCCAATTATTCTGGATTGCATGGTGTAAATTGATAGTGATGCATCTGCGTGTATTAGAATTGCAGAGGAGTCTTTTTTGCATTAGATTTCTAGAAGTGTTTCAAAGATTAGATAGTTAAGCTTGTCTTTCTTATGTTTTGGGGTTTTTTTAAATTATTGTTTTTCAGGTCTAATGTGTATTCAAAGGACTTATTTTAACTGACATTTCATTCATTCAAGTTCTTTTGTATGACACAAACCCAAGGATGGCCATATTGTTGTGCTTAGAGCAACCCTACCTGAAAACCCATCACTTAATGAATTCAAGTAAACATGATGTTCAGATTGGCATTTAATTATGTGAAAATTCAGGCATTTTTAATTAAAAAAAAAAAAA
>VZTR01022401.1:1732-38181 GCA_013400775.1 Chaetops frenatus | reverse complement strand
AAAAAAAAAAAGTTAAAATTACCCCACAATAATAACTTTGCATTGGGAGGTATAATTCACAAAAATCTTGGGCATCACCAGTCAAATGCATAAATAAAAGTGCCCAAGTCCCAGAGTGGAATTCTGAAAATCCTTCCTTTTCTTTTAGGCCAGAGATCCTACATTTGTGACTCCATCTATGCAGTTTCTGTAACTGCCCCATTCTGAGCTGCCCAACTTGTCACCAACCAGAGCAGGCAACTGAAATTTCACTAGTATTCAAGAAATAAGCTTACTTTTAAGACATTTTGTTCCCCAGACTTTAAAAAAATCAACACCCCGACCACTCAATAGGACCAAGCTCTTACCAGACAGATAGGATGGAAGACAGCATTTTTCATTCAGGTTAGTTCTTTCAAAAATGTTTGCCTCAGACTGCCATCATACAACAGTAGGCACAATTGCACAGTTCCTTTTCTAGGCAATGTACAGCTGTCTGAGACCTACAGTTTGCCCTGGCAGAGTTGCTTGTGAGCCTGTTAGGATGAGCTATGTCAGCTCATAGAACTATCATAGGATAGTTCTGAGCAGGACTACTCACACCAAACTGTCTGAGAGGCAGGGGCCAGACAGCAACAAGTCTTCTGGCTTCCCATTTTTACCATTTTTGAATGCAAGCAGGAACAACCTCAGTTCTTAATTTGAAAAGGACACATTTCAGGTTTAAAATCTCATTTGTCAGAGAAAGAAAAATATTCTTCACAACAACAGTGGGCAAACACTGGCACAGGTTGCCCAGAGAGGCTGTGGGATATCCATCCTTGGAGGTATTCAGAATTTGATTATACAGCACCCTGAGTAACTGGACACAAGCTCAGAGTTGGACCTGAGTTAAATGGCAGATCAAGCCTAATAACTACCACAGATTCTATCCAGAATAAATTATTATATGATTGTACATCTGATTAATTTATACATATTTTTAATTAACTTAATAACATCCTTGCAAGTACAAAACATCTCTGCCACACTTTGCATTCTGCTCTACTCTGTTCTGCTAAACAGATCATAAAGACAAGAAGGAACAACCTCTGCCTTAAACAGTGTAGTTGGGGCACCAATCTTGCAAACACCATTAGCAAGAAACAATAATTTCATTAATGCTGGAAGAATCAACTATTTTCACCTTAAAGTATTTATTATGTCCTTCTAAAAAAAATGTTGCTTTTCTTTGTGGACAGAGTGAAAGAGGAGAGGGAGGGGGTTCTCTGCCAAGAGCTGCCTGCAAGATGCTGCTGGTTTCAGAAAAACTGTGCTGATTGGAGAATCAGACCCAGAAACGAATGGAAGCCCATTTCACACCTACCACAACACACAGACCACTGCAAAAAGCATTGTTTGGTCAGTAACACTCACCATCTTCCCACCTTTGAGAAATAAGGTAAATCAAGACAAATCTACTGTACCTCATGAGAAAAATCCACGGGTTTATAAGAATTGGCTTTTATAGATACATTCAGAAAGGCAGTTTCTGCAACTAAGCTTTCGTAAAAACCTGCTTTCAAATGAATATGGGAATATTCTTCCTAAAACAAACCTCTCTACTGTTGGGAAGGATGAAAGTATGACAAGAAAGTCTCACGGATAAGTATGCTTAGCAGAAAGATTTTCAAATGTAGATTCTGAAGAAGGAATAGAGATGGAAGCAAGGTTTGATGTAGAATAAAGGAATTGCTGAGCCAGTCTTAATGGATAACCAAGGAGGCAAAGGGTATGTTAGTTAGAAGGGGTTNACCAAAACCAAAGGGTCTCCAGGCCTGCCTGCAGCTGGAGCTGACAGCTGTAGGCACAGGCTCTGTCACCCACGACGCTGGCTCCGACACCATCTCGGACTGAATAAACTGCATTTTGAAGAGCCGCCTGGAGTCCCGCATCTCTTATTCAGGCTCTTACACTCTACAGTTTTTCTAAAGGAAAAAAAAAAAAAAAAACAAAACTCCAGAGGAAGGCATTCTAAGAGGGAGAAGTATCCTGACAATAGAGAGAAGATAAAATTAGTGGAATCATGTAAATTTTACATTTATCATCGAATACTGCAATTTATTTTACATTTATCATTGAATACTTCTGTCACATGAGAGACATTATAAGTGGGGAATTCCAAATTCCTGAAAACCCAGTTCAGCATTGGCCACAATGAGAAAGGGCCAAAAAAATATGGAGTAATATTTACTGCTTGATCAGGAACACAGCTGTGAGAAACAGCCATGTCATGCTCATCCACCCCTTGTTTCCTGGCAGATAGATGGGTTGGAGCAGACCTGCCTTTTAGGCTTGTCCTAAAATGCTTGTCCCATCTTTCATCCCCTCCTCCTTTTGCACTTCATTACAGAAGAAACTTTTCCAGTCCTTAAACCCTTCAGGAAGGTGTAGCAAAGTTCATCTTCCTTGCTAAGAGGTCTTGATATGGTTTCAATTTGGCATTAGCATAAATGTGCTAAAAATGTTCTTTTTCCAGCTATATTGGCTACAAAACAGTTTTTAACATCATTAGAAATAAATCAAACTCCTCAAGGGTAGGTATGGTGCAGACTAATATTTTCATAGCTATATATTCTTTGTGGCACCACAGGAAAGGGAGCCTGAGAAGAACTGCTCAAAAAGGTGTTTTCTGGAGGAGAAAAAAAGATTTACACAAAATAATCCCTTTATTTTAGAATGTTGAACTGATACCATGAGATTGCACAATTATTTAATTTAAATATGCAGGGCTTCAACCACAGTTCATCAAATACCAATATAAAAATTTAGACACTTCAGAAATATAACACAGAACAAATATCACTAAAGTGGTTTCTTAATACTTTAACTACAAATGCTTTGTATGCACTGTCTATGATGAATAAGTGCTAATAAGAAAGTGCAAACTGCTCATTATCCCATTAGTAGCTCTTCAGCAGCTAAAAAAGGAGAACCAGCTTCTCTGGTGACAGCTACTGTGGCAAACAACTGCCAGTTCAGGGCAACGATCTGCTGCTGAGTTGATGGGAACCTTCAGACAGCCTTCACCATCATCATGGCTTGAAACTACTTCTGATTCCAGCTGCTTACAAAAGCGTGGGGTTTTTAATGTATTTTTCAAAAACCCAAAAATTAAAATTATCAGTGCCTGTACTCTCCTATTTAATTTGGTCCTTCAAGGGGGAACATTTCTATATACTACAAATTAACATCACTTTAAGCAGCAAAGAATAGGGCTTTGGAGAATCCACAGGAAATTATTTTTTCTCCTAACTAGTGCAGGTTACATTCAGTTGCTTAAAAAATGTTTTCTCTCATTTCGGAAGCCTTCAGAATAAAAAGCCTTTTAAAGCTGTCTAGCATTCTTATAACATGTGGAGATTTCCAGACTGGTGCCTGCTGACTAGGGCTAACTACCATCCACACTATACAGTACTGTATGGATAGACAGGCTACAATGACTTTTGCCAGACCTATCACAGGAGCTTTTGTACAACAAAGATTCTTGAGCTCTCCAGTTCCAAGGCTGGCAATTACAAGGCTGACAAAAGGAGGTGTTCACTAAGTCTCTCCCACATCATCATAAACTTATAAAATTCTGTATTAATACTAAAGGGTTGGTGTTACAAAACCAAATGAAAAATTCAGACATTTAAATTAATTCAAGAAAATATAACCTAATATGTACCTTTAGCAACAGGATATATTTCTTCTTTTACCTCTAACCCTGGGCCTTGCCATCATTACTAAACAACACTGTACCTTCTATTTGCAGTGTCTTTTTCTTTGCATTTTTTTCACAGCTGATACGTTATTCAGCTTCAAGATTTACAAAGGTTGCAGCTAATTAAATTCCATATTGCCATCTAGTAAAACAGATTATTAGGGTTTCGATTTGCACGAATCCATCTCAATTACAGTAGCTATGTTTCTCCTAGCTCCCCTTTTAAATTTTCCTCATATGGTTTTCTCTTCCTGCATTCTCAAAAGGTAGGCACAAACATTGCTCACATTTAATTGGAACCAAAATAAGACTAGAACAAGAATTCTTGTGCCCTGAGTTCTACCCAATACACCTTCCTTCGCCCCCTTCTCCTCTTTGGTGGCAATGTACCCTCACTTCCCTGGCAGCCATGCTTTGCCACAGAGCAGCTGCTGGACTGGCTGAGCAGCCCTAGAGCCATGCAGCATGTGGAGAATTGTGTGCTATTTCCTATGCCTCTTCCAGCACAGTACCACATGGGAAGGATGCCTTGCAGTGTGGCCCCACTCAGAGCCCATCTGCCCATGTGGAAGCAGGACCTCTGACAAGGACTGGAGAGGTCCAGAGCAAGCAGGGCACCAGACCCTCCTTCCAGTGAGCCTTGTGGCTGCACCTGGCCCTGCAGACTGTAATTAGCAATTAATATGGGTTACAGTAAATCCAGGTAGTGCTTGATATTCTAATCCTGCAAGATACATCATGTGAGCATCAGTACCATTATTCCAGTTTTACAGCTACTCCTGTAATTCTGTCTCACCGTGACATGCCCCCTGAGGTGAACTGCAAGAAGCTGCACAGCAGAAATTGTATTACAGCAGCCCTGACACCATCTGTGGCAGCTGGGATTTCCTGCCTCAATATACCATGCCAATTCCTGGCAGATGTAACAGACCTGACTTGACACATCAACAAAGCAGTGTCACTGGCTGAGGTTCTGTAACTACAGGTCTTTGCACTCTGTAAAGTCTTCATAATTTAATCTGAAACCACATTAGTTTGGGAGGCTATGAATCCATGCTGGAAGAAGTTTAGATGGTTACTGTTAGTTGTCAGCATGGACCACGACCAGTGCATCAATATTTAATTCTTGTTGCCTCTTGTTACTTGTCACCACCCTTTACAGCCTTTTTTTTTACATATACACTCAGTCTTCAAGAGCCTTTGGACATCATGCCTACCAACGCCATTTTAGCAGAAGCTTGGAGAAAATTCAAGGCATCTTATGGGCCTTTGTTCACATCTTGCATGCCCTCCAGGTACGCACAGCAGGATGTCCATCATGCTTCAGTCACTTCAGTTTTTCCAGGCTTACCCCTTCTTGCTGGAAAAAGAGGAAAAAAATGTCACTTCATAGACCTGGCCTTTTACTTAGACTTAAAAAGAGAGTTCAGATGTACCTCCACATAGCTCCAAATAGTCTCCCTTTAAAGCAGATGGCCGGCTGCCATCAAAATGCATTAACAATAGAGTGAGAGGTGCTCCGTGGCAAGGCATGGATTTAGGCATGGATATCCAGTGTCTCTGGGTGGTGTCCCAAAACCAGTGGAAATAAGTAAGAATGTTTACTGTCTCTTAAGGGAAAAAAAATTAAAAACAAACCCTTCATATATTCTGAAACACATTTCTGCTAAATGTTTTGTCTTTGATGTATTTCAGTCCCTTGTAACAGGGTTCCAGCTGCTTGTATCCTGTTTCCAGGCCATTAACTGGCCATCACAGTTGAAAATCTCATCAGAAAGAAAGAGTAAAAGGAGAAACATCCCTCAAGCACAACAGGATTAGACTGACCCAACCTCTCTGCAGTGTGTAAACATAGACTGTGTGGTAAATAACTTGTCAAGTGTTCTTCCTGAGGAACTATCAGTGGTTTCTTAGTACCCAATTACGCAAATCACTGAAAGTACTATGTGAAAATGATGAAATCCAGTATGTGCTCTGAGTATGCTAACAGTATTCATTCTCCAATCCCAAATTTTCTAATTATATGTCCAAAAAGTACACATTTATATGTATGAGATAAATAATGATAAATTAATGGTGTCTGCTACTTTAATTGGCACTTATAGATTGGAAAAGTCAAAGAAATTTTTAAAAACCCGCATATTTTCCCACATAATATATCAGCTTGTAAAAAACTCTTCATCTCCATTAACTTTAGAGTCTTTCTTAGCTAACATCTGGAATCTTAAAACAAGTCTAGAGAAAATTATCTTTAAGCTTCTCTTTGCAATAATTTTTAGCATTCTATAGCTGAAGAGGAATTCTGCACTGAGTGTTAAGCTTAGTTTAAACTTTAGTACTTCTTATGATTAAAACTTGTCACGAGATTTATTAGCCTAATTACCTAGATCTTTTAATGTATTTGTGCTATTGCACCATTGCTCCAGTATTCTTTATTTTTATTTCCTCAGTAAATCTGTCCACACTGAAAATAAATTCTCCTTTATATTTTCTGTATGCACAAAACATTCTGGTTTACTTGTATTCATATTCCTTTTTTCCTCAGTAGATTACCTGTGCTGTTCACACAGAGAGCATATACTTTTCATTTGTTCAATAAAGTATAGTTATCTAGGGTACAATAGATATGGTTTGAAATCAACTTGTGTTTGAATGGATTTAGATATGTAATTCTGCCCCCTTTACTGACCCCCTTCATAATCATGTTCAAATGCTTAGTTATTCAAAGTTGTATCAGATTAGGTTCAAAGACAAAAGTGGGAAACATTTCTTTGCCAAGATGGAATCAAGCACTGAACAGGCTTCCTAGAGAGGCGGTCCATGTCCCTAGGCTGTCAGTGTTTAAGAGGCATTTGTGAAATGGCCTTGATAATATGCTGCAACTTTTGGTCAGTCCTGAAGTAGTCAGGCAGTTGGATTGTACATCACTTCCAGCTAGAACTATTCTATTCTATTCTATTCTATTCTATTCTATTCTATTCTATTCTATTCTATTCTATTCTATTCTATTCTATTCTATTCTATTCTATTCTATTCCATTCTATTCTATTCTATTCCACTCCATTCCATTCCACTCCATTCCACTCCACTCCATTCCATTCCATTCCATTCCATTCCATTCCATTCCATTCCATTCCATTCCATTCCACTCCACTCCATTCCATTCCATTCCATTCCATTCCATTCCATTCCATTCCATTCCATTCCATTCCATTCCATTCCATTCCACTCCATTCTATTCCATCCCACTCCATCCCACTCCATTCCATTCCATCCCATTTCATTCCATTCCATCCCACTCCATTCCATTCCATTCCATTCCATTCCATTCCATTCCATTCCATTCCATTCCATTCCATTCCATTCCATTCCATTCCAAATTATACTAGCAACTGGTGTTGCTGCATGAGTAGATGACAAAGGTGTTTAGTCCTTGTTAAAATTGTTCTGCTTGATGTAAACTGATTAAAAAATCGTTGGGTCAGATAAAGAGAAGAAATATAAGCTTAAATCTCTATCACTAGTGAAAGATTCTTACAGACAGAGGGAAAAACAGGTTTAATCTCTTGCCTGGGTAAAAATTACATACTTCATGTTGAGGTTGTTTTTTATCTACCTTTCCTGATAGTCAGGTTTTAAATTCTGTTAGCATAGAATAGACACAGTGTGGGTAAAATTAAGAATCTCTGCTTTAATTTAAAATATATATTTCTATCATGTTTTCGAGGAAGACTTGAAAGCAAGCTAGTGTGGGAGGAAACAGAAAGGATAAAGGAGTACTAAATTCCTAATCTTCCAGTCCCTGCTGGTAATTTAACAGCATCAAACAAAAAGTAGCTGCCATGTTCTCTAGTTACATTAGGTGGCACCATCCTCACAGATTTATTGTTTATGTAAAAAAGCTTAAAAACATTAATTCTGAGATTATGTTAATTAATTCAAGTATGTAATACCTTGATGAAACTGATGCTTGATTTGCAACTAATAGGAGCATCTGACATTATTTAGACAAGAAAGAGTACTCAGTTTTGATGTAACAGAAATCTCTGTTGCTGAAGAAATGGTGCAAGGAATAGCTAGCAGGAAAGAAGGAATGCTGATGGATTTACCCATAAACCTTGCTCTGTAATAGACTTATTAGGAAACCCACTGTTCACTCTTCATCTCTAAACCAGTTCTGTTCCCAGAAAAGTAATAGCTAAAACCCCCTTATGGTTCAATTTATTTAGCTGGGTTATGGTAATTTGCCAGGACCTTTTCACTCTTATCAGTAGAGGAATTTCTAAAAAAAGTTGAGAATTGTCAATTTCACTTGCAACATTCATCACTATTTTGTAGTGTGATTCTCCTTGTGTTAAAATGAAGTTAGAACTTTTAGGAATTTAATGAAAGAGAGGGTAACTGGTGAGAGCAACCAACATAAAATTAAATTAATATCAGCCTCTTCTCAAATCCCCTCTATGTCAGGCAAGGCATGGACGTAGGCATGGATATCCAGTGTCTCTAGGTGGTGTCCCAAAACCAATGGAAATAAGAATATCTACTGTTTCTTAATGGGGAAAAAAATTAAAAATAAACCCTTCATTTATTCTGAAACACATTTCTACTAAATGTTTTCTCTTTGATGTATTTCAGCCCTTTGTAACAGTGTTCCAGCTGGCTGTAGTCCTGTTTCCAGGCCGTTAACTGGCCATCACAGTTGAAAATCTCATTAGAAGGAAATTCTTACAAGACTCATGACACTAGTGCTCCTAGTCTTGAGGAGAATTCTTGTAAGAGCTAAACTTTAAAACTCAATGTTTAGTTTTACCAAATTTGGAAAACTGCATACAGTCCATAAGATAGAAACAGGTAGATGTGAACTGTCTAAATATTTTAGGACCTCAAAAGAGAAGTGACTTTCTGTTTCATTGTTCCTTCTCTAGATTAACATCCTAGGAGCTCATTAAATCAGTTTAAGTAACATCTTTGTCATGGCCTGAGTAACGAGAATCAAATTTATAAAGGCATACAGATGCTATTTGAAGTTTTCATCCACACACCTTACTGCTCTTATTGCTGATGATCCCCGATACCGAATTTCACCACTGTGTGAACTCATGCCTTTTACCAAGGTTCACAGAGACAGGTGACCCAAACAGCCTGTGATGAATATCCCTCCACTCTGTTTATGTCAACACAAAAAAGCAATGACAATTCAAAGTTATGACTTCGGGTGGATGATTTAGGTAAAAAGAATGTTAAAGTATGGAAGGCCCTAAATACCTAGCCATTAAATTATTATTAAATCTATCACAGTATTTCAGAACTAAGACGGGACTGATTACAGGACATACACACACTGTTTTCTTGCACGTGTTGCTGCTTCAGAGCTGAATTAAGGATGACGGATCTATTTATAAAACAAACAAACAAACAAACAAACAAAAACAAAATTAAAAAAACCCCCAAGAACATGTCTCAAATAACAGTGATAAAAGTTAGAAAATATTGCAAAGTAACTGAGTATGCATTTTCTATAGCTCTAAAAAAAATACACTGGTGTCACTGTTAAAGCATTTTCAAAGATGTGCAGGAGAATCTTGCTGAAAAATACTTTTAGAAAGCAAGGGTTACCAGGTCACTCTAAAGTGCCTTTCTGAGTTCCTACTGTTTGTAAGACCTTTTACAGAGCAGATATAATGGGATTTTCAGTCAATTGGAGAATGTTAACAGGTACCTGAATAATGCATGGCATTTATACACCTTACAAGTAATCTGGATGTGTTTTCAATAGAGCAAGCCACAGTAGTCCTGGAAAACAGATTTACTCCCCCAAACCTGTGTATTTCTTACACACTGATTGGGGTAATTATACAGTCTGTATCTAGAAGGTGGAGGAAAGAATCAGAGGCTTGTTCCACAGTTTATGTTACTGGGACTGTATTTTTACTGCTGTAAAAAAAGAGGCTTAGCTATAAAAAGACCACCGTAACAATTAAAAGCAGTCAATACATACAGCAGCACATACTGCAGTACAGAATACAGTGAGTGCTTCTTCCTGCTTCAATTTTGCACATTTAATTGAGCCAGGTAAGAGAAGTGGATTTCACAAATGTCATTTCTCTTTTGTCCTAGTGCTTCAAGCAGACATCCTTGGAGCTGAGCCACTGAATGAAATACTCATTATGTACTGTAGGTAGGAACTGGACAAAGTAGAGCTGAGTATACTGCCTCTGATGCCTTCTAATACACACATTTAGTGTTTCTACCCTAACCACTGAAAGAACACTGGGTCAAGGCTATATGAATAGATTTAGATATTGCCTGATATTACTGTTCTTTTAATCTTTTACATGAGGATGATTTAAACCATAGTAGGTGTTCCAACAATGGTATGGAAACTTCCATGTGCATAACAGATGAATGGATTGAAGACACCCCAAAATCAGTCTGGGAGGTCCTCTAGTAGTGCACTCATGGCCCATCATCCGTCCTTGCCCGTAGTGGACTGTGTTTTGTACATGCTCATGTGCCAGGTGGCATTCAGGGCTCAGAACAGGGCCAGGGACCATTTCTAATAAATAGTTTAAATATGTCAAACCTGTTTTGGAAGGCACAAGCTATTAGACATAAGAGCATGAATCAAGAAGTTCCAATCAGCCTGAGGATTCAAGAGCTGTTCTTGGCCATATTTATGTCGTGATTTACATTTAGCCTGGCAGTGCAGTGTGGGTAAAGGAGGAGACGGTATAGCACATAGGAGGCTATCAAATGTGTGGTTCCTAGGAGCTCTGCCATGGACCTTTGAAAGTATTTGGTTGCCAGATCATTTCCTGCAACCCTGATAAGAGCAGTGAGGGACTGTGCCTCTGTGCCATAGTCCAGAGGTCATCACTTAGCACATTTTGAATCTCTGTAAGCTTTCTTTAATGTTGAACAACATTGTCATACACTATTAAATAAAGACATAGTGTAGATGTAATTTCTGACTGATCTTCCTCTCTATCCCTTATCAGGCCAGTTCACAGCTAACCTCTCTTCTCCAAGCAGACCACTTGCAGTGCCATAAGCAAGTTTTCTTTCCCATATCCAATCCAATGGCCCAAATTTCCACTCACAAATAACTCCCTGTCTTGGGTTGTAAAATATAACCCAAATGTGTATTCTATTTTCATCTGTTGAACCCAGCTAGGAGATACTGTTATTGTAACTCTAGTGGAGGAGAGTGCAGATGCCTTCTGTTAATGAGACAACTGATAACACCAGATAAGGCAGTGCCTCCCCAACTCTTCCATCACCCATCCTCCCTCCTGTTAATGGGACAACTGATAACACCAGATAAGGCAGTGCCTCCCCAACTCTTCCAACACCCATCCCTCCTCCAAGGGACTGATAACACCAGATACAGCAGTGCCTGCTCAACTCTTCCAACACCCATCCCTCCTCCAAGGGACATCACCCGTGAATGGGCCATTTAAGGCCTCTCACATGACTGATAACACTGCATCAGTCTATTGTGAGAGGCTCCACCCCGTGGGAGGAGCCAAAGCCTTTCCACCAGATAAAGCAGACCGGACAGAGGCCATAGGCAGCCTGTTTTCTACGGGACCACCAGACTGGACCTTTTTGCTTCAGGAGCATCTCTACTCCAACGGAGCCACATCTGACACCCCAGGAGGACTTTTGGACTGCTCCCAACACCCTGACCAACAGGGTGTTAGGTTTGCGTTCTGACTCTGTCAGTGGTTCTTTGTACTACTGTATTTATTTTATTTTACTCTTGCTTATTGTTGTTGTTATTTGTTTCTTCTCTATTAAATTGTATTTCTGACTTGGAGCCTCGCTGGTTTCGCTTTCAAACCAGAACACTCCCTTTACCCTGTAGTTGTTTCTAATGGTGAATGAATACTTTTCATAGACATTTTTGTCTTCAAAAAGTTCCTGACCTTCCAAATATAATCCACACAGGTAATGACAAAAGAGTCTCTATCTGCTTGGAAGAGGAGGTGCCAAATCCCCACTTCTTTGCTACTTATTCAGTGTAATTTAGAAGACAATTTTTCTTCCAGTGATCCATATAGCAGGTTGATCTAATTGAGCATAAGGACTCTGCTGTTTTTGTAATGACTTTTGTCTCAGGCTCCTACATCTAAAGAGGAACCTGACCTGCATTGCAGTGAAGACTCCAAGTCAAACTGCATGGACAGAAGTGCTCTGCAATTCTTTCATTTTCTCAGCTAAGCACTACTCTGTGTTGCTTCCCCTTCTAGGCATAGAGAGCCAGTATAGGGTTAAAATGTTCCAAGACATGGAAAGATTTTCTAAGTTTCCTCAAAGTCAGTGGCAGAAGCATATTTATTCTGTGAGAAAAGTACACATGATGCACATGATGAGCCAAGGGTAAAGCAAAAGCTTAAAGTAACAATGAAGTTTGCAAAGTTTCTGCAGAATATATCTAAAAAGCTTAAAGCTACAGCTTTCTCACAACTTTCCTGAGCCAGTATGAATTGCAATTGACATAATCATTATGACTTGGAAAAAAATTGGGAGGATTTTCACAGGCAGGCAGGAAGGAAGGTTTTTTTTTGACATGAGAGCTACCTCTATGCCAAACTTAAAACACCTGCAGGGTCGTGCTACAGAACTTTACAGAATAGACCTCAAAGTATTAATATGAGCAAAGTGGCACTTTTTTCCTAGGCTCATTTATTGAAGGAGCTGAATAATTTGGCTGGAATATTCTGGAATTCAGCCAGAGGCGCAGGAAAGATCTGAAACATTTTGGCTTAATCTTGGTGCTTCAGAAAGGTATAAACAATTAAAATCAGTGTTATATAATGGTAATGGAGGCTGCTTTCAGTGTGTCTTCAGTGGTGCATACTGAGTGGTGCTGCTCACACCATATGTGACAGACACACAGAGTCCCTGCTGCTTCTCTTTCCATTATTGCAGCAGGGAAAATGACCTTTCAGCAGAAATACCAGACTAGTGCAAAAGGTCATTATTAACCCATTCTATATAATATTCATTTATGCTCCACTTAGCGTTCCATTTTAGTTAGGAGCTCAAGAAGCAACCAGGAAATAAGCATCATCTGAGGGTATTCCTAATATTATTCTCTAGGACACTTCCAAAGTAGACCACAATTCTCCCAACAGCCTGGGAGACAAGAAAAGATTTGAGAAGTAAGAGGTGTATATCAGTCTTTCCTGTATGCCAGCTGAAGCTAACAAGGTGTACATGCCACTGTGACTCAGCAACAACAAACCTGCAATTTCCTCAGGCTTCGGGCATTTGACATTAGAATGACTCATTGTCCATATGGAGAGCTGAGGAGTCATTTGTACAACTGTACCAGAGCATCTTTAAAAGAACTTAGGGAAATAACTGTAGGTCCAAGGGGTTCTTTTTCTGATAAATTTTCCTAGTTATGTCAGTAACCTCTCTGTGGTTGTTTCAAAAGTGAGATACAGCTGCTGGTGGAGGCTCCACAACTCTTACAAAACAGTACTGCATCTCTTATTAGAGGTTCTTATGGCAGCACCTTTCCACCAAATCTTTGATATTTGACAATACTAAAACAAATAATACACAAATACATTAATGTAGGGGTCATCACTGTATCATGGAGAAAGGGAGCTGAGCCATATCTTACAGGCCTGGGCATTTTACATGCCTAGGAATGAGAAGCAGGTCCCACTGCACCCAAAGAACAGCCTGCCTTCAGCACCAGAGCAGTGCCATGCTTCCTGGCACAACCATGCAGTGGGCTCCAGGACCTCCCAGCTCCAGTGAGGAGTTGAAATTAAAAACATGTGCTAAAATGAGCAAATCTCTCCACCCATGCTTTGAAAGGAGGCCCCAGCTATTCATCCTCAACCAAGAAGTGCCACACAGAGCACAAATTTATTCCATGGAGGAACCAGTGTTTGTTACTCTTTCTCCTGCATAAGGGCATCTAAGCATTAGCACCTGGACTAATATTCCCACAAAAAATAACAGACCCTTATTGTCCAAAGGTCACTTAATAAAACTTTGACATCAGTGATGTGAAAAACAAGAGGGTTCAAATCTGACAGAGGTTCTTAAACTCTCACATAATGAAAGATTTCAGTCACCTTTTCAAACCAACAAAATAACTAACTAGAAAGCTAAAATGTGAATATAGTATCACTTAGGTTGCAAGTCCTTTTGATGTCATTTCTGATTTCAGCCATGCAACTATGGGACTGCAGCTGGTGTGTGACCATCCATTGGGGAATGCAGGCTGAAGAACTGAGGTCTGACACTGGAAGATAGGAAACATCAGATAAATTATTTCCTGGCAGCCTTTATTCTATTCTTGGTGTAATTGTGTTTCAATATGGACTTTAATTAAGTAATCATGTCTTATTCTTCCCCTTTCTTTGCATCTAACATTTAATGCAGAAAATTAATTCCCATGGTAGTTAAACTAAGGTCTCAGAGGTAACTCTTGGTTGTGGTGATTCCTAGCTTCTGTGCAGCTTGATCTTTCATCCTCAACTATATTTTTCACAGGTTTGGTTTTTATTACATGTGAGTTTTTATAAACAGATAACATCAAGGTTAGGTGAATTTTGAGTGTCTTTTACCACAGCTTTGCAGGTGGCTAGGAGAGGCACTCCTGGCTTTTTGTGAATCCCAAGCTTGAACAACAACACACAATGACATGAGAAAAGTTTCAGTGTTTGGTTGGCCGGTTTCCAGATTAAAGCTGTTTCTACTAAACACTTAAATGTGATAATTTTTCATGTAGGATGTTGCATTTGCACCGATAGTTGTGAAAAAAGTAAAAGAAAATGGGATACAAGCAGCTGAGCTGCAGTTCCCACAAGACATGAAAGTAACATTCAATATAAAATCCCCATAGTTTTAAACGTAAAAGTTTGAGGTTGAAAATTGATGAGGTTGAGCTCACACCCGAAGCATTCAGTATTTCACTGAAAAGCCAATATGTTCTTCAAGGGAACAAAATCAATCCTCCTATTAATTCTGCTTCCAAGTGTCAGCCTGCATTATGTGAAAATGTTACCAGGCCATCGCAGAACAGCAGAGAACAAATGAAACAAAATTCTCTTCGCAGTGTACTTTGACTTCCGTATGAATTCTAAGAGAAGAAACCTGTGTCAGCTCCTTTCTTTATAGTTATAATGAACTTTCAGAGGTGGGATGACCTCCCTGAAAAATACAATATTTCTGTCTCTGACAGTCCATGTCTCCAAGTATTGGAAGTACAATTTTTTTTTTTTTCTTTTCTTGACAAAGCAAGAAAATTTGATATTTGCTGTTTATGTTTAATGCTTGTTTAAAAGCATCTTTTCCAACACATCACTGATCAAAAAACCTGTAAGCTTTTTCGCATTGTCCAGAGGAATTCAATTCATTCTGCTCTAGTCTATGGAAAATACAATCCAGATCTCAGGTTTGTACTTCATAGAACTATGGGACTCAGCTGTCATGGATACTTCTATTTTGGTGTGTCCATACCTTCAGCCTGTGCTTCTGGGTTTGCTACAGTGTGGTTTTGGCTGCATTCAGGCATACATTCTTCATTTAGGCTTCTCTTTTCAGTCTCATGACTAAGCCTAAAGCGAGAACATAAATGCAACAAAATACTTCAGGATTGTGATGAAGCAAAGCTTTCTTAGATGTCATTAACCTGTGAACCTATTTAATCAGTCAAGGAGATTCAATGCTACCATGGACATGGGTAATATTTGAGACTTAAAAAGTTTTATTATGATACAAACTTTCAACTGATGGGCTTTTGTATGAAATTCTTTTGCAAATATTTAGGAAATCAGTTTTTTCAATGTACAGCCCTGAGACTTTGTTATGGCTCACACCAGATATCCTGTGCCTGGAGCTAATAAATAGCTGCAATAGCAAAATTTGAAAGGCAATACTGTAGATTCTTATGGCAGTCTTCCTTTCCAAAAGTCCTTCATGTTACTGAAACGCCTTTTTCTACACTAAAATCAGATGTTTTATCAGAAGTGGTTTGATATAAATTGCCTATACTATCTCATTGCTGTATTAGTTTATGGGACGGGGAACCTACTGCACACAAGAGGCACCTCTAACTAATCTGTTAAAGAAATGGCAATTAATAATTGCTTTTAATTATCTTTATCAAATCCACTACTATTCACTGACTATGACTCTTTCAGACAATCTCTGTTGCTTTGTGGAAATATTTCTTGAGAAAAACATTTTTTATGGTATAGTTACAGGGTTATTTTGTTTTTGTTGTGGCTCTCATTTATATTATTATGAAATTAAACATATGCATGAAAGCAGGATTTTTTATTATTTGAGAATTAATCAAAATGCCACAAGGTTTTTTTGTTAATGTAAAGATTTTTGTATTTTAAGAAAAATAAAATATCTGTTAACCATCTACCATAATACTATGCCACAAATGAATTATTTTTCCATGAACATCATAAAGGTATATGTGATATTACAGTAGACTGTCATGAAAAATACTATTGTAACTCACATGTTTATGATAATTTTATATGGAAAATAACTGCATGTCAGGAGGTGAACTTTTACACAACTGTTTTTAATAAAACAGGAGAAACCAGCAGAGCACAAAAACTTACTGACCTTTGCTGCCTTCAGACAATTGTTGTTTCCTGCAGTCCTGCTTTGGAGTTTTAATGTCATGTGTAAGTGAATCTAGGGCTCAGGAATGGGATCCTGCTTGTAGAAGATACCAAAGGGAATAAAAAATTCTTTTACTAACATACTTGTTGCCATTTTGTTGCACAAGTTGTTGCAGCTGCTGCAAAACTGCCATAAAGAAAGAAGAGTTTTTAGAAATTAATTATCTATGAGAACAAACAATATTGTTAGCTTTTAGTCAACAAAACAACTTTATTAAAATGCCTCCCTCATTTTTCTGCCTAATAAAGGTTCAGACAGTTATTAATTTACAGAGGCATAGCACTGTAATCAAAGATACAAATCAAAGATATTTAATCTTCACTGTCTCTCAATCACAGCCTTGAATCCAAATTTTCTAGTACAGTCTCCTTTATATAAATACAGACTGATTGCTGTCAATGATGTAAGGGGAAGTACAGACCACATCATGTATCCTCATTATGCTTCCTATCCCTCAATACAGGTATAACTTAATCACCTTTAAAAAGTCCCAATTATCCATGAAAAATGGACCATACTTCTCAAAACAGTGTTTTCTTTACATTGATCAGTACATCCTCTTTCCTATAAAGTAAATATTTCATCATTCATGCTCTTTCCTTTTTCTCTACTAAAGTAGGATTTCCATGTAAAGAATTTCCACACGATTTAAAGTATATTTTGGACTTTTCAAACAATTCCTTAAAAGATAAGTAAAATCACTTTTGAAAAACCCTACAACTTCTTCTTGTGCTGGCCCTCTGAAATTCACCTGTTTAACAATTTTGCCTGTCAATTTTGAGGATAAAACATAAAATTAGTGCAGAAATATAGTTCTTTTTTATGAAACACCCCCCCACACACACACCGAACCCCAAACTTATTTAGTTCTATGGGAAGGTAAAAATTTTGGAGCACTGAAGTATCTGTTTCTAAATGTTTTTGTTGTTATGTAAATTCATCTTCTTGGCCTATCTCTGGTAAATGTACCTTATTTTAGAGAATCTTCTGCTGTTGGTGGTTTGGAAAGGTAATTTTCCTACCAAGTTTGCAGGTCATGGCCAAGTCACCAAGCAGTGCTTTCCAGCTGATTAAGCTGTGGGACACTTTCCAGTGAGCAGGTCTGAAAGCACAGGCTGACCCTACCTAAATCCAGACCAAACCTGGGAACACCTCAGCTTCCCCCAGACATAGCTGAAGCCTACACACACATATGAAGGAGGAATTTTGTTAAAACAGTTTTTCATTACAAACATTTCATTACAAGTTTTGTAAAATCTGGAAGTTCAGTTGGAAAAATATTTTTTAATGAAAAACACTGAAACATGACAACTCCTTTTATCATGAACATAAAGGTTTGCTAAGTAATGAATTACAACTATATTTTCAGGAGCCTTGTGATCTAGAAGCAGTTATTCCCATTGTCTCCTAGGAAGCTTCCTGGATAGATTATATTTCCCATTATTTACTGGAAACATCCTTTATTATAATGAAGAATGACATTTCTTCATAAGAACACAGATTTCATCTGATGAGGTTTTAATTCTATTCTCTTCCCCCCTTAGTAGACCATATTTCTGAGGTGGAGGACTGGAACATCCAGGTCTGAAATTCATTCACACTTTATAGAGTCTTCAGGCACTGTTGGGACTTTAGGAGACATGAGTTGCAGACCAATGTACCTTCCCTGCAGTAAATTCACAGCATCAGTTGAGCATCCTGTCATCTTTAGAGCACCCACAGTGGTGCCTTACCCTAAAGACTGGCTATAAAGTAGAAACAACACATTTTCTATTACTTCAGATTTCAGCACACCACCTATCAGGAATTCCTGGATCCATCAGCTCAGGCACTCAGCTGGAAGTCCTGCATTACTTACAGATGATGGCCACACTTTTCCCCCCCTTCAAAGAACCCAGGAGCCACAGAAAGCCAGCAGAATATTTTGACCTGAGGTCGAGGTCCAGAAATTAAGAACAGTGATGATGGGCAGAGACCACTTCCTGGTTTCACTGCTTGGGAGGATTAACACAGAGAATGTTAAAATCTGTTAAAATGTATTAAATATGGGCAGGCTGGATAGGTGGGCTGAAACCAATGGTATGAGGTTCAATAAGACCGGGTGCCAGGTCCTACACTTTGGCTACAACAACTTCAGGCAGAACTCCAGGCTGGGGGCAGAGTGGCTGGAAAGGGGCCCAGTGGAAAAGGCCTGGGGCTGCTGGTGAACAGCAGCTGAACATGAGCCAGTGTGTGCCCAGGTGGCCAAGAAGGCCAATGGCATCCTGACCGTGGCCAGCAGGACCAGGGCTGTGATTGTCCCCCTGTACTGAGCACTGGTGAGGCCACACCTCAAATCCAGTGTGCAGTTCTGGGCCTCTCACTACAAGGAAGACATTGAGGGGCTGGAGGGTGTCCAGGGAAGGGCAATGAAGCTGGTGAAGCACCCAGAGAGTGAGTCCTGTGAGGAGCAGCTGAAAGAGCTGGGGGTGTTTAACCTGGGGAAGAGGAGTCTCAGGGGTGACCATATAGCTCTCTACTGCTCCCTGAAAGGAGGCTGTAGCCAGGTGAGGGTTGGCCTCTTCTTTCAGGCAACCAGAGACAGGATAAGAGGAAATGGCCTCAAGTTCCATCAGGGGAGGCTTAGACTGGACATCAGGGGGAATTGTTTCACGGAAGGAGTCATTAAAAAATGGAAAGGGCTGCTCAGAGAGGTGATGGAGTCACCATCCCTGGAGGTGTTCACAAAACGGCTGGACATGGTATTTAGTGCCACAGCCTGGTTGACAAGGTGGTGCTTAGTCCAAGATTGGACACCAGGATCTTGGAGGTCTTTTCCAGCTTAATTCTGTAAAATACAACTCTTTTCACTCTTTAGTCAAACTACTGTTAGTTCTGTAATATCCACTTATCTTCTTAATGGATGACTCGCACCCGTGCCTGAATTTCCACATATTTCAGTCTGAGTCATCACTGTTTAAGTTGGAATTGTTCTATCTCAGTTTTTGCAGGTACATTATTAGTCTTTGCTTACTCATATCAATAGCTTTGCCATGGCCTCACATTTCCCCCCTCAGTACCTTTCCAGCATCTGTGGGCAAAAGCCAATGTTTTCTGTCTGAGGCAGACTGGAAGAACGATTGCCTCCTCCATGGAAGAGGAATCTTTGCTCCTCAGAAAAGCCAGTCACAGCTTTAGCACTACTTGCTGCTGAGTGTACACTACAGCTGATCTAAAAAAGCCTTGGAAGGTGCTTGAGAATTAGAGCTGCTGGCAAGGCAAAGAAGTGGCAGTCACTCCCCACCGCCTCCAAGAATTCACATTCTGTAAGGGGGATTTTCCTCTCATTTAAGCCTGAAAACATTGCTGAGAGGAACAGTTTGTCCCCAAGTTGGCATAACGTTGCATTAAACATTTGCCACTTACTGTTCTGCAAGCTGTTAAGCTTCCTGTGAAAGCAGTAAGATACCACAGAAGCACTCTTTTGTAAACAGAGTCCTACATCATTCTATTAAAGTACTGTGGCAATACTTATCTGGGAACAAAACAAGAGGAAGTTGCATCACTATGTGGACTGCAAATGAGGCAAGGGGAATTATTAGCCTAAATTAACACTGAAAAACAAATTATATTCAGCCAGGAAGTATTTTACAAGGAAGATCATATAATAAGGAAAGATACAACTTTAATGCTAAGCATAAGAGATAGGATGTACAGATTGGAAGAATGGAAAGGTATAATTTGAGCTTAGTCCGAAATTGTAATTACAATGTGAAATAAAAAGAATAATACCGATGAAAATCTCAACACACTCTGAAAAAGGCATAGAAATAAAGGAGAAATGCAGTTACTACAAACATTCTGGAGAACACTCCAAGTGAGCAAGAACTCCCTTCTTTTCTAATTGTACAAGGACACCAGCATCATACTTGGCAACATGGGCCCTGTGCTTTGCTAAGGCCACTGCTATCCTTACTAACTGTAGAGCTTATTAGCAGTCTTGAATTATGATGCTAATTGCTATGTGCTTCACAAGCCCCCTACTGCTAACAATCCAATTACAACACAAGAATTAACAGACAAACAGAGATGAACAACTTTGAGTGAATCCACGTGGCACTTTCTAGCCTAGCATCTACATAAAAATGGAAAACATGCTGAAACTCTTATTCCCCACCACAGACATTGGTTGAAAAACACCTGCATCCTAACCACTACCAGCTGCAATCTAAATGCATTTCTTGCAGATTTCTGTTTTTCTGAGTGGATCTCAGTAAATGTAGCACAATGAGAATCTTGTACTTGTCTGTATCTCTGCAAAAAGTGATCAGGCTGAACCTGCTCAAGAGGTGGCAAGTAAACAATGTAATAAACCACTTAAAGCACTGCACTACTTCACAGAAGAATAAATATCCCCAGAACTTTTTTTATACTGAAACTGGCTAGACCAAAATATCCAGAATGTCAGCACTAGTGACCAGTCTTTGTCCCCAAAGCACTGTAGGTTGCTTTCAAACTGCCTCTAGGGAATAGTGTCTGTTCTGTACTAACTCCCAAGTAGTACCCAAGAACTGCTGGGAGGAGTCTGAGCTGATCCAGCCCAAACCAGGGACAAGGTTAATGATCTAGCACCACAGATGACTGAGTTTATTACTCTGGAAGATTTAGAGTAAGAGACACCTCCCATGGCACTAACCTCAAGGAAGTCATGAGCAAGAATTAATCAGAAAACAATGGTGCTTTCAAGGATTTACTGCAAAAGCACATTAATTAGACTGCACCCCTGAAGGTACCAGAGGCCAAAACCAGATCAATACTCCAGAAAGCAACCTCCTAAAGGAGCTCTTGTTCAGCAGAGCACTGCTTGGAAGGGCAAACTCAGGGGTCTGTAAGCTCAGAAAAGATCTTCTTTTGTCTGTTTCTACAGCAAGGCAGTTGAGTGCTGCAGCGGGGGAGGCTGAGGAGGAAGACAAGGGCATCCCTATTTACAGACAAGACTGCACCAGAAGTACATGACTTACATAAGCAATTTGTTCTCTTGTTTGTGTAAGCAATCCAGCTAGACCACAAATACCATCCTGAGTACTCAGGTGAAAAGTATTTGCAAGTCATTGTTCTGAGAGAATGCTCTGAAAAGCAGAGCCCAAGGCTGTGACATCAATTGCAGACCTCTGTATACCATGACTGGATGCTGGTGAGTCATGGCATGGCTAAACCAAGCAGCATTTCAGAAGACCTTCATAACCAGGTCCAGTAAAATTTATTGTTCTTAATTTGCAATTAACTCAGCTTAGACTGACATAATTGGGAGAATCTGACTCATAGACTTTTTATAAGTGTATTTTTAAATCTCATTTATAAGATTTATAAGATGAATGGATCTTCTGTTTCTGAAATGACATGAATATTACTTTTTTTTTTTAAACGAAGTTATGCTTCATTTCACCCAGTAAAGGAGCCAAACCCTAGTTTATTAGTACTTGGGTCTGGCTGAGAAATGAATCAATACCCTTAAATCCTGCCCTAAATGAACTTTTGTGCAAAGTTGTGTCTCACAGCACAACTGAGGATTTACATCAACACACTGACTCAGATCCTGCCTGGAGCCACAACTGGGTTTTTGTTGCTGTTAGAGAGACCAGAGCCTTTCTTTGGCCCCCCTCNGTTTGTTTGTTTTTTTTGTTTTTCATAGGAAACCACCAACTCTAATTCTAATCTGGACTGCAAGGCAACTTCTCCTGTGTCAAGGGAGCCGGCCAGGGGTGCAGCTGGATGGGGCTGCACCAAGCAGGAGCGGCAGGAGCAGGCTCTCCTCGGCAGCGTAAGGAGGTGTCGCTAGGCAACCAACGTAACCATGGATACCTGCATCCCCGGCGGCCCGCCGGCCTCCGGGATTAGTCATTCCTCTGGAAAAACACTTAAAAAAATTAAATAAAAATTAATGTGTTACAATGCAACACTGTCTCTGCATAAATGTTGTTGTAATGACGAGATTCAACTTAATAGAGCTTACTTTACTGGGACCTGGTGTTTGTTCCAGCTGAAGACTTGCAGAACTCTAGGTCATAGAATCATGGAATCTCTGAATAGTTTGGGTTGGAAGAAACCCTAAGGGTCATGTAGTTCTCTGTCCCCTGCCATGGGCATAGACAAGTTCCACTAGACCAGGTTACTCAAAGCCCCATCCAGCCTGGCTTTGAACACTTCCAGTGATGCGGCATGGTCACCCACTTTCAAATATTTTGAGCTGCAGCATTAGTGACAGAACCAGATCTCTGGGCAAGGGTCACATGTTTTTAAATCCTTCATTAGAGAAATACCCTGAAGCTTAAAATGCTACAAGAAAAGCAGTTGAGTTCCTTTACATATAAATTGCCATATAAATTGTTCCTTCCCCAGGAGCCTGGCACTGGTGTTTAGTTGGTAGGTATGTTTGCTTGCTGATTAATGTCAAAGTTGCCAGTAATCATGTGCCCACAACTATTGCTTTCCCATCTTTCACATGTCGGAGTTTTCCAATTAGCAGAGGCGGCTCACAAAGAGCAGCATGCTGGAGGCCGCAGCAGCAGGACAAAGAGCAGCCAAGGTCACCAACCACCTTCCTTTCAGCTCCTGCAGGAATGTGGTTGTGTAAATACACGCGCATGATTTTAGCAAAGCCAGAAAACCTCCAAAATCCTTGGCAGTCTGTGCAAAATTCCCTCCCGCTTCCAAGCCTAGGAACCCATTCAACCCTATGCTTATGTGCCTCATTGAACACATCACCTGTGATACTGGTATTACCAGTCTCTTTCCTACCACTTCTTTCCCCTAATGCTGAACACTTGAGTCAATAAAATCAACCTGTAGTTAGCATAGGCATTCACAGGAGCATGGATTTGTCCTTGCACAAGTGGTGTGCCCAAAGTGATTAGCTAAGTCGTTCCTGATAGGGCCTTGTAAACAAATTATTGATTTCTGGGTGTTCAAGGGATGTTGATTAGAATTAGAGTTTATAGCAACAGCTTGTCTTACTTCATCAGAAGAAATTGTAAAAACATATCAAGGAGATCAGTTGCTTAATAAAAAGTAATCTTTCTCATCATCTGTGATATGCTGGCTATTTTAAATATGAATGTAAAGGAAGAAGCAAACCAAACAATGATAATACACATGCTATATCTATTACCTATCTTGCCTTAATCAAAGTAGTTTACTTTGTTTACTATTGGAATGAGCCAGACCCTGTGACTTACTTTAATCTGCTTATTCAACTTCTTTATTAAAATAATGCTTTTCAGCTGTGATCACTAAGCCAAATAATACACAGTGTGAGCAAAAAGCTTATGAAAAATCTGTATAAACTATTTTGATCAGTCTTAACCAAAAGTTGAATTTGGCTTCACACAATGAACCTTTTTTTTCTATGAAGCCTTTTAGGAAATCCCACGGCAAAAATTCTCAAGCTTAAATGGCAGTTACTGAGGATACCATTTGCTTGCTGGAAGAATTTAGAAAATTTGATTTACTATGCATTGTAGAAAAACAGAGAAAGGAGAAAAAATTTTTTGACTCAGTTGTACATTTGCAATACTGACACAGTCATAAACTACACTTTGATCAATCTTCTGGTCCAGCTCCAGTGACACCGACTTCCTTAGACTAATGCATTTCTAAGTAGCTCCATAATTTAATAGATTTTGCTTCATGAAGCCTAAATGTATATGCACATCTATACAGTGTCCTTGCACTCTCACACATGCTTGCACAGTTAGCAGAGATGCTGATTTAGCAAACAGGAAAAGGCTTTTCCTCAATCAGAGCTGTGAAGAAATTGAAGCCCCAGTAATGGGGGCTTTAATTGTAAATGATGCATTGTGGAGAGCGAAAAGTTTTAGACTAGATAATTAGGATTAATATATTTTATAATAAGGCAACACCCATCTAAAAACAACCCAAAGAAAGACTGGAACAAGACACACAATAATGGATGCATATTATGAAAACCTATTTGATTTAGTTGCTGGACTACAAATCTCATTACAAATTTATTTTCACATGACTGCCCAGACTTTCTGTTTTAGACTGGCTCAGAAATGCCCTGGCCTTTCTCATAGTGTTACTGAATTTCTGCTCCCCAACCCAGTCAAAAGCAGAGTCACATCAGGCTGTAAAAAATGAAGGAATAAATCATTTACTAAGTAAAAAAATTAAATTCCTGAACATTGAAGTTGGTAAATCCTGTTTTCCTTATAAATCACTGCTTTGAACTTGTTAGACTTTGGCCAGACAAGGCACAGGAAATACTGCTTTTCACAAACTGTGCTGCTTCAGTAAAGTTTTTCATTCCAGGCTTCAGGCTCCTTTTTCATGCACATTCTAATAAAGTACATATTCCTGTTGCAGACTTTAATTCACAGACTTCCTCTTCTCTAACTGCTAATTTATTTGCATACATCTTGGGGCTTAATTATTTTTGAAATCTTTACCACTTTGTTAAAGTAGTAGAAATCGGACATAACTTTCCTGTTATTAAGGAGTATTAAAAAAAATCACCATATATGCAGAATTACCTCAGCACATGCAGTTGTACAATGCTCATTTCTTTTTGCCAAACAAACAAAAAATCCAAACCTAAAAAAAAACCCCAAAATTATAGTTGTGGATTCCAAGACTGTTTTCTTTTTATTATAATCTGGCTTTGACCTCTTTGTGCCATTGTGACCTGGGAAGGTTTTGAAGACTGATTCTTGGTTCAGATTCCCCAGTCACAGGTATTAATCTCTTCATATCTAAACTATGTCTTAAAAGATGGAAAGCTTCTTTCTTACATCTTTTCTTCATTACCATCTATTCACAGAAGTGTTGGAGTTGGTTCTGAATGCTAAGGAGGAGCACTTAGCTTGCTAGTAAGGACAAACACAACATCAGTGCAACTGTGACTAGCTTTAGAAGAATTTTCTGAGGTGATAAAACTCACACAAAAAGGTGTTAAGTTTTCCCACAGGGGAAAAGGTTGTTGGTGTGCTTCTTCTAAATCTCTGCAATTTTTATTTTTGAACACACTGTTGGAGCATACAGTTCATACAGTGTGATCAAGTGACTGCTTTTACATTTCAAGCTGCAATAAATGGATCCTATTTCACCCCTACTGAGCTTGTGGCTGAGCACCAAATAGATTTCTCTGCAAGAGAATGCCTGGAATTGTCTGTTTTTCTTAATAATTTATTTCACTGCTTACTGTCCTTCAATTTAATAGGCCAGTGTCTGTAATAAACTGCATTATTAACATCTGTTTTCACAACATTCTCCCCATGGGCTTCAATGAAGTCCAACACTATGGGGCATAGTTTGTGAAATACAACAGTGCACGGAGAAATTCCAGCACACTAGAGTCAGGATGGACAAAATGTATCTCACTCACCTATAATCTGGATTTTGGGGCTGAATGTGCCTGGATCAGAAGTGACCTCTCATGCTACTGAGATTTCCTCACCTGCTCAAACTGTTCATCTTGGTACATCGACCCAGCCTATCCAAATCCTACTGCAGATGATAGATCAAATTTTCATTGAAATGTAAGGAAGATTTGCTACCTGTCTTGATGTTTTATTCTTTATAAACACAAGTGGAACAAAATAGAGACAAGCAAATAATCTAGTTTTGTATGTAAAAGCATCTGATATGTATTTATACATATCAACTATTCATATACACATAAGGAAAAAGTAGGTAAAAATATTCGCTCCCCATCAAGCCATCTTAAATTAGGAGTCAGGTTCATACATTTCACCAGAGATGTGATATTGAGAAATCTAGAGGATGAGAAATTGGCAGTTGAAATTTACTTAAATTAAATTGCAAGATAACTGTTGTTTAATGTTCTACTTTGATGTAGCTTATTTTCTACTTGACACATCTATTAAGCTGTAAATTCAGAACTGTTCTAAGTGAGATTCTGAAAGCACAGATTACTCATCACCACCTAATTTGCTAACAGGAAAGTACATTTGTATTCCACTATATTACACCACGTCTGAAACATATATATTGTAGTTTAGGTCATAAAGTACATGACAGTGAAAAGGTAGCATTCCAAATCTAACAAATTAGACAGCAGTGATCTTTTGTTAGATGGCTGAAAATATTGGCAGTCCCAGGCTGGTTATCAGTCTGTCTGTCAGTCTGTAGGAGGCTGTTGGTGAAACCTGTGAGCAATCCCCAGTTGACTTCAGGCAAAAGTGTTTGGGCTGGTATCACCTCTGTCATGGGCTATCTTGTCAGTCTTGCCTGAAAGTAGATTAGAAATTGAATGCACAAGTGTTTTGGCAGCCAAGTCATGGAGAACTAAATAGCACATTTGGTGCCATTAATGGCTTCAGCTGAACAGGTTCAGAAGAGACATTTTCCCACAGCATGATTGGTGCATTTCATGTAATCTATGTTCCTGATCCAAAGAGTCTGAGTTTTCTGCAGGCAAAAGATTTGTACTTGAATGTGTTTTGAGCACCCTTCTGAGGTCAGTAAAGAAAAAAAATATCTTTTGTTTTGGCTAAGTAATTGTCTCCCCTTCCTGTAAGATTTCTATATATATTTTCTTGGGTTATTAAAGCAAATGGGATCACACATGGTCATATTCATGGGCTGTGACAGTATATGGAACAAGGAACTCTCCTTCCAGGAATTAAATGGTGGTGCAAAGTTGGGGTATCACTTTCTAAGTCACCTGCACACACATGACCCCATCAGGCACGGTGCACTCCAGGGTTTATGGCAGAACAAAGCAGCCAGAGTTACTGATGCAGAAACAGATTAGAGAAAAGCAAAACAGTGCTGAAGAAACACTGTTGTTTCTGGTGGTGAAAGAAATTACTTTAGAGTGGCTTTCCTTATAATTCGGACCTGATTATTGAACTGCTTGTAAACGCTTCTGCCATATCCTCATCCCTGGACAGCACACACTGGGCTCTGCAGAACACTGCTCAACTCATTTTAATGTACTTTTTATTACCTTTTTTCCTTTCAGATAGAATATTTTCTATAATGTTTCAACATGACCGTATTAGATTATGTAAAGCAAAGAATTAGTCAATAAAAAGTGGCATTTAAGCAGTCTAAGGTTGGTTTTGGGTGTTTTTTTTTGTTTGTTTGTTTGGGGGTTTTTTTCAGTTCTAGCTACAGAGATGAAACCTGTGGTCAGGCACATTGAGACACAGCCAAGACAGAGAGGTGAGCACTCCATCAGCAGGACACAGCCCCGAGGCAGCTGGGAGCAGGGATCCTCAACAGCCACAGCCACAGCACGGGATGTGCCAGGGCCAGGGGCGACACAGGGTGCTCAGCCAGGAGCAAAGGAAACAGGCTCAGACAGGCACCTGGGGGCTCCATCCAGGACACCAGGCACCTACAGCACAGGTCTAAGGTCCATCCAGGAGACAGGCACACCACAGCTCAGGCTTCAGGAGAAATAAAGGGCAGGGCTCCCTGGGGAAAAGGGTGGGGGTCCCAGGGAAGGCTCATCAGAGCCATTCAAGTCATGCCCTCAGGGCCCTGACATCTCTCACCACAAAGGAGCAGCAGCAATACTTACTACAAGCCTTTCTTTATTGTAGCTTTCCTACAAGCAAAGAAAATTCAGTCCCAAGGCTGTCCCAGTATCATTGGTATCAAAAACATGTCTTACAAGTTTGACAGTAGAAAGTTTTATCTGATATTACATTTCATTTATCTTGAAAACCTTCTAAATGATCATTCTCTATCTTAGAACTAGATATACTTATCAACACTGGACATAATTTCTTATCTTGCCATGTATTAAACTATTATTATTTATCCCTTACAGGTGTTTCAGTTAAGGTCTATGCTGCTGGTGCTGTGCAAGTATAAAATAGAAAGCCATTTTTTACCTCAGCAGAAGTTAGTTTCTGCCCACAGTAAACATAGCACAAGGCTATCTATAATAAATACAATGAGTTGTGGGGGAAAATGGAAAAGGAAAGACAAAGAAAGTTAGATTGTATGTTACCAAAAGGCAGCAAAATGAACCTGAGCCATTTTGGTTTAGTTCTTCAGCTGAGAATCATACCTAATTGTCAGAAACCCCCTTTGGAAGTTTATCTTCAGTGATATTTCTGGAACACTGTTTCAGCTCAGTGTAAAATTCAACTCACACAATTGTTGTTTTATTTCTTTTCCATCAAATATTTTCTAGTAACAAGAACTCCTGGCACTGCATTTGAAAAAAAAAATTTTTTTCTTGATCGCCCTAGGATCTGGCCTGGCATTACCTAATGTCCCCACTGCTTACTGGCTAAGGTAGTGTCTTGCAATAATGGAAAATATATACAGGTCTGCTATTTCTGAGGAGAAGCAGCCAAGGAATGTGAGTTGTACAGGCATACTCTGCTCTTCTGAGATGAACTGGGAACATTGATATCTCTGAGATACTCTCAAATTCTACAGATCTGCAGATTTGGGGAAGGAAATATATATTGGTCACAAAACTTTAACATTTACAGAAGATAAACGTGAATGTCCTGCTTAAGTATCTGATCACCACAGTAAGTATCTGGTCTGCTAGATACCCTTAATTTGTGAATAATCTATAGAAAAAGGGAGAAGTAGAGAAAATGGAATCACCCCCAACCCCAATGTATGCTAAAAAGNTTAAAGGCAATCTGGTCTCTTTTTTTGAGGTTTGATCCTTTTCATAAACCAGCAGTTAAGTTCATCTACCCTAGAGATAAAAAGCTAAGACTTATCCATGGATGGCTTGTTTTCAAAGCCACATTTTTAAGAACTAGGCAGTGAGGCTTATATTTAAAACAAATGAAAACTGAGGACACAAATATATCCTTTAAATTTTATGCATGAACATCAATTTGATGCCACATTTCTTTTAGCAAGGAGGAGGTGCAACCTCAGCACCCTCCACTACTTGAGGAAATTTAAGCACAAATAATTTTGGATTATACCTTAAGCACCAAACAAGGGATTAACTTGATAAAAAAGGTACTGTCCATCATTTTGTTCTAGTTGTCATTGTACACAGAAGAATATAGTCATTTGGCCACAAAACACCAATGCACGAGGGAATATGACAAAGTAGGCACAAACACCCTTTGGGGCAAACAAGAGAGCAACTCAGAGCTCTAAGCACTGATACTTTTCCAGAGGTGTTTTACATATATTACCTATGATGCTCTAGCATCAACATTCATCACAGAAGCACTTCAAAATTCAGGCCACTGTGCTCCTAGTGCACAACCTAATTATTACTCTGTGGGGTGAAGGTCTCTATCGTTTTCAGTCTTCACAGTTCAGTGAAATGGTCTGTTCTCATTCTCCAAATGCTTTATTCCTAGAAAAGGCAGGAGCAGAATAATTTGTTGCTCATACCACTGTCCACAGTGGGCTGAAAGTAAACTGCAGCAGAACAGATGGAAATTATCCTTTCCTGGGATTTGCACATCTTTTAGACATTTGCACATCTTTTAGAGCATCAGCCCTACAATAACTTAAAAGATAACAATTATTATAAAGAATATAAATAAAATAATTAATAATAATAAATTCCCTGAAATCTGAAAAAGAAAAATTCTGACTATTTTTGTTGGGACCTTTACTTACTTTACGTTCTTGTGCTCCTATATGTGTTGGCCTTATTCCCACAAATCACCCACGGGCTAAGTGGGTCTGATCTATCCATAGCATCTGTACCTGACTGAAGGGCAGGGAGCTTACAGCACTACTTCTCACAGCAGGAGGAAAATTCCGGGCAAAAGCAAGGCTTTGGACCCTTAATACCTTAGGCTCTATTATAGTTACTTTTGGCAGGAGGAGGATAAAGTGTAATTTAAATCTTGGGATTTACTGGTGCCAGAAATAAATATAAGGAGGTCAAAAGTGTAGCTCTGCAGAGTCCAGGCCAACACAGTCATGGATGTCAGATGATATTTAAGAAACCAGGTATCCCTAAAGTCAGCTTGTGTACTCCAAAAATATCAGTAACAAGTACAAGGGCAAAAGTTACTCAGTTTTAGATTCAAACTATTGCAGACCGAACTGCTGAGCTGCTTGTGCATGTAACTGGGTTAGAAAATATTCCACTGTAAAACCTTCTGGAATTCTGGATACTTTTCTGAGAGAACAATATAAGTCAATACTTACAGGTCTCCAAAATTTTTTTCTGGTGTGAATCAAGCATGCTGTTTTTGCACAGTGAAGCCAAGATACACTTGGCACCTATTTCCTGCAGTTAAGACCATATACATGCACATTTTGTGACATCTCTGCTTGCCTGTTATCCCATGATCCCAAATGGGCTACTTTAATCAACGTGTACCAGTATGTCTACACCATATGGTAAAGAGCAATAAAAGAAATCAAGAGAGGCCTACAGGAGAAAAGTTTCTCTGTTGGTAAACACAGTATCTTGTGGAGCCAAGAATATAAAATAGAGACACTGTAGTCCTGGAGTCCAAGGAAATGGGAAGAGATTAATCAGAATCTCAATCAGCCTAGCTTCCCATAAGTTTGAAGAGCCCTTTTTTTAGGGTAACTTTCAATGAAGCTGATCAATCTTAGGAAGTTTCTGTTAATAATTAAGACATATTCATTGCAGTGCTCCACATACTGACATTTATCTCTGGTTAATGTGATAGCCAAGACCTCTAAATTGGTTGTTACTGGAAATCTCTAGACATGTCCTATCTGAGTCATGATTTTAAAAAATACATTTCCCATCTTTCATCCTCCCGTGTTAATCACCTACAGGGTTGCTTAGCCACTGAACCACAGACAGGTGATCAATTGAATACATTGCTTGGAGATACTCAAAAAACAGCTTTCTGCTACTTCCTTAAGCTTTTCTTTATGACAGATTAGAGAATGGCTGGTATCAAGTCAGGACGTTTCAGAAGTGTAAGCATGGCTGAATTCTACCCCCAGTTTAGAACTATAAATTATTTCTATTATCATGAACAATAATTAAGGAATTAGTGTTTAATCTCCTCAATTAATTCAGATTTTCAAGAAGTAGATCTTACGGAAGGTTCTCTGAAAACTTGTTTTCAATATTAAGAAATGTTCAAAGCCAAAAATAGAGTATCAAGAACTATTATGAAACCAGTAAAGAATCAAATGGAAACAAGGTACTGTGATCCTACCCCAAAGAGACAGAGTAAAATCAGAAAATAATATAATAGGAGACTTGGAATTAATAAACTAAGATTTATGGGAAAAAATGGGGAAATTGCAGAGAATTAATATAGAAAAAAATTTGAGGAAATTAGAAAGAAGTATATAGAAGTTGTTAAAGGCATAGAGAGGGTGAATAGGGAATAACTATTGACTGTTTCCCATAACATAAAGATAAGGTGTAACACAATGAAATACCAGGCAACTGGTTTGGAACAAAAGAAAGTATCTTTTCATCTGACACATAATAAAGCTGTAACACTCATCGCTATAGGACGTTGTGGATACCACAAATATAAATAGGCTCAAAAAGCAATTAGACAAAATTAATGGATGAATTAATGAAATATCTCCATTCTAAAAGTCCCAAAGTCTCAGACTGGTGAAATTTATAACCATGGGAAAAAGTAATAATGTCCTTGTCTTCCTCAAAATATCTACTAGTAGCCATTGTCAGAGACAGATAGTGAGCCAGACAGATCTAACAAAGCCGTTCTTATACTTCGACACAAGAATTCAACTCTTTTTTTGTTGGAAGTAAGAACTTCACTCATATTCTAAAATGAGCAAATGTTTTTTAAAATGTCATGGTTAGATTCTCTGTTAGTGGCTGGATAGTGTTTCGGTAGTGCTTGCAAGCTAGTGATGAAATTACTGGTTTGGTGCTGTCTGGACTCTGGCACTGAGTAGAAGCTGTTGTCATTTGATGGCTGGTTTGTATGGCGGGGTCAGTCTGATTCCCAGAGATGAGATGATTCCATCCAAAAACCACACTCACAAATAAAACTGCAAATGAAAAGCCCATTGGTTCAGTATCCTTCAGCCCTCTTCATTAGCAAGACACATGGATTGGGGTACATGACAATGAAAACAATGCCATGAATGCAATGAGAGCCTTGTGTAAGCTTGGCGCTGGGAATCTTGTATGCAAGGTCTTAGGATGAGCTTCTGTAAACCCTCAGTAATGTAACGCAACAGTAACTTTCCAAAAATTATTGATACTGTGCAGGATTATTCCCTGCACCTGCCAGTTTTCAGGACTGGGGCCCTTGTCTAATTTTAAGTAGTGTAGGGAATGAAAATTTCAGATCATTTCTCCTTTCTGTGGAAGAGCTCCAATCTAGAGCATTGCAAGTGACAGGATAGGTATTAGTGGAGGGAATGTGAATGGAGCCCATGTTAGTAGACTTTATTACTTTCAGTGATGAGGCTGAACTGGAGTTTTGCCTATTCTTTTAGTATATGTTTTCCTAGCAGATAAGAAGGCTCTGTGCTGTTGAACAACCAAGGGAAGGTGATAGGGCAGGCAGGAAAAAGAAGAAGAAGTGGAGATCCTTTCACATCTTTATTACTAATGCTTAATTTATATGATGCCGCCTGAACATAGTGAAGGATTCAGAGACTATTGAAAACCAATCATAGAATCACAGAATCACAGATTATGATGAGATAGAAGAGACCCACAAGGATCACTGAGTCCAACTCCTGGACCTGTAGAGCACCATCTCAGAGACACACCACATGCCTGAGAGCATTGCCCAAACACTTCTTTAACTCCATCAGGCTGGTGCTATGACCACTTTCCTGAGGAGTCTGTTCCAGTGCCCAACCATCCTCTGGGTGAACAACATTTTTTTCGAGTATCTGACTTAAACCTTTCCTGACACAACTTCAGGCCTTTCCCTCAGATCCTGTCAACAGTCACCACCTTCAGATGCTCTCTAATAGTATAACATCTTTCTTATATTGCAGCAACAAAAACTGCACACAGTACTCAAGGTGAGGCCACATAACTAGTTCAGAAAAGACAGTACTACTGAAACTTCTTGCTAATAATAAACAATTTCTTTTTTTGCCAAGCTAAGTAACTCTTTTTTATTTTTCTGCATCTTTTTCATTAGAGTGTGCTTCCTCCTTGACTATTGAGAGAAATTTAAATATGGTAATAATTATTTTGTGCAATATAATTGTTTTTCATCAATGCTGTTAGATAGTCTTGCTTGGAAGACAGGCAGATTGCAGGACATGTGGATTCTGAGGTGTATTGTGCTCTGCAGTGGTTTCATCACTAGCATGAACATCACAACATTAGACATGATAAACCAGATACAGGATAGGGACTTTAGATACATCAAGTTTAGGTGGTTTCAACACTGACTAATCCATACCTACAAGGTTCCATGAGAACAGAACAAATAATGATGTTTAATAATAGTTTAGCAAGTTTTAGTTGTTAAATATATTGGAAAGAGACAATTTCTTGATACCTGTTAAATTCCAGATAGTCTGAGACATGATTGAGATGCTTTCTGCCAGTTTGTGCTTACTGCACAGTATCATTATAATTCAGGCACCAGACAGCTGTATATTTGTCAACAGTGTCAAATTTTACTTACTGCTGAAATGGAGCTATGAAATCTGAGGTCCAGAAGAATAGGCAGCAGTGGGAGGATGGTTGGAACTGCTTGCAAAGACATGGTATGGGGATTACATTTCACGGAGATCAGCATCTGAAAGACATCAGCAAGCAGCTAATTGTCCATAAATGACTGTATTTACCAGTTCAGCAGGGCAAATTCTAACCTAATGATACTTAAATTCAATAGCCTGCTACTCAATCAGACAGACTACAAATTAATTCTTTTTAAATTACAGCTTTCTTATAAGAAAAGCAAATAAATGAGAGAAAATAATGTTTTCATTTGTCGTGTTTGCACATTGATAGATTTCTGAAGTTTAGATTGACTCAAATGCCACTTAACACTTCTGCACTCAAACAGAAATGGATTGATTTAGCGGAAATCTTTCTAGAGATTTTAACTCCAGCATTTAAAATTTCTGCCCTCTCAGGAGATAACTGCTTACTTTGCACGAAGCTGCAAGACCAGCATACCACCAAATGTTTTGAACGTATTTTCTTAATCCAGTTGTTTTTCTAGTTTTGCTTTTACTTGTTACTTAGAACTGAAGTGCATCTGCAAAAGGGCTTAATTCTGTTATGCAAATTTTTTTAAGGTTGATACAGCTATAAAATGGGAAATAACATGTTTCAATCCTATTTCTTATTCTCTCTAAGGATATGAACATGTCACTTTCCATCTTACTTCTGTCTTGAACCTTCCCCATTGGTCTGAAATAAGCTTGTTCATCAGCCTATATTTCTATCCTGATGCATCTTCTATGCCTTGAGAGGCATATAAATAAACCATTTAATCTTGTAAATACCATGGAAGTGTTTCTGCTTACTGTTCTGTTACTTTGGCTGTACTTTATTGTCTTTGCCATGTAATAATTGCATATTCAAACTCTTTGCAACCACGTTTCCCAGTCCCTAAGCAAAGGAGTAAGGGAACCATCCTGCTTCCCATTTTTTTCCTGTTAAGTTTTTAACACGAAGCTTTTTGCAATCCCAGCCTGTTGGATATTTATACATGAAATGTCTAAGAACTTATTGGACATGAACTACTTCACTGGCAAAGCAGGTCTACACCAAGAATTTTGATCAACTGCTAATAAATGCATACAGATAAATGTAATTTTACATCATGAGGAGATAGTTAATACAGTAAGATATAGCTACACACTGGTGTCTTTCAGATGCTGATACCTCACCTGAAACATCTTCCTCTAAACAAGTTGTTTGGCAAGGGACTATTGGATCAGGCAAACCACAACAGTTCCCTGAGAGCTGAATAGCATAAGCTCTGAGATATAGGGCCAGTAATGGAACTACACACTTCTGCTGATGCCTTTCATCTGCACCCCCTGTGAGATACTAAAGCTGTATTCAGGGTAGTAACTCAGTGCTCTTAAGTCCGATGCCCAGAGTGCAGAGGAGGATTAAATGAATGTTTGAAGCTGTTACTGACTTTAGCTGTTTGCCTCACACTTTCTTTGAAGGACCACCATGGGTTCCTGATGATGTCAGGAAAGAAAGGACATTTTAAAGGTTTGCAGCAAACCCAATCAAATCTTCTGGATTATATGACAATTCCTTCATCCTTTCTGGGGATGGTGACCTTGTTTCTCGATTTTTTTAATGGCTTTTCTGAAGAGCACACAACCATCCCCTAATGTCTAAGGCTATTTGCTACAGCTGAAACCAAGGAAAATTAACTTCAGTGTCTGCAGGGAGCTCTACAGCTAGCCCAGGTCACCATTACTGTTGTTCCTCCCCATGAATATGCAAGGACTGTAGGTGCTTTAGCTTCTAACTTTTTTCCATTTTGTGGGCAAGCAACTGGGCTCTGAAACAGGGACATCTTACAGGTTGGATTTAAAACTCATTCTGCCTCCAGAGATGTAATTATGAAACCATTACTATGAAGTGATTCCTGACCAGAATCCTACCCCAGATCATCATTCCATTTCATCTCTGGAACTGTGGGCTGTCTATACAAAGACCACATTTATCCCACATATCAATGTCTCTGTCACACTATAGCCACTCAGTGACTGATTTCACAGATAGAACACAGTCTTTCCTTCATGTGCAGGCACCAAGCTTCTTCAAAAAAATCACCACTCTCTTCCACTTGACCTATCCTATCACCCCTGCAAATTTCTCTCCCCAGGTGGAATCAGTCAATCTCCAGGGAATCTCCATGCAGAAGGATATAAGCAGAAAGAAGCCCATTACCAATCATGGTAATACATGGTATGCACACTTGGCAAGACTTTGCTTTTCCAGTGACATCATATTCTGATACAGTAAGCGTTCCAATAATCCACATATATCCTGATTATGGGGTAATGCACACACAAATTTTAAAGTCCCATAATTATTTTTTCGTATCTTTCAGGGGAGGTATAATGTAAAAAACATCTATGGAAAATTAAAGATGAGTGGCATAACATGAAACTCCTTTCTTGACTGCAGTAACAGATTTTGCTT
>VZTR01022398.1:58842-98174 GCA_013400775.1 Chaetops frenatus | reverse complement strand
GAGATCCCACCTGGAGTGCTGAGCACAGTTCTTGTGCTCCCAGCCTAAGAAGGGCATGGAACTGCTGGAGCAAGTCCAGAGGAGGCCACAAGTTGATAAGAGGACTGGAGCACCTCTCCCATGAAGACAGGCTGAGAAAGTTGGGGCTGTTCAGCCTGAAGAAGAGAAGGTTGTATGGAGAACTCATAACAACCTTCCACTATATGAAAGGGGCCTACAAGGAGAGGAGCTTGTTGTCAGGAACTCTAGTGGTAGGACAAGGAGCAATGGGTACAAAGAGGGCAAATCTAGGTTAGATATAAGGGAGAAATTCTCTGGTGTGAGAGTGGTGAGACACAGGAATGGATTGCTCAGGGTTGGGATGTCCAACTCTGGCAGTGTTCAAAGACAGGTTGGAAAAGACCTCGAGCAACTTGGTCTAGTGAGAGGTGGCCCTGGCAAGGCAGAGGGTGTTGGGACCAGAGGATCTTTAAGATCCTTTCCAACCCCTTAATATTCTATGATTCTGTGAATCCTCTGACACCTCAGTGTCATCACATAAAACCTTACATGATGAAGCACAAGCTTGTGATTTAAACACACACAGAGCAAGGAAGTGAGTGTATCTCATGTGTCAAGGAAAGACCACATCCCTCAGCTCCCACCTGGAGCACACAATGAGTGCTTGCAGGCAGAGACCTCAACCTGGCTGCAAGAGCTTTCCTCGAGCTCTGAGACACAGCTTTCTGCAGGAAACCTCTGTGAAAGCTCCCTGTGGGTGTGTAACAGGTCACACCATGCCTGGGGAGAAGAAGGAAGGGCTAAATGTGTGCTTCAGGCTAGCAGCAGGAAACACAGCAGCTCTGTAGGTAATGGGCAGAGAAAGTTAAGCTTCTCTTTTTATGAACTGAGAAGCTGAATCTGTCTTTTGATTGCAATGCAGTTTCCAGGGGCTGTTTCTCTCTAGTTTATAATTTCAGGAAAAAGTAAGGTCCAAAGGGAAAGTCAGACTCACAAAAACAAACAGAACTCTCAGTCTTGGGGCTTTGATTACTTCGGGATCCTCTGTGTGCTCTAGGAGCATTCAGATGGCAAGACCCTTTTAGGAAGCAAATGCACCATATTGTTATAGCAGGATTTGAAACACCCTTTAATGTGAATTACACAGTCTCACATAATCCAATTTCATGCTATGCAACAGAGAAGCAGTTCAGCAAAAGGAGAAAAACAGGAGAGGGGATCAAAAGATGCCTTTCACACAGCTATTTGAGAAAAATATAACCAGAAGTGTGAACTAAAATATATCAATATTTATTTTGATGCAGCTGGTGACAGCAAGATCTCCATCATTGGAAGCATTCAAAGTCAGATAGGAGGGGCTTTGGACAACTACAGCCAGTGAAAGTTATTGCTTTCCATGGCAAGAAATGGATAGATGATCTCCAATCAATTTTATGATTCTAATAAATATATTCTTAGGGAGTATCACAGTATAAAGGTGTTTTTAAAATAATGCAGGTTGTTTTTAAACCATGCAGCATCTAAAATCATGCAGTATTTTCACATATCATAGTGGAGAATTCAGAGTAAAGTCTACAGTACCAGAAAAAGTATAAAGTATAAATTTATCAATTTACTAAGTATCTATTTCACACAAAACCCATACAGCATAATTAAAAGGGATCATAAAGACTTGGCTTGTTTTAATATTTGCATCCAAGAAAAGCTTATACCTCTCCTTGCAAGTCTTTACAGTTATCCTGTCCTCAAGCCAGAGTCCTCATTCAGCTGCCATCCATTTAATATTTTGTTTATTCTACCAGTCAGTTTTAGTCTAGCATTTTGTTACAGCCAGCCTGCCAGCTAAAGAGCCTTGGTCTAAGTAACAAAACTCTACTTTTACCCACCAGTGCTTCCCTTACCTGGAAGGCAGTGGTAAACCTCAGGTTACAGTCCTCTCATTCAGGGCTCTGGAAGATTGCATACTGGATAGAAAACAGAGAGTAAATAAGCACTCTTATTTAAAGTGTTTAACATGATACAAACCTCTGATGGGGCTTGAAGGAACTACTGCAGTACTAGATTAAAAAAAAAAAAAAAAAAAAAAAAAAAAGGATTTTGTGAAAAACAGTCCAGGCCCAAAACATCATCTTGCAGAGAGCCTTAGGAGCTGCAGAGCACTGCTCACTACTGCAGTACCTCACAGAATCACAATCAATATTTTTCTAAACGCTCCTATTGAAAAAGGGCTGCCACTGCCATCTATTTTGTGCATGGAAAACAAGCCCTGGACTTTTTCAGAGGCATCCACACAAGAAGCTGAGATTTTTGGAGGTCAGTGCTGATCTCCCTGAACATTAGAACAGGTTGTCCAGACAGCTGTGGAGTCTCCATCACTGGAAATATTCAAAACTTGATTGAATATTTTCTTCTGTATCCTGCTCTAGCTGATCCTGCTTTGGGCAGGGCCAGGGATGATGTGACCTCAAGAAGTGATTTCTGACATCAACCATTCTATGAAATCATGAACAAGTCCCATACCCCACTGCTCCCATCATGCATTCTGTAGATTCCTGATCTCTGCTCCCTTGTTCAATAACTCCCAACCTCTTCCTTGGTTTTACACACAACCTCCTTTTTCTTCCACACATGAACATATTGCCATACACCTATAGTCACACCTTACACTCCTCCATCCCAGCCCACATATGATATCCTAAACCTAAAACATTTGGTCTCTTCCTAGGCCTCTTGTTGCCTCCTAGACCTCCCTCTGCCAATTTTGTGCAGTAAATCATAAGGGCAACTTCCTCCCCTATTTAATTTGGGCACGGTGCAAGCTTTCCTCTCACCTTGAGTGCTGCATCTCCCACCTTGCATCCCACCTTAGATCTGGCTTAACCTACATCATCACAGAAAAAGGAAGGAAAGTTGCAGAGAATTCTGTTTTGACACAGACTGGAAAACATCCAGTGCATTCAACATGTCAGAGGAATTTAGCTGTTTTTGTCTAGCTGCTGCTGAGCACCCAAAAACTGTGTTTATTCAAAGGTTTATGGGTTGCCTTATTGTAGAAGTTCTGAGAGATGGACAAAACAGAAAGATTATTTCTTTTCTCTTTGGATTATCTGTTCCTAAGCACATAAGTGCAGTCTTCCACAGAACATCAGATGATACATTTCTAATGTAGGCAAAACTGATTACTTCTTCCAGATTACTCTATGGAAATATCTAAACTACTTTGGCTGCAATTTTCCCAAATTAATTCAGTCCAAGGAAGATGTCCCTGCATAAAATGTTTCAGCCCATGCAATTAAGATACAGCAAAATGATAAGCAATAAAACTAGAGTGTTACTATAAGAAATGCTGGACAACCTTAACAACACTCACTGGTATCACTCCCACCTAAAGTACATATTAATTCATTAAACAGCCAGATGGGCTTGTTTGTTTAACACTCTTCCCTAGAGGTTTTCAGATTTTTTTTTAATATATATATATAAATATATATGTCTTTTATAATGCAAAATACCAGCTGGCAGGCAGTGCTAGTAGTACCTAACTACTAAGTGGAGTTTGCATATAAAGATTATTTTAAAATATCCTAACCAAAGATTATTTTAAAATATCAGAACACTTGTCTAGCGTTGTTTACAATAAGCACAATGTTTCAGCCTTGCAAGGAGAGGAGAAACATTTTCATTTGTGTCTAGGTAAACCATGGTCCAGAATAGCTTGAGGAAGGGTGTATTATAGATGACAAAAGGACAGGGGAGCAGGCAGCTTACTCCAAGATATTCTTGAATGCAAAAAATTATTCAGCCCTAGGATGGCAATTTGTTGACAAATCCCAAGTGAGTGGCAAATCAGCACTTTTAGAAGCAAGGGAGGTTTCAGGTTTGAGATTTGAACACCTGTTCAAAGCTGCTCTAAGTGCTGACCTATAACTTCCAACCACTGTTTTTCTTTCTAGGTCAGTGATACCCCAAAGCCCATTTAAATGAAAAAGATGGAAACTTCTAGAGGGATTATAGTTTTCCCTGGCTCAAGGTTGAAGTGAAATGGTATGAAGGAATAAGATGTAAGTCAAGCTCCTAATGGCCTTTTAAAGTCTGGGAAAAGCAAATTAAGAATTCATTATCCAGATTGATGAGTCCCACCTTTTATCACAGCTCTATAGACTTCATTACAACCAAACCAGAATAGGATATTTTTCAGCATTCCCACCACCCCAGGTAACTCTAGTGGTTGCTAGTGGACACTTCCTTACCTCACACTCATATTCACTATTAGCAAATAGGTCATTCATAAGAAAGAAGGACCTTAGTGTAGAAACTTTTGAAACATGTCTACATTGCTTTGGAAAGAACTTCAGTCATACTGACCTCTGAAATCCCACAGATTGTGGCTACATAGCACCAGTTCTCACCTGTATTCTGGGTGGCTAGAAAAGTTAATCAGAAGAAATTGACCAACCTGCTTTGTAATGTTAATGCCAAAAATCCCTTCTCTCTTTGAATGAAAGGTAAAAATTGTTTATGAAATACATGTGTTGTAACTTTAAAATAAACTGAACATTAAGGATTTTCATAAAGGGGACTACGCCAGTTATATCCTGCTCTTGTGTCTATGGTAGTTCAAAGAAAGGTGAAAGATACTACAGTGGATAAAAATCAAGAAACCCTGTTTTAGCACCTGTATAGACATCTGCTCTGCTTCTTAAAGCTTATTATTTATTGAAGAGACAGTGAGAACTGCTGCACATCTGAAGAGGTGAACCACAGGTGCAGAGAGCAACTGCAGGGCTTCAGGGATTTGCCATAGAATAGGACTTATCTTGAAGTCCACAGGTAAATAATTCAAAAACACTTCCTCCTCTTAATGCCTTGATTGAGCATATGACAACAGAAGCCAGTGATAACACAAGCCACCAAATGGTTTCTCTCAATAGGGAAGACAAAGATTGAGTAAATGTGGAGTTGGAGCTGGTCTGGGAGGATGACAGTGGACTCACTGCATGTCCCAGCCATGTAGGCATGTCTGTAACACTGAGAACAAACAGCCAGGATATTGACAGATACAGATATCCTTACTAAAGATTTGGTGTTTTGTAAGGATTTGGCTGTTTGTGTTCAGTAGCTTCTCAGCTTGAGGCATGACAGGAACAGAGAGGGGTTTGATTTCCCAGGGAACTGAACCGCACCAGCAAAAGTCACGTTCACTGTTCAGTCAAAGCAGAATGCCCTTCTGCATGCTCTTACCAAAAAAATGTTAAGAAAAGACATTATCTATCTCGAAAGGGAATAAACATAAAATTGTTGAGGATTGCACCTGTAGGTTTCCCCTGTTATTCTTGCAGAACAGCTGCAGAGCACCTTATATAATTTAGCATGGTCAGAGTCCAGGGAATGACTGCAAAGCCTGGAGGTATATGTGGCAGAAGGAAGGACACTTTCCTTTCCCTTTTCAGCTTTCCAGATCTGGGGGAAGGGAGGGAAAACATGTTTTTGTTTCCCTTCTCCCATTCCACCCTAGCAGGAAAAATTCCCACACACAGAGGCAGCACTGCAGCACTCAAGCCTTGAACAGAGCCAAACCCCTGGGCACAGCTCCATCACTGGAGTGTATTTTATGGTCTTCCCTGCCACCTAAGTGCTAAAAGAAAACTCCATGTGCACACACCACAGCCTACACAGACCGTGCAGATGGGAGCATGAGGCACCTGGCACTACCCACAGCAACATCATCTCAAAACATCCAGAATGTTGTTCTATACAGATCCAGCCAGTGAGAACTGCAAAACGTGGCTCTTACAAACACTGCTGTGCCCTTAGAATCCCAGATTCAGGGTAGGGGATTGGGAAGGAGGAAGCACTGGGGCTGATGGACTGCAAAACAGGCTCAGGAGTTCTTGCTGGACAGTGAGATGGATGCGAGACTTGGCAGCAAAAACAATGGGCTTCCAGGGCTGTACCAACAAGGCTACAGCCTGAAGATAAAGGGAATAGATTATTCCTCCCTGCCTCAGTGCTCTTCAGGGCACACCTAAATACTGAAACCTGCTTTGGTCCCCCCAATATAAGGAGAATCTGGATGAACCAGAGCATAGAGGACCACTGAGAAAAAGGGATCTGAAGAATTTTCCAAGCAAGGAAACAGTGGAGAACCAGCTTCCTCAGCCTGGATAAGGCACTGATTTGGGTGGACTGTTAAGGGGTCAGCAGCCCCTCACTATCTATTGGGAGAGATCATCTAGAAGTTGTAGAAAGGTTCTTTATGGTGGTGCATGGCAGGGGAACCAGAAAAAACAGGCATATATCTAAATGAGAGAGATTCAAACCTTTTTCCCCTGAGGACAGTCAAGCAGTGGAGCACAATGTCCAGAGGGGTTGTGTGGTGCCCATCCTTGGAAATTTTTAAGACTGGACTGGATAAAACTCTGAGAAATCTTAGCTGGCCCCACAGCTGGCTCTGCTTGGAGCAGGGAACTGAGCTAAAGACCCTTTGGATTATTCTGTGATACCTGTGACTTGTCTCACTACAGAACTCACTTTCCCAGATTTCCAAATCTTTCCTTAGCAGCCTGCCTTGCACTCAGTCTGTGAAAGGAAAAGCAGAGATTATGTGTTTGTGCACTTCTCAGTGACAACATCCTGGCTAACAGATTGGCACAGCAGGTACATGTCAGGCCAATAAAAAGGAAAAGGAAAAGGAAAAGAAGCTAAAGATAATAATGGAATTTATCAGAGCATTACATCACATTCTTTTTATTATCCTTTCTTCCCCAGTCACAAACACAGCAATAGCATTGACTTCATTACCCAGCTCTGAAATTAAACAGGGCAAGAGAGAGGCTCAATGTCTTCAACACAAAGGGAAAAGTAAATAGTTCCCTCTGCCTTGAAAGCCTGCGTGACCCAGTTCCCTGCCAACACCCAGATATGAGAGATATGAAAGAGAAAGGAGGGATAGATTGAGGTGAAAAGCAGCAGCAGTTCTCCTCACAGCCTGCCTGTTGAGAAGAGATGAACCCTTATCTGTTGTTTTGCCCAGTTCCCACCACAGAGCAAGCCCTTTTTTGCCCTTCTTGCTTGGGACCAGGGATGGCAACAGCCCTCTATGTTAATTAGGTTTTAGCATCACCTTCTGCAATCTACAGAAACAACCCAAACCAGCACATGGTGTCTGCATTTCAACAGGATCCTTGTGTTTGAGTGGCCACAGCACAGACCCACGACAAGCACTGCCTGCTAACAGAAATCAGAGCTGCCTGCGTGCTGCACGTCACTGCACTCATGGTGGGGACAACCTTCAGACATCATTCCAACCCTGCCTGCCTTGTTAGGAACAACATGGGCTCCTCCAGGACCCCACTCCTCTGAAGGCAGCTGGACCTTTCCCTTCCAGGCAAAACAGTTTCATTCACTATCGTGGCCAGGTATGGCCACCTGTATTTTTGTTTGAAATGGAGAAAAAAGACACACCATTTTGTTTAGCTCTGTTCTGTCACCAAGCACCATCATTACTCATTTCAGGGTGAACTTTAGTAAGTCCTCTGCTGAGGTATAGCTGTGACATAAGGAACAGAGTCATAGTGGGTGCAGAATAATCTAGTGCCACCCACAAGAAGTTGGAAGTGACTCTGCTCAGGCAGAGATTGAAAAGGGAGGCTTTGTCAATACTGGCCCTGAACAGCAGGACTGTGTGATGTGGTTGGTCCTGCAGCAGGATCTTCACTGCAGCCCTGGGGAAAACAAAACCTGGCAGGGAATTCAGTCTTCTTAGATAGGAGAGCTCTCTCTCTCCCGCAGAGACCTGGGGGTCTCCAAAATGCCACTCAAAGGACATCCATTTCAGTTTATCTCCAGCCTATCTTCAGCAGCAGCTATGAAAAATAGAATTGAGCTAAGAGTCATTTTGAGCTACTTCATCATAGGGAGACTGAATTCTGCCCTGGAGGCCTGTGAGGGCTCCCCATTTCCAGGAGATTTTCCTGGACACCAAAACCAGTGTTCACCCAAGATAGTGACCTCTCTGCCTGGTCAGTGACTCTCTGACTGGGCAGGCTGCAGGCAAGGGGGATGGGGACACTGTGGGCCCCTGAGGGTCTCCCCTGGGACAGAGGGAGGAGAATTGCACATCCCAGCTTCCAGCAGGTTCTGGGAGTCAATTAAATATTATTAAATATTATTTAAATGCTGTAGTGGGAAACTCAGCTAAGCACCTTGTTCCAAATGCAATGCAGAAGTCCAGGTTTCCTTGTTCTTTATGTTTTAATGACCTAGAATCACACCTGATAATATACATATATATACATTCATACATACATCCACAAATACATTCTGTTCTTTAAGTATATATGAATTTATACAAATGCACACAGACATTAAATATGTGGGTATACACACACACATAATGAATTAGTCCATAATCACATATTGACAAGTTATTTTATGTGTGTTTGTGTGTGCTTTTGCAAATATAAATTTAGGTATTACAGAACTAATCCAATTACATACAGGTTTAGTGCATGTTTAGCATAAATAAGGTTAAATCCAAGTTCCTAGAGTAAGTTAATAAATTTTTAAGCAAAACCTCTTTTACTCTTGAATTTGAAATTTAAAAAATATTTTGGGAAGATGACTAATACAATGCTGGCTCCAAGGGATAAGCTTAGTTCCAAAAAAAAAGTTGTTTTCTAAAATATTCTCATATTTTTATTTTTCAAGCTCTAAATTACCATAAATTAACATTTTAAACTACCCAAAGAGCATTCCAATGAAGGTTCAACAAATCTGTTTCAATCACAAGGAAAATGATCTCTGATTATGTCAATCTTCCCAGTTTCAGACTTGCACAGACTTTGTCAGCTTCTAAAAAAGACTGTGAAATTTGAGGTGAGATTGGAGACGAGATTGGAGACACAGTTGATTACTTATTTGGCCTCCTGTTTCTCTAATATGACAAATCAGTTAATCAAACTGAATCCTTTGAACTCATATGGTGAAGGACAGTAGAAAGTTTTTTTCCACTAACTCAAGTGTTTTGCCATTTTCTTTCTTTATTCACTTTCCATGCTTAAAGAACTCCTTGGACATGAGCACACACCAGAGGAAAAGGAGTCCTGAACACTAGAGGGCAGATAAGAAACAAACCATCAAGTTTATCCCTCACCATTTAGTCCCTGAAATAAAAAATTTCTTCTAGTAATTTTTACTCTTTCTTTTTTCATTCCACAAACAACTTGTGACTATTTTCACTTTAAATATCTGTTCCAATGGTCATAATTGCATAGTGTTTTATTTTCTCCTTAATATTCCTTGAGGAGCAAAGAGGAAATTTCATGAAAATAAAACTCACATTGAGACTTCGAGATTGAAGAGCTGTTATTTACTGCAGCCAGTGGGAAATCACCCATAAGATGGCAATAATGTATTTATATTATTATAGAGAGTGATTTCTAAAGCAAACAAATCTGATACATATGCTGGTGGTGCAAGCATATCTGAGTTACAGTGACCATCATCTAGGGCTACATGTTTGTATATTAAAAAATGAGATTCATTTGTTTGGCTCTCATTTCATTGCACATTTCCTCACTGCAGTGTCATCCTTTGTTTCATCCACCCCTGTAAACATCTGTGCAATTACATGCCCCCCCTCCCATAACCCCACACACTGAGTTTCCTGCATTTAGGTGAAAAAAAAAGGGAGATTTCTGTCACTTCCAGCCATTGGCAGCCTCTGGTAGAGAGGCAGAGCATGCACAGCAGAAGTGACAAGCACATTTACAAACAAAAGAGGGGCTTTCATAGAATCATAAAATAACAGAAGGGCTTGGGTTGGAAGAGACCTTAAAGATCATCTTGTTTCAACCCTCTGCCACAAGCAGGGATACCTGCCACTAGACCGGCTTCCTCAAAGTTCCATCCAGCCTTACCTTGAACACTTCCAGGGAAGGGGCATCCACAGCTTCTCTGGGTAACCTGGTCCAGGGCCTCATCACCCTCTCAGAAAAGAATTTCTTCCTAATAGCTAATGCAAACCTCTCCTATTTTTGTTGAAAACCATTCTCCCTTGTGCTATCTGTGTGATGCCCCATTTGCTCATGTGAAAATCTTTCCTTCTCTATTTTATAAGCCCTCATCCCTCTGATCATCATCCCTGATGCTGCCAGGAACAGCCAGTCTCTAAATATTTGAGATAATTCACCTCTTATCTCAGGACAGCTTGAGCAAATGCTTTTTTTAAAAAGTCAGTCACGGCCTCACATAAACCTCTGAATCACACCTGGGATGAAGCAATCCTGCTTTACTCCTTTGCACATCCTTAGCATGTCTCTTCTCACCACCAGGAGCCTGGCAGTCTGCTGTCATTCAGAGGGATGCTTCAGAACTATTTACAAACACACCTCCTTGTGCAGCACTGCTCTCTCAGCATAAATGCAAATACAGCCTCTGCAGTACCTCACACATACAACATTTACTGCTATGCAGATTATGCCTAGATGTTTTGGGAAGCTGCCTTCTTCTAAATGCTGAAATAAAAACCAAATCTGCTATTCTTCAAGGTATTTTGTTTCCTGGCAAGCCTCAGTCTAGGGTCACCCAGAATGTATCTTGTGGAATTTTGTTTCCCCTTTGTAGGGGAAACAAACCCAGCCAGGCTCTGCTGCCTGAGTGTATAGACAGAGACAAGGAGATGCATTAGTGGGGCTCAAAGCCTGAACTGATAAACATCAGGGGCTCTCAGGACTTATTAGTTTGGGGTGCAGACACAAGTACCCAGGTTATACAGCCTCTGCCTCAGAGTGGGCTCTCACAGGCACACAGAAATGCAGACCACAACCTTTGTGTATCATGTCTTCTGAAGAGCCAAGAAGATACTTCTCCCAAACATAAAAAATGGACATTGAGATCCTGAAAAAAATCCCTTTGAGAAGCCCTGAAAAACCAGACAATACAGTCATTCCTGCTAAAGGGCCAAACACCCACCCAGCTGCACAGTCACCCCCTCTCCTCAGAGCTACAAGGAGAGAAAGCAGAATGAGAGATCCCATGGGCTCATAGAGACAGGGAGATCATTTACCAGTTCCTGTCATGGGCTAAACAGGATTATATGGAGAAAATTAATTTAATTTATTCACAATTAAAATATGTTCTTATACTGAGAAAGGAAGACAATCAGCACAAAAAACTGCTTCCACTCAGCTTTTCTCCAGACCCTCCCTTCCCCACTTCACTCCTGACTCCTCTCCCTGGCAGGGTGGGAATGGGGCAGTGGTTGGTACCTCTCAGCCTCTTGGGGCTGATCCTCCTCCTCTCCTGTTTCCTTGCTCCAGGTCAGGCCCTTCCCCAGGCTGCAGCCCTTTGGGAACAGATGCTCCTGCCAGGGCCCTCCAAGGCTGTGAATTTCCTGTGAATTTCCTGTGAATTTCGCTGTTATTGTGACATGTCTGTGTGGAAAGAACTCCATCTCATGACCTAAATGCAGGGGGGTACCAAATCATGTACTGATAAGGACAAAAACTGCATCCTCCAGAGAGAGACAAACAACAATTTGTATCTTCAAAGTTAACCCATCTCCTAAGTGGCCTCCCTTGTTACCACACTCCAATGGGCTGTGCCTCCCCTTGGCTCATCCCCAAGGAGCTCCATCTCTGTGCTTGTGGGAGCTTGGCCCATGAGCCAGCTCCTCACAGCACAGTATAGGATATAAAGCTATTAGAGAGTGCCTAAAGGAGGGCCATGATGGTAAAGGGTCTGGAGGGGAAGCTGTTTGAAATGTGGCTGAGGTCACTTGGCTTGTTCAGCCTGGAGGAGACGGAGGGGAGGTTTCACTGCACTCTACAGCTTCCTCACCAGGAGAAGCAGAGGGACAGACACCAATCTCTTCTCTCTAGTGAAGAGTAACAGGACCTGAGGGGTTGGCAGTGAAGCTGTGTCAGGTTTAGGTTGGACANTAAAGGGTCTGGAGGGGAAGCTGTTTGAAATGTGGCTGAGGTCACTTGGCTTGTTCAGCCTGGAGGAGACGGAGGGGAGGTTTCACTGCACTCTACAGCTTCCTCACCAGGAGAAGCAGAGGGACAGACACCAATCTCTTCTCTCTAGTGAAGAGTAACAGGACCTGAGGGGTTGGCAGTGAAGCTGTGTCAGGTTTAGGTTGGACATTTCTTCCGCCAGAGGGTGGCTGGGCACTGAACAGGCTCCCCAGAAAGGGGTCACAGCCCCAAGCCTGACAGAGTTGAGGTATCTGGACAGTACACTCAGACACTTGGGGTGATTTTTGAGGCTGCCTTGTAAAGGGCCATGAGTTGGATTCAATGATCCTTGTGGGTCCCTTTGAAATCAAGATATTCTATGAATCTATGGACACAGTACAGATGCAAATGGCAAAGCATTCTGAATTTGGTTCAGTACAGGTAAGGAATTACCCATCCAGTCATAAAAATAAAGTTGTAGTATCAGGTGGAATTTTATTTAGCATTTCTAAACACCTGTTTTCAAGAGAAAAGTAGGGAGATGGAAGGAGGAACTAAAAAGGTGGCCACAATCATTGTGGACAAGGATACACTAAAAGCTCAACTTGGCATAGGAATATAAAGGTTGTGGGAGGATAAAGTGACTCACACTTGTAAAGGCTGAATGTCAAGATAGTGGAAGAGTTAGCTAACTTTAAGTGTGATACTGGCACAAGATCAATGGGATATATAATGTTCAGAAATAGACTTAGGTTGGAAAACTACAAGATGATTTCTAGCAATCCAGGGATGGTGGTTTTTCCCAGGTAAGATTGATAAGGTTTGTCATGGACTGAAGAAAAAAAAAAAATTGCTTCTCTTTATACTACTCGACTTTGTCTTCTTCCTCAGATCTCAGAAGGGATTTGTTGGACTGAATTACCACTCTTGCAGGAGGGTTGGATAAGTGCTAACAGCCACATCTCCCACTTCTTGAGGAATTGTATCATAGCAGCTCCAGGTTTCACACTGGGAGGTAGGAAGGTTAGTATTATTTATCAGGCATCAAATTATCCCAGTGATTGTGCTAAAAAATGGGTTTGTTTTGGAACGGGTGTCAGCAAACTTAAGGGCATTTTATGCCTCTAGTCAAGACTTGGTATAATTTGGGTTTTTTAGATATCACTACAAGCCAGTCTTTTAAGCAGCAATTTGGCACTTAAATCCCATTTATTTAAATGGAACTGAGGCAACAAACCCCTCAGTAAAACTGACTCAAAGTTTTTATCATACTTAAATCCCTGGTCAATAAATATAACATATAAAATCAGGGTTACACTGCTGTTCTTTGGCCTTTCTCTAAACTCAGTTTTGAGCTCTGTGGTTCACTGAAGACACCTCAGTCAGAGTATGTACTTGCACTTCATTGTGAGATAAATAACAACAGGAGCTGGGAATGCATCAGTAATTCACATGTGCCAGCAGGTGTGACTCCTCCACCTTCTTTAATTAGAGAATACTCTGTAAAAGTACCTCTAAACTTCTGCAAGAAACTATATGGAGGGGAGAAAATAAATCCCAGCACATTAATTTGTCCTGGTTTTTTAACACTCAAGCAAGTCTTGCCCATATATTAATTTTGCATGCATTATGCACTCGGGCTAAGTACTAACTGCACATTTGTACTTACCTAGAAGAAAGGAGGTCAATGCTAGAAGTGTCCTGGATGGCAAACTGCTTTGCTTTAACCTTAATCAAATAGTGAAAGAATTAAAAGTGATAATGAACCTACAATAAAGCAAGGAAATATTACTCATCAGGCCCACTTGTATAAATGGATCTGAAATTCCTGCTTATTTAACATTGTAGGTTTCCTCTGTTGAATAATACATAGACTATTGAACGATTTAAGTTAGAACACGGAGCTGAATGATGCATATTAAATATTAAGCATATAGCAAAGAAAACAGTTGAGTTCCTTGCAAGCATACAACTCTGGGCTCAGTGGTGCAGAGGAAAGGAGGAGGGCATAGTCCCCATGTGGGGAACCCTGGTGGAAAATAAGGATGGAAGGAAGCAAAAGGAAGATTTCTGTGACTGGCGGGCTTTTATTCTGCAATTTTAATGAATCAATACTGACATGTGTCATAAAAATGTGATGTAACTAAATCTCCTCACACTTCTCCTACTATACAGAATATTTTTCATGGAACAGTTCCTTTAGCAGCAAAAGAATTTGTAAGAGACTGATAAATCACATCAGTCTTGCTGGTTGCATAATGTTAGAGTGTAGTGCAGTATTTTTCATTCTTGTCATTATTTATTTAATGTTTTCAATGGGAAAGAAAAGGTCTTTTTATGGTTTATTATCCCTTGAAAAGCAGAACTTCACAGAGTTGAAAGGATTTTGACACAACAAACTAAATAGAATTGATGCAATTATTTTGGTACAAAAATTTATTTGACTACATTGCCCTCCTCTAACCCCCTAAAGAAGGGGCCACAGCAGTAGAGGATGTTCAAGAACACAGCGAACTTTGAAAATTTGTGAACTACTCAAAACAGTCAAAGAAACTGGATAGCATATGATGTACTACAAAGCAGGGACATCTTATTTAAGTGAATGGCTAAAAAAAGTAGATGGTTGAATGATAAACCCATATCACAGCTTTAAATGAGAAGTTTGGGAACTTCTTACAAAGTTTGTCCCTGTAAATATTTTTGATTGGTGTTTGAATGCTAAACAGTGCACCGAGTACCTGGTGTAGTCTAGTTGGACAAATTCAATTAGTCATTCTGAACACTCTGGTGATCTAAACTGGAAGAAGTTGGCCAATACCTGGAGACAGGTCAGAGATTCATTTTTCTAAGAGCTGGTAATGGTAAATCTCATGTTCCTGCGTAATTGCAGTTGGAATTTCAGCTGGCTTTAGGACCAAGCAGAGGTTAATGGTGTGACACCTAGCAGTTGTGCTAACAAGTACAAGGATATATTTCAACCTTAATTTTCTCAAGTGGAAACTTCCCTGCTTGCTTTGTATGAAACGTGTGACCTGCTGTTACACTGAGAGTGAACAGTGATGGATGTTTGTCTGGGCAGTGTGAGAAACAGGGCCCTCATTCTTTTATCTGCAGTAACTGTTCTTTCTTTCATAAACCTAATTACTATTCACTGTGGCAATGACTTTTATTGAATTATTTATCAAGATTTAGACGCTGGGAAAGGCTGAAACAACACTGCTACCATCCCTTTATGAATCCATTAAAAAGGGAGCATACACCTTGCTCTTGAGCAAAAACCACATACAGGATTTTTTCTTGTCCACAAGTTGAAATTAAACAATAAAATATCAGAGAAATTAATTGTGCATCCAAAAATATACTTTCAACACACACCACCTCTTGCCTATTTTCTGCTCTTTATACTTTTCTAGAGAAAGGATGTAAGTGTACTTGTACATTTTTCACCCTGTAGCTGTGCTGTATAAAATGCTGTATGAACAGGAAAAGAAACCCCACGTTTCTCAAAAGGCATCTAGAATAGTTTAAACTGTTCTTTACTGCCTCACAGAACCCACACAGTACCAAACTCCAGGTGCCAGGTTAATTGAACTCCTGAGCTTTCTCATTGTTCGTTGGTACTTTCATAAAGGCAACAGACATAGAAATAGAGGTGGGTCAGCAGGATTGAATACAGCTAATTAGACAAAAAAACCTCAAAAAACCCTGAAAAACCCAATAAACCTTGGATTAGCTGTACCAGGTTTTAATTCCCACCAAACGAGCAAGAGGTATTCACAAGTTTCTTGATGGATTTGTCTTGGTACAGATATGGGCAGATCTATTTAGAATGCAGCTCCTGAATGTGAGAGCAACTGTGATAAAAAAGAATTAAACATACAACCAGCCAATTGTGATAGGGAGGCCATTGCAGCAGTGGAAACATTTTACTAAGCAGAAGAAACCTGAGGCCTGCCTGAAATATTCTCTAAAAGCATTAGGGCTGAATGTGCAGTTTAAAACATTCAGTGGAAAACTTCAATTTCATGCTGACTCCATTCATTTTTTTAACAGCTTCCTCCTATAGCATTTTATGAAGAGGAAGATTTTCTAAGCTGTAAACATTCCTAGGCAACCACAAATTTGGACAAGTGTTTAATTTTGAGTATATTCTTATTTCCTGTGGTTTGCTGAATCATGTGTAAACTCAGCTGGAAGCCTCAGGTACTGCATTGAGTTGGTGTGGGCAGATTTGGGGCAAAGGGGGGCTCTGGGGGCAGCTGCTGAAGTTGCCCTGTGTCCTACAGAGCCAGTGCCATCCAGGACCAGGAGATGACACCCTTAAACTCTCAAGGGGAAAATCTGACCCATCCCACCTGATCTTTATCAGCCTTCAGTAGGCCAAAGCATGAGATTTAGGATCCACTTCAGAAAAGTTACCAGCAACATTACTGAGCCTCTTGTTACCCATGTGCAAGCATCTCACCCCTATCCAATTCACTTTCACTGCTGTTCTCAGGACTTTGCACATCCTAATCACAAGTTTTGGAAAAAAAAAAACCAAAACAAAACAAAACAAAACCACCACATTTTGATGGTTGAATTTGAGCTCCTCCCTGTTTTGCTTCAGTGACAGATATTCAGACATAGGGAAAACACAGAAGCTCTTGAACTACTCCCTCAAAAATACTGGTAATTTTTTTAAAAATAGTATTAAAATTCATAGTTTACTTCAAAGAAGACCTCTCCCAGTACTTTATATTCGAGTCATCACCCTTCTTTGCACTCATCTAAAGTCTAAAATATCCTTTTTGAGATAAAGCATCAGTTCTATACATTATATCTCAAGTAAAACAAACTTTTTTCTTGGAAGTCTCCAGCACACTCCATATGTATCACAATGTATTTTTCTGCTTTGTTGTTTAAGTCTGCAGATGGCCAAACCAAAACTAATTGGGGTTTTTAGTTCAATAAAACTTATTCTGAAGCAATTAAAGCTGTAAAGGAAGTCTCATTTTTTTCTCCAAGTAATGACCATCCAGTTTGGACTGAGCCATTGTTTGAGATGTTTTTCAAGAAAATAAAAGATATTGTTCATACATTTATATATATATGTGTGTGTGCGTGTGTGTGTGTGTGCATTTATATATTGATTTTTGATGCTCTCTACACCAACTGTGATTCCAGTTACAGTGGACACAAAAGGAAACTTTAAAATTCAGCCTCCTTGAACAAAAAATTCTACCACTCCGAGTTCTACTTCTGTCTGCACATTCTCTGTGACTCTTTATGCTTTCCTAATCATATTATCTAGCTTTTGAAACACCTTCCCCCTTCTGTATGAAAGCCTGAGCTATTGCAAAAGAAACCATAAATCTGCCACTCATCAGTGTGTTGCTGAATCTGAATAATGGAAGCCAAGGGAAGAAAAGAAGTGATTTTTTTTCCCCCATCTTGTCTTTTCTAATCTCTTTCTCTTAGGCTGGTATTTTGGATAGTGCCTTTGGACAACACTGAGGGAAAGGTAGGAAGCAAAGGCCAACTGCCAGGAGCAGAGCACAAAATTAGTCTTGATTTCTATTTTTATTTCCTCTCTGAATAGTTCTAAATCTGATTTTTTTTAACTTTCTTTTCAAGTATAAAATAGCAATGGTATGGATGTAACCAAGATCCTTTTAGAGATGTGAGGGAGTTCATTTGTGAAAGTGAAAGGAAACAGTGAGGAATTATTCAAAGTTAAAAATCAAAATCAAAACAGATATGATCTCCTCCAAAGTAAAGCAAAAGGTCTCCATCAACAACAAAATAAAGAAATCACAACTTTATTTTAAATATTTGTTATATTTCAACTGCAAATTGATAGAAGAGTCCTAGATGAACTGGTCTTTTGGGATGTGCAAAACATCTCTGCAGCAGAGCATTAGCAATGAGTCCTACCCTGTGTTCAGCAGAATTTATCTGTATGGAAAAAGACAAACCCTCCAACATGGTTGTAAGCCCATTAGAAGCAATGTTAAGAGCCATAGGAGGGATGGACAGCTTTTGATGTAAGCCAGAAAAGCTAAATGGTAATTATGGAAGTCCTGCTACATAATTAGACAGAAACATGCCCTTCTCATCACCAAAAAATACCAAGAGAAATTAATTTTCATATGAAAGAAAATGAAAATTTAATCTCTTCTCCTGGCCCATTTTTTTCATCAGTCCAATTAAATGGGAAATACATCCCTGTTACAAGTATGGCCTGCAAGCCAGTCTGTCCTTAGAAAGCTACACAGTACCACAAATGTCCTAAGCCTTCAGGCACTGCAGAAAAACAAAACCCATCAGTAGTATGATCTTGCTAAAATGTCAAAGTTTTCCTTACCCATTTGTTACATAACATGGTTAAACACTCATGCAAATTCTCAGAACTCAAGTTTAAAGCTCAGGTCATTAAAGGTTGCTAATATAGTTTGTGGTGGTGTTGGGATATTCAGGGCTGAGAGACGGTAAATTAACAACTGGATGTCCTTGGGTATCGAATTTCACTGGTCATAGAAAAGAACAATAAAATGTGAGAAGAGGAGAAGGGAATGGAAAACTCCCTAAGGAACCTTCCAGACAAGGCATTTAATCAGCAGATGTGAAAACAAAGATGCCACAAGTGAACACAAGGGGGTATCCAAAGTGGAAGCTCACAAAAGGCACAGGATATTGCCTGAAACAAAGCTGGGGGAGCACACACCACTGGAATTAAAGGAATCATCTTCCCTCTATGGACAGCTACGAGCAAAGGATTCAGGAGATGATGTAAAAGGGGAACCAGGATATTCCAAGGTAGTCAAGGAAAGAGCCACCTTCCCACTGTGGAATGACAAACAGGAGAGAAGTGTGACTTTATCTTTTGTCACCAGCACCTCCTGTGTTTGCTTCTCTGATTTTATCACACCAGAGCCTGAAGTGAAAAGCATCATTCTTCATGTTTGCACTTCCACCATCAGTAAAGATTGGAATCCCTATCCCTAATGTTGCCGTGAGAAGTTGTGGATGCCCTATCCCTGGAAATGCTCCAGGCCACGTTGGATGAGGCTCTGAGCAACCAGTTCTGTGGAAGTTGTCCCTGACCATGGCAGGGGAGTTGGAACAAGATGATCTTTAAGATCCCTTCCAGTGCAAGGCTTTCTATGATTCTAATGTTTTTAGCTTCTCAGGTTATCTGGGTTATTCATTTGCACCTCTACTTCGGTATCTTCAATCCCTATATATACTTTACCATTATTTTCTAGAGGCAAAATGCACACAAATACAAATGTTTGAGGCAATACAAACCTAGAGTGTTAAGGTTTCAGAGGTATGTGGCAGAGAAGCAGGTCAGGGAAATATCAAAGACAAAAATGTCAAGATATTTTTTAAATATAAGTTTCAAAAGTTCTAATTAAAATTGGTGGAGGATATCACCTTAATTTTAAAATTTCCATTTTAAAATGTAGTTTTCACAATATCAGAATGCAAATTTTACCTTCTTACAACACTGCCACAATATTTTCCCCATGTTGTTTTCCCCCCATTCTGGCTGCAAAAACATTTATCACTAATTCTGCTTCCCAAAGGCTTCTCATAAAGATTCTGAAATCATGTTAAGAGCAAAGAATTGCAAGGATTTTGATCTTTCTTACAGTAGATAAGCACTTGCAATTCTGGAGCCATACTGTGAGAGCACAAAACCAAGCTTATCAAAAGGTCATTGAGAGCTGGGTACGCAGAGACCATCTGCAGCAGAGTGGTTTTGGTGCAGTCTCACAAATACACCAATGTTGACACATCTGCAATTCCATAAGAAGGAGACTGATCAATCTTCCCAGAGCAAATCTTTATGGGTTAGCAAAGGAAAAGGAGGAAGGGAAAGGGGAAACTTCTAAAATTCACCTGCTTCTGTTATCAGAAGTTCTCCAGCAGCTGACTCCTAAGTGTTCAGCATCATGGAGGCCTGTAAATTCTTTCCTGAAAAGGTTTGTAACCCAGAGGACTGATTTTCAAATATCAAGCATAAGCAGTTCTTCCAGCAGAGCCAGGACCAGGATCTTTGCCTGGGCTTATCTTTCCTGAACCAACTCACTTTACACAGAGGACTGACACATCTTTCTACATTCCTCCCAAGTCAGTGCTAACCCCACTATCAGTACCACACAACAGTAGCCAGAGATAAGAAAAACAAAGTGATTGTAAACATATTCCCATTACAAAAATGTGATTGTCTTGATAATCTCAGAGACAAAAGCTTCTTTTTCAGAGTAATGGCAGAGAATTTAACACTGCCAACTGCAGAGGGAACTGTTCAAAACAGCTCAGGCGGATGCTAAATTGCAAAATGTGCCTGTGGCAGCTTGGAACACAATCCATCTGGGAGGGTTCTGCCAGCCAATGTGTATGGGGTATAATAAAAAAAGCTATTAAACACCTTTTGAGTTGCATTCTCAACCCTGATCTCCTTTTAAAGGGACTTAATGCAGCAACAGTTTCTTGCTTGGAAATACATTCAAAGAATCATCATGGATCTTTCACATAGGTATTTCAGCTATCAGAGGAATCCTATTTGGGAAGGTTGTCTTGGCTTTCTGTCTCTAAATGAAATCTTTACACGGAATTCTTTGCAATCCCACCATCATCACTTTTAGTTTTTTCTCCTATAATATGTCTTGTTATAGTCTGGTTCCAATTGCTTTGAAAGAAATAGAAGTATCAAGGAATTTTTATTTCCCTGACATATGGAGCTCTTCTATTAACTGATAAGAAGATTCTTGCCCTGAACCTAGTGCCCTGAACTCCATGACTTCTACAAAATGTTCTGTGAAAGCCAACATTTTTCTTTTCCTTTTGCATGTTCCCCCCAAATCAAATAACTGTTGATTTAAACTGGTAGGAAAAAACAGTTATTGTAAAAGGCTGTGTTTGATTATATGGGAATTTGGAGATTTGTATGTTTTTTACTGTTTTAAATTACAAATCTCATGTTTAGAAACATTTAATGAATTTTTTTTGTTTGTTTTCAGGATCCCTTTCAAAGATTTTTTTTTTTTTTTTGGTAAAAACTGAAAATCAAAAAGTACATTAAGAAACAGTTTTCCTGTGTACTTTATATTAAATTAAGAGTGTGACAATACATGTCAACAGCCCTAAAGTTTCTGCTGAATTTTGGGCAAACTCCCCCTAAAAGTTTGACCTTCTTTGCTTTCTTCCTCACTATGGATTTAATAATTTCTCTGCCTATGAAACAAGGTTAATCTTACGAGGTCTTAAAATCAAATGCAAATACTAGGTCCTTACATTTAGTCTGTATGTTGGCAGGTTAATTGCACAGGAGTTTTGCTATTTCTGCACATATCTAAAGCTCATCCCCACTCTTCCCATATCCCATTGTGCCTGGGAACAGCCTTTTCCCTGGGCTGGATGAATGCAGTCCTGCCATGTTCATTGCCTGCCTGGCATGAGATTTCAAAGGCCATTCCCTTGCCTGCCATGGGCTTATTTTCTGTCTCAGTAACCCTTTACCTGTCCTCCTTTGTCAAAACCAGTTTGAACACTAACCTTTCACCTCACTTTTTGAACTTCCCTCACCTCACCCCTCATTCAGAGCTAGTGAGAATTACTAAAGTTTTCAAATATTTTTTTATCATCTTGCCATCAAATCCATGCTTCCAAGAAAACTTACTGAAACATGCAGTGAGCTATCTTGTTATTTTCCATCAAATACCTGCTTTTCCATCAGGTACTTCACAAACACTGCATGGTTTAGAAGAAAAAGCATAGGACTTAATGACAACAGAATCCTAAAAGTAAGACTTGGATAATTACAGGAAAATGGGACACTAAAAATATATGGTGGAAAATTCTGCCATCTGCCCTTTGGGAAGAGCTGGGTTAAATATGTGTGATGAACCTTTACAGCCCCAGTGTTCATGGGTCAGAGGCTTCACCTCTTCCCAACATTTTTCCTTCCTAAGCCACAGAAAACACAGGTGTGATCCACTTTGTCATGACAGTCTTTACTCCAACAAGTCTTTCTCACATGGACTATTGTCACACTTTATGCTTTTCCAATTAACCTTGAAGTCTTTCCTTCCAAGGAAAATTTCTATTTTGCAAGACATAGCAAAATACCTGAGTTTCTTGATAAATAGGAGTCATGTGGAGTAAGTGAGATTGGCTCTCTAGAGAATTCCATTTTAGTCATTTGAAAAACAAAAGACGGAAATGAAAGAGAAAAATTTAACCCAAAAATATCCAGAATGATGTTAAAAGCAAAGGAATGTGCAGTAGTATAACACACTATCTTGTGTTAGCACCAAGTATGCCCAAACCCTGCCACTTTCAGGCACACTGGTTTAGTCTAAACTTTTGCAGGCATTCATCAGGAGACCAGGTTCCCATCCCATTGGGAAAAGCTAACACAGTCTGTTGTTTCTGGTTAGGCAATAAACCCTGGATGCAGAACCCCAGTGCCACACTTTCTTCTCTAAAATAATTTTGAGCATTGATTTCTAGAGAAGGCAAATAAGCAGTGAGGGGTTTTTAACATAAAACCACAGTTACTGTTGTAATAAAGTCCTTCTATGCCCAGTGAAGCAGAGTAGGACAAATGACTGGATGCTCTCCCCAGGGAATTTACTGTGATAGGAAAGCTCGTGTTGATCTGCAGTCAACACTTCCTACCATTTTACTGAAACATTGAATCAAACAAGGATGGAATTAAATCATGCGTTTTCGCTTTATCACCCACTGAATATACTTTCACATACAGAATACTTCCAAGTATATCACTGAGAGCCAGACACCATCTACCCCACACTGAGTCTATGCAATCAAGTCTCCATTGAAAACACAAATATAGAGCTGGCTGAGTGACTGATAGGCAAATTAGTTCCTGAGCTAAGCCTTGCATGATGGGCTTAACAAACTAGGAGAGTATTTGATATCTTCTAGAAAACCAGGGAAAAGAAAAATACAAAAAAAAAAGAAAAATACATAAAACTCACAGTTCAAAAATTACAGCTTCACACTACTCTTCAGTAAATATAGATGTCAGAAATAGAAGGTTGCCTTGATGTCATTGCCAGAGAAGGCAAGAAGCCATATTCTTTCTTTTTTTTCAAAGATAAAGACTCCAGCTTTTTTTTTTTTTTTTTTTTTAACAGACTCTTCATTGTTCTTTCTCACAGAGCTAAGACACATTTCAAACTATTTGGCTTACTGAAGATGCACTGCTCTTAAAAAGGATCAAGAAACATATCTCCAAGATACCCAGCCCCACAGCTGTAACCCAGCCTTCAGATATGGGCTGGTCTCATCAGCCATCATTGAATTCATCCTCAGTACCTTTGGTTCACTGTAAAAGCTGACAAAATCTTCCAGAGCCTGTTACTGAGAGTGTAGTGAATATAGGGCTATGGTTCATACACCATTAGTTTGAAAACTATAAAGAATCAAGCAACACCTTCACCAGATCCTTTTTACAAACAGCTGTGTCATCGTTAGAAATCCAATGAAGCAAAGCAGATAGGAAAGAGCAATTCAAATTTACTGTGTGATTGGACAACCAGGTGTTGGCACAGTTGAAGTATTGCTTCATTCCGTATAGTAGACACCTCTGAGGTCAGAAGAGAACAACCTATGATTCACCAGCTTCCTGTAGATTTGAAGTATCACCAATCTTACCTACCTAACAAATTATGTACTTTTTTCCTTTATATGTAATTGAGGAGAAGAGAAAAACTTTCTAATGGCACATCCAGCTCCTGCATCCAGATCATTGACAGAGATATTGAACAGGACTGGACTTAGATTTGAATTCAGAGAAACACCTCAGGTGTCCAGTCACCAGCCAGACCTTGCCACATTCACTACAACCCTCTGAGCCCTTCAGTCAATTCACCATGAACCCACTCACCCCACAGCTGGACAACTCATCCACAGGGATGCTATGAGTGACAGCATCAAAAGCCTCACTAAAACCCAAAAACACCTCCTTCCCTTCAACCACCTGGAGGGTGACTGACATAGAAAGATACCAAATTAGTTAAACAGGACTTTCCTTTTGTGAACCCATGTTGGTGGTGCCTGATGACTGTATTTATTGTTTATTCCTTAAATGCCTTACAACACTACTCAGTATTGTCTTCTCCATAAATTTTTACAGGAATTGAAGTTAGAAAAGCATATCTGTAGTCCTCTGGCTCTTNAACACCTTCACCAGATCCTTTTTACAAACAGCTGTGTCATCGTTAGAAATCCAATGAAGCAAAGCAGATAGGAAAGAGCAATTCAAATTTACTGTGTGATTGGACAACCAGGTGTTGGCACAGTTGAAGTATTGCTTCATTCCGTATAGTAGACACCTCTGAGGTCAGAAGAGAACAACCTATGATTCACCAGCTTCCTGTAGATTTGAAGTATCACCAATCTTAACTACCTAACAAATTATGTACTTTTTTCCTTTATATGTAATTGAGGAGAAGAGAAAAACTTTCTAATGGCACATCCAGCTCCTGCATCCAGATCATTGACAGAGATATTGAACAGGACTGGACTTAGATTTGAATTCAGAGAAACACCTCAGGTGTCCAGTCACCAGCCAGACCTTGCCACATTCACTACAACCCTCTGAGCCCTTCAGTCAATTCACCATGAACCCACTCACCCCACAGCTGGACAACTCATCCACAGGGATGCTATGAGTGACAGCATCAAAAGCCTCACTAAAACCCAAAAACACCTCCTTCCCTTCAACCACCTGGAGGGTGACTGACATAGAAAGATACCAAATTAGTTAAACAGGACTTTCCTTTTGTGAACCCATGTTGGTGGTGCCTGATGACTGTATTTATTGTTTATTCCTTAAATGCCTTACAACACTACTCAGTATTGTCTTCTCCATAAATTTTTACAGGAATTGAAGTTAGAAAAGCATATCTGTAGTCCTCTGGCTCTTTTCTCCTGCCTTTCTTTAGACTGGAATAGCACTGGCAAGTGTCCAGGCAACAGGGACTTTCCAGACTCCCAAGATATTTTGTAGGTGAAAGAGATAGGTCCTGCCATAACATTTGTTAGTTCCCTCAGAACTCTGGGATGAATCCCATCAGGCCCATGGACTTGTACACATTCAGCTGATGCAGTCTGTCCCTTACAATTTCAGTGTCCACAAAGGAAAAGTCACTGTTCCACAATGGTGATCCTCCAGCTCAGGAAACCAAGCAGCTCAGTAAGGAACAGTGACCAAATGGGATGTGAAGGTTTCATTCTGCCTTTGCTGGTCTCTTGAGCATTTCACAGTTATCCTCTGATGTGACAACAAAAACTCAGGCAGTTTCATTAGTTTCAAATGTACAAAAAAACAACCTCAGAGAAACACAAGCAAACAACACAGTATGGAAGAGATGGTAAGGCTGGAAAAGGTGCAAACCAGGTGGAAGACATCTCCATGCTACTGGAGTGAAACCAGCTTTTTTATGGATGCTTTTGTTTTGGAACAGGATCCCAAGTGCCACAGGCTTGAGTTTAGAAAGACAGTGAGAAATAATAGAAGAGATCTCAAGAGAGTAAAAGTTAGATGACTATTTAAAAAATTCCTGGGCATGCTATAATATTCAAAAATCTTTGAAATAAAATGGAGAAAGATTTTTGAGATGTTGATTTTGTTTCAGTCCATTTGATTACTTGATACTTTCCCTGAGGGCTCACCAAGATAAAAATCACTTCCACTGGAATCGAGTTCTTCCATCAAAAAAGCCATGGAGTCATCAGATGTTACCAGTACCACCTTCTCACTCATAATATTTGTTGGGATTTTTTTGTAATGCTCTATATGTGTCAGAAAAGTTGGAACATTCCCAGTTAAATATATCTGTGAAATCAGAACAGGCCTACCTAAAACTTTGCTAAGGAACTGTCAAATTGGTAAAACTTGACAGAAAAGTACAATTCCATCTGATCCCACAAAAAGTGATCTGCTACTGACACAGTTCCTTATCAATGAAGAAATATTATCCCATCTTCCTTGGTACCTCTGGCCATGGAGGACACTAACTGAGAATGGAAAAGACAAAGCTTCACCAACCCTTGCTTTCTTGGCTTGCAGCTGAGTGGTGCTGGAGCCTCTTCCAGAATCTCTCTGAAATGGAAAATATTTGTTTCTTCTTACTCTTTACTATTTCCTAAAACAACCCAATGGGGAGGGCTAAGGGAACATCTCTCTCCTTTCTCAGCACCAGCCTGGCCACCATCTGCCCTCCACTTCCAAGAAACAAAGCCAGGGGGAGGAACAAAGCATCCATAGACACTTTGTAATATATCACTTCCTACCCATTAGGTAAACAGCTCCTGGAGGTTGCCAAGATGTTGATTTAAAACACCTACGGCTCTCAAGATTTCTTTTTCCCGTGAAAATCCTTCCTGGGTTGCAACAATCCAGGCTTTTATAGACTTCAATTAGGAAACATGTCGCTTTACTTTGTGCAAAGAATTGTGGGTTTGGGGTTTTGGATTGCTACTTTCTGGGGGTAGTTTGTTTGAGGGCTTGGTTTGGTTTTTGGTTTTTTGGGTTTTTTGTGGGATAGGGTTGAATTAGGACTGAACAGGGGCACTGGGCACTGCAGAGAAAGAATGAATAATTTTGAGTGCACAAGTCTGCATGGTGTCAAAGTGAAATCCAGGATAGTCCATTGAAGAGAAGTGAATGGAGAAGGCACAGCAACAAATTGTGACTCAGGTAGTCTCTGAAAGGGAAAGTAGTAGAACACCGGGAGAGAAACCTCAGGAAAGAACTTCAAGAGGATACTCACTCCTATTTATTCTCCCTTGGATATCCACTTCAAACCCAGGGCCACTGGAACCTTTGATCTTGCACAGCTCGACTATGAGGGTCTAGTGAATGGCTGATACTTCAACACATGGAGTGAAAAAACAGGGCTGATGTACCTACTGAAAAAAAACCTAATTCTGAATGAACCATTCACAAAAGAGGATAGAACATTGAAGGTGTATTTGAACTTTCTCTTGAGCCAACTGGTTGTGCAAAAAGGCCTTTTGGAATAAAGGGACACAGCACTTTTTGCCCTGTGGCATCTTCCCTGATCTGATCCTCCAGGACTTTAGCCAGTGAGGAAGTAAAGCACCTTTGCATTGTCAAAGACAAGCAGGTTGTACAGCACATTGCTGGGTCACTTTAGTGTTATTACCACTGATGGAAAGGCCTGGACTCCTTCCCCAGGGTGTGGGTGATGCCCTGAAGACAAGGGTACTTACTTAGCTATAAAAAAGCCTCATCTTGATGTTGAATCCAGGGTCCCATCCCAATTCATCTACCACTTGTATCCTCACAGCTCAGCAGGAAAGACTTTGGCACAAATTTATGTTTAGTCACTTCTTTTAAAGGAATTACGTGCCTGGAGGGCTGTCTATCTTGATAAGTAATACTAATTCATCTCTCTCTTTTTATATAAAATATTTCCCAACCTTATAGAGGAGTTTCCATAGCAGAACCATAGTATAAATGAATGACCTCATTGTAAAGATTACTCTTAGAATCATAGAATCATTTAAGTTGGAAAAGACCTAAAAGACCATTGAGTTCAACTGTTGACCCAGAAATGCCAAGATCAGCATTAAACCATGTCCCTAAAGTCTTTACAAATGGACACAGTTCATTTCTAGCTATGAAGTAGGACTGACTTTCTCTGTTCTGACACGAGACATTTTTGAGTTTCATAAATTTTGCATCATGTTTGATTTCTGATTGAGGAACAACCCATCCTTCATGAGAAATCAACTCCCTAAAGTTGAGTTTGAATAAGTCCTTGGCAGTGCTTTTAGCTCTGAGTATTTTCATTTAATATGAACACTTTAATATAATCTCTCTGTTGCTACCTGGCTGAACTTCAAGAGTGGGGCAGCCACTTAACAAATGAGATATTTCTAAAGAGAAAGAAAGAGGGAGCAAGAAATCAGTTATCAGAGACAGCTCTGCATTGCCTCGGGAATTAAAAAAACTAATGACCCCATAGCTGGAGCCAAAATACTTTATTGTCTTCTCCTATTATAAATCAGCCAAGCCAAATTCAGTCCAACTGATTATTATGCCAACCACCTACAGCAGAATGTGCCTTATGAAGTTACTGGCAATGGAAGGTAATCAGTCACTCTTGGGAGCCTCACACTGGAGCTTGGAAATGGACTTTGCAAATCTTCCTTTCCACCATGTCAGATTGTGAACCTAGAGAACTGGGTGGAGGAACATCTATAGGTCCTGGCCAAAGTCTGGTGTCATCATGGAAGGGTTATGAAGCAGAAGTGGGCTCAGCAGGGAATGTGAGCTGCAAAATGATGTCAAGAACGCAGACAGCAACAAGCAGAGGAATCTTCACTGATACTGCCTCTACAGACTCACCTAAGCCTTCATCCTGACCTGTCCCCTCTTTACCAATGTTTCCAACTGCTGGTATTACTTGACCAGTTTATTCTCAGCCCCCTATTCAGCAATTCTGCAGTGCTGCTCTCATTTCCCATTCAGTGGCACATGAACAGAAACCACACTCCATCAATCTGCCAAAAACCTGTTTGAAAGGTTCAGCCCCTTTTGAGAAAGTCCAGCTATCTCTGCTTCAGGTTTTTGGATATGGAATTGCCCACAGGATTTCTTTTCCATGGAGATCAGACACTGATCCTGCAGGAATGGCACTCAAATAGAAATGCTTATTCCAATCTTACTGTGCACTGCAACCTTTCCTACAGAGGGAATTTTTCCATTAAAATTTTTTACAATCCCATTCAACAGACATGTGTCTATATGTCAAAATAAGAATCTTCATATCATTCTCAAAATTTGCTTTTTACTTCCACAAAATTTGACAAAGTTTAGTATTTTCCCCCAGGGTGTTAACTTTTCCGTATTTTTTAAAACAGTACTTTCAGATACCAATTGTGGCAGTTTTGTCAAAATGTCTGCAAGAGGCAAGGGGGAGATGTGCAGAAAAATATAAGCAGACCTTTCCTGCTGACACCATCCCTTCAATCCACTTCCATGAGATCTCTTTGCTATCACAGAGCACTCTCTAGGGAAACATCTCCCAAGGAAGTGAATTTCTGTGAGTTCAGGAAAACAGAGGGGAAAATAGATTTTGTAGTGACCTACAGAGCCATGCAAACATGACAGTCTGGAGGTTAATGAGCTGCTGTAAAATCCCTCAAGACTGTGCTGGCCACAGTGTCCAGAGCTCCAATTTCAGAAAAATGTCTCACTCCTACTCTTGACCCCAGCAGAGGGATGAGGGTGAGAGGCACCAATTGCTGCTTCCTTTACCCCATGACTTCCAGGACCAACCCTACAGTCTCCCCTTACCTCATCTGAATTTGCAAGTAATTCCCTATATACACTCTTGCCCTCCATTTGAGGTTTCAGAGTGACCCAGAGAAGAAATAACCTGCACATTAATTAAATCCACATCTGCTATAGCAAATATTGCTGCTGCTAGCACTGCAGAGAAATTATATAAAAGGACCCCAGGCCATAAGAGAGAAATTCACTTGATTTTCTTCCAGTGCTGCTGACTCAGAGCTGTCTCCCCTGTCCTTGATCTCTATTTCTTTGGCTTGCCCTCTTGACCCCATCACTCTAGGGTTTCTGACTGGCTCATTTTCAGCCTAATTCTCTTCTCCTTATTCAATGCCTGTTGTATTCATGCTTGTCTCCCAGGTAGAGCAGGAACATGCTCTTCACCCCCATCTTTGAATATATGCTCCCCTCTTCCTACATGCAAACATTGATGGCACAGCCTGTTTCACATTTTTAATGTCCTCAATGTCCTGTTTCATTGGGTGAGATATGTTAGTATATAAAAATATGGACTTAAATGTTAACTGTAATTCTTGGCTTTTAATTGCTAGCACAAGCTTGCCGTGGTGTATTTAGAATACTAATTAGCAGATTTTCAGGAAGGTTTAGGACAAGCACCTGCCAGGGACCATTCCCTGAAGGCAGTGTGAGCTGTGGGAAGGACAGGGGGAGCAGCCCCTTGCCATTTGACCTCTGGGCTGGAGATCGATGCCTAAACTGTTTTATTTAGCAAAGCAGCAGCACCCTTGCAGTCTGGTTCCTTCTGTTGCCATTGACAATCATCTTGATGGGTCCATTTGCTGGTGAATGGGTCTTATTTGCATTTTGTGGCAATTCCTTCAGCTACTGCATCAGTCAGTTGTTTTGTGTTGTAACTCCTGTGTCTCCTTGAACACATCACCACTGGTCATGTCCCTGCAGGGTTTGCCCTTCTTGCACCCCTCGAACATGTTTGGGCTTTCCTTTGATGAAGAGCACTCACTCAGCACTCAGTTCTGTCTCCCAAACCTGCCAGTTCCCAGAAACTCAACTGGCCTTTGCCCAGTTTTGCTGTCACATCTCCATGGAACACTCCAGCAGCCAAATCTAAGAAGAGGGACACTTTTCATTCATGTCTAGCAGATTAATTTACAGCCTTGTGTGGCAAGATCAGAGAAATAAAATTCAATTTTCAGCAGAAATTTCCAACAACATTTCATAAAAAAAATCTAAAAAAAACCCCCATGTCTTACAACCGTTTCTAACCTTCTTTGGTCATCACTTGACATCTCTATCTAAGATGTGTATTGCATCTCAGACAGGAACTGGGTAAAACAGTTAATTATTAGGATCAAGGGCATTTCTGCACACAAAACTTACATTTGTACATTAATGGCCTTTTCTTCCCTAATAATGTATGTTAATTATCCTTTTTCTTCCACAACCATGGTGGAATATCCTCTGGGTTGCTTTCCAAGTGTCTGAGGCATATCGAAATTCTCTGCTTATTTTGCACTATCTGGCAACATGGAACTTCTGTCTTGAGCATTTGGCCAGGTGTTCTCCATCACTGCAGCTACCATAGGCTTTGCTTCTTTCTGCAGTTGTAAATCTCAGCTCATTAGTTTTGTAATATTCATTTAGGTAAGAATCCTCTCTTCTGCCCAAAGCTTAATATTTGTCATCCAAACTCCTTAATGACTTTTATGGTCTTCCTTTTGCCTGCATCACCTCTTTATCTTCTTCCCCAAACTTTTACTCCCACAGATCTGAGCCTGCCTTTCTTCTCTGCTCCTTCGTGAATAATTTTCATGGCATCCCACTCTGTTTCACCACAGGGAGCTTTCTGGGAGTGTATATCTATCTTCATCATTAAAAAACACAAGACATTTCATGGAAACACACATTTGATAAACATTGTCATATTGTAAACTGAACCTGATTTGATTGCAAATCAAATCCAAAGACACAGCACACTAGACAACTTTGTGTCAAAGATTCATGTTTTATTTTAAAATAAATATATGTTTATGTTTTTAAATAGACACACTGAAACTCGCATAATTTTGACCTTCAGAGAGGTGTCTCCTCTGCATTAGCAACAAACTCACATAAAGGAATTTTCTAGGCTCTTTTGAAATTGAAAACACAGGCTTTTATTTTTCCTATATTGGTACTTCTATCTCAGAAGTTACATGACCTAACTTTTCATGTTTTGTGCCTGTCGGTTTTCATTGCACATTATACTGACAATATGAAAATACAAGGATTTTTTGTGAAAATACAGAATGATTAAGATAAAGCTACTTTCTTTATTAATTGCATCAAGCTATTTAATGATGCTCACTGTGTTTAGGGACTGAAACGCAACAACCTTCTGGTGCTGTTGTTTCAAAAAAGCAGGTATGGTAAGCAATATACAGATTAATACACTCACAAAATCTCAGAAGACTTACATATTTTTTGTTCTTCCTATCTCTGCTCTTGTCCTTCAAGGAAATGAAAGCTTCCTCAATGATAAATTCACCATTAAGTTTACACTGTGCTGTTGTTTAATTATATTCAAACATTAATTAAAGAAGAGGTTAGTTATATTGGCACTAGTAAGTGCTGAAGGTATGTTAGCCTTAGTATTGCAGTAATTTCAGTTTCCTGAGTATACTTCCAACAAAGGGATTCTTCATTCCTTATACATATGTATAAGTCTCATTTTTAGAAAAGGTAAGCAATTATTCTATCAAAATTCAACTGCTCAATCTTTTCAAAGCTTCTGCTCTTCTGCTCACATTTAGCTCACCCTAGACATCCTACCTTTGAAGCAATATCCACAATAATAGCAGCAAAATATACTTTCTTCACCTGTTTGAGCAGCAGTCAGCATCATTATTACAATTATTCTCAGTGAGTACTTAAACATGCTATGGTGCCACGCAGCAATGCTGCTTGGGAGAGCTCAGACACAAAGAGCATGGATTTATGCATCAAGGTTAGCCTCGTTTCTGGGAACTGTGGGAACTGCTCATACCAAAACTAAATGTTGAAATACCTTGTAGGACACTGCAGGATAAAGCATGGATTAGAGTACACAATGGACTTCAACTGGAGACACATCTATATGGATTTCTGTAAAATTTCAGCAGAGGGATCACCCTTTGGAAGTCCCAGCAAAGCTGCAACACATGGCACCACCTGACCAGAGTGGTCTTCTCCTAGGCTTTAAGCCATTTCGGCCACCTCTTAAAAATACAATTATCCTCCAGGTTTTCTACCTATTTTCAGTCTTTGTGGATGACATTGGCACAGTAACATCTTCAGCAGGGACAACCTGTCAGGCACACACCCACTACTCTTCTAATTTGGGTGTCATGAAGAGCTTCATCAAATGCTGTGCCTATTTTAGGGATGCACAGTCCCCTCCACCCCTTCAAGATGCATCCGTTCACCATGCCCAAGTTCCTGCTGTGATCCAGTCTTTTAATAGCTACAGAGCACAAGCCAGTGAAGTCTAACACTGGGCTTCTTCTCTGCTCCGAATCACTGCTGCTCAGAAGGTACAACTTCCTGATTTAAAAATTGCTTACAACTTTAAAAAAAACCCCAGATAAATAAATAGGAATCATCAGGTTTCCCCTCTCCCCTGTGAGCAGGCCTTCTCCTCAGACAACAAATGACCCAGGGACAGGCACAGCCAGCCTGCAGTGCTGCAAAGAGGCTGACACTAATGCAGTTGGATGTTCCCTTTGAACAAAACTTGGCTGCTGGAGTGCGTTCTGCTTTGAGACAGCACCAAGACGACAGCTCTGACAAATGCCTTGCAATTCAGTGCCCGTGGCCCTGCCCTTGCTGTGCTGCAGCCTGCAGCAAAGAACAGTGACAGTTCAAATGGCTGGCTGGCAGATACATTCACAATACATTAACATTTTGTTAGAATCCTGCCAAGTGTGTCTCTGGTCTCAGTGGGAACTAACCAACTGCTTCAGCTACATTTGGACAGGGCAGCTGCTTCATCAAAATATCCCATCTGTGAATGCTTTTGCAGGGTGCACTACATAGCAATAGCCTTTTTCACCCCTTTCAGGTTGTAGCTTTCCTGTTAGCAAAATCTGGTTTAATATGCATTTGTCCAGTCTTCCACTATCCTGTGTCCTGTTCACAACAAACAAACAAACAAAAAAAAATCTCAGTTTCACAAAGCTCAACACAGAGATCATCTCTGTTCATGTCTCAGGGTGGCCCCACCAAGCCCTGGTTCATGCCTGCATTCTGCCTCCAGGAGTATGTAGGGATTTCATTAATGGAAGGTCAAATTACCTTGACACATCTAAAATCCAGCTGCCTCTTTGCACCCAAAGCAGAACCTGTGAGACAGTCCCTGAATTACCCAAAAGTTGAATTATCTCACCTTGATTCATTTGACAGAATGCTTCTGTCTGCAGAGAGGCTCCTGCTTTACTGCAGGGACTTCCTGAGACAACCTCAGATGTGTGTGGTGTCAGACCAGGGCATAAACAGGGAAGTCAGCAAGAACTTCAATGTTTAAGAGCATCCTCCTAACTGCTTTGGAAGAACAGCACATCCTGGATGTATTTTAAATCATCAGTTCTCTAGCCTGTCATGTAGAAACTCTATTTCCTATTTTACAACTCTGGGTCCTCGACTCCTGTTAAGACTTGGTGGCTCAGGGCAGCAATGAAAATGTTTGAATTTTAGCTCTACGTGGTAGCTCTAAACATTTTGCCAACTCACCAGACTCATTTAAAGCCATAAAATTTGGTTTCCAATTCTGACATGCAGAAATATGATTACAGGTATTGAAACATCTGTTTCCCACTGTGAAAATGGTGTTCCTTGGCTTTGGAGCTGATACAAGCTGCTCTCTGGAAGCCAGGAGTCCCATCTGACAGTGCTGTAGCAACCCTACCTCCAACCTCCATGCCATGGGTATAGAAGTTGTCCATGCCCATGGCAGGGGGATTGGAATTTGATGATTTTTGAAGCTTTTTCCAGTCCAAACCATTATATGATGGTATGGACCCTGCTGCTCTTTAATTCATTATACACTAGGCATAGCTTTCTATACTAAAATAGCCATAGGAACAGCCAGGAATTAGGCAGCAAATTGCTGTTCACATCAGGGTCCAGGGATCAGAAGTGAAGGTAAATAATAAAAATATGGAAAAAGAAGATCAGGGTGCAATTGGACCTGCTGTTTTGCCAGGCATCATATCTGCATGGTTGATTAACACATTACAGTGAGTCTATTCCTACCTAATACATGTTGAACTGAAAACAGAGAGGAAGAGGAGGGAGACACAGATTCAGAGATTACCCTTCAGCTGGAGACAAGTTCTGTTTTTTTCTGATTCAAGTACAATCTCAAGGAACAAATCAGATGTCATCTTAGGCAATCAATACAGTAACCCCAAGAATAAATCCAAGTCAGCAAAGCAGATAGGATTTATGCACATCAGATCCATAGCATTTACTCCAAGTGTAACACAAAGAGCATTTTAGATTATTGTCACAGAGACAGATGATATAAAAGGAAGGAGAAACTTGAACATTACTTTTTCAACTGGAAACCAGTCCTCAACTCTGTAAGATCTGATTTCAAAGAGTTCTGACTGAACAGAAACAGCTCAAATGGATCACAGGTTATTACAGATACAATCCTAAAAGCAGTCAATTAGCTAATCAGCAAATAGATCATGGCAAGAATGGACCATAAAGCAGTGTATATACAAAAAAGGTTAAAATAAACTAGAGTTCACTGACCAGATATTGTCTTCTCCACCTCCAACAGTAGCAGGCTGTAAATCTGTCCATAACCTATTCTTAAATACTGTAATATAAGATCACAGAATTATAAAATAGTAGAATTTTAGAATGGCTTGGATTGAAAGGAACTTTAAAGAGCATCCAGTTCCAAACCCCTGCCATGGCAGGGACACCTTCCACTAGGCCAGATTGCTCAGAGCCCCATCCAGTCTGGCCTGAAACACTTCCAGGGATGGGGAATCTGCAGCTTTTCTGGGCAACCTGTTTGAGTGCCTCTCCACCTTTAGAGTAATATCTACCCTAAACCTCTAAAACTCTCTTTCAGTTATCCAAACTCTGCTGCAGCCTGGAGGGCTAGTAGAAGATTTTTTAGAAACTTACGCAGTCTAATTTATAAGTGCCCAGTTTTCCCTTTTTTTCCTGATGGCTCTGATTGCCCTTGGCTGAGGGACTCAGCTATTTGTGAACCGAGACCCATTTTGGTGCAAAGCAACTGCATAACCCTGGTTCTGTGCTCCTCACAAAAGTGTTGGGAGGTGGTAGTGAGTATGTCCATCCTCATGGTGAGAACACCTAGGAGTTAAAACCATGCAAGACCAAAAAGGTGAAAACAAAGACAGAAAAATAATATCTGATTAGCTACAAGTGCTAGCATTCAAGAAGGAAGAAGTATTGATGTATGAGACCCTAATTAAAAGAACAGGCAATCAGAAGATGGCAGCAGCAGGGGCCAGGCTGTTCCAGGGGGCACTGGAGATGAGCCCTCCCTGCCTGATTGATGAGCACCTGGCCAACAGGAGCACTGCAGTGAGCATATTAATGTCCAGCCTGCCAGCTCATTAAACAGGGGGCTGCTGTGTACATCAGCCAACAAAGAACTGCTGGGCACTCCTTCAGCTGCCCACAGCCTCCTTGGACAGTCTCTGAGTGCACACAAAACTTGTCAGAGCCAAACGTGCCACAGTCCCCCAAAGAAAATCATCCACACAACCAAGACTTCACAGTAGGTCAAGAATCCTCTCTGTGCCTGCTCCCAGTTGCAATCACCCTTTTCTGTGCTCTGATCAAGAGGTCAGCTGATTCTGGCTCTGAGGCAAACCAAAAGGAGGAATGAGTCAGGGCTGCAATGATTTCTGGATCACTGCTGCTGTATTTCCTCCTCCCTGTCACAGCTCTCACACTACTGCTCAGGTATAGCTTTAAAAGGATAGATCTTCCCTTGGCCTAAAGGATCACTGAGCAGTAAATAACATTCCTCATTCTGACACAGCTAGACAGCCTCAAGCACCTTGCAGAAGAATTCCATGTTTTCTACTGGAGTCAAATCAAATTATTCATTGCTGCACTTCTCAAAAAATCTGAGGAAAAAGGAAAAAAAAAATCAGGCAGCTTTTGGAAAATCATCACTGTGATTAAAACTGAGAGAATCTAAAGCAACATGCGGAAATCTCTAAGTCAGAAAAATAACCTAAAAAATAACATGACCGAATTATAAGAGGCATTGAGAGGTCAGATGGTTTAAACACTACTGTAACATTAGTAGTATTGAAACTTGGCTGTCAAAAATTATAAAAAACACACTTGTTTTTATTTTTTGTACTGAAATAAAGGTGCTTAAGCCTGAAAAAAAACCCACAATCTTTTAAAATCAAGATCTATTGATTTCCGCCTGGCTCTGAATTTGTCTCCTTTCTCTAATTAACAGGCTGTGTCACTAGAAGAGAAGAACATTAATGACACAAGACAACAGTGTCACCTCCTACTACAGAGTAAATCTTGAAGGAAAAAAATCAAAGGTGTTGTTTAAAATAAATCAACAGCCGTGGCTGAGTTGGCTGTCTGCATGGCACGTATTTATTGCCTTTCACAATCCTTACAGAGGGACAATATCTGGTACCAACTGGTTAAAATAAATTAAAAGAGGTGCTTCCAGTGGAAGAGATAAATAATACTGTTCAGTTGGGGGTTTTTCTGTTTAAGGTAGAAACAGTCTCTTGAGCAGAGAGTGCACAGCACAAAGATGTTTAAACCACAGCCCTCAGTTGTGAGTTCTACCCTGAGTCAACTCTAGTGTCAATTTAACAATATGTATTGCTATTTTATTTTTATTTCATTTCATGTTTCATGTTATCCAGGAACCACACTATATAATTTAAAAGGGCCAGTCATATGGAATCTCCTTTTCCAGGCACAGAGTGTCCAGCTGTGCCTGAGCTCCAGTAGAGACACTTCAGACTTTATCCCACAGTTACCATGACCACTAGAAACCATAAGGCACTGAGGTTTTTCTGCCACAGGCTCAAATCCATGAGGACAAGCAGCACTTTGGGATACCTCCCAGCTCCCTCTCTTCCCAGAGGAGGCACAGCACTCCCAAAAAGCTCAGATGTTTTCCAGTTTAGGCAAAAGTGTCTCCTACTGCAGGTACCATCTCCCAGCCTAGACTTACTGGCAAGCACATCTTCAGTGCTGGGCACACAAACCTGGCAGTCCAAAGTCACCCTTCATCCAAACATTCACATTTACTTTTAAAGTTTATTGTCCTTGGATTATTAAAGACTGCAGTTTTAACCTTTACAAGAGTTAACACAAGGACCCTGCCATCTGTTAAAAATACATTTTTCATTGACACAGACTTAGTTTTTTGATGGGAATTGAGTGCAATATTAACAAATATGACAGAGTAGTAGCTACTCTGGGGCTACATTTAAGAGAGGATTACAAAGTTTAGCAAAGGTCACAGATCTCCCACTGCAGGCATATGTGGTTTTCAAGATAAGACCAGCAGGAACAATGCAATCATCTATTCTTAGATACTCCATGACGTTAGACCCTTTCACTCAGTGCAGCAGGGAAAACCCTTTTTCTTTAATGTGTTCCTACCTCTGAATTCTTTAAACTGTCATTGAACTAGGTCAAATATTTTCTCAGAGATATGGTACTGACCCTATTAAAGATTGCATCTGGGTCAGCTGGGTCTGGTGTTTCATACAAAGAGCTGTCTAAAATAAATGTTCATGATCTTTCCTTCTCAGTTTGTGTGGCAGTTGTCAGGAAGACTAAAGATCAGCACCTTCAAGCAGTGACATAAAAACTCAGCTCTTTTGTCACACGATCTTGCCCTGTCTTTGACCAAAATGCCATCTGCTTTCCTTGAGAAGAATGAAGCTTCTGACTTTTTAAATCTCAGTGCCGAGCAGCTCTCACAACAGTCAGAACAATTCTTGATGTTTGTGGTGACTATTTCCTTCTGTGTTGCACAGAGGCTGGAAAACTGAAACAAAGGATTACAGTCTCAGCAATTAGTTCAGATTTCATGGAAGAAGAGAATATACGAATTTTTTTTTTAATGGGCTTTTTTTTTTATATATATATGTATGTGTGTGTGTGTGTGTGAGAGAGAGAGAGAGATCCAGATATATCATGTAAAGAGATGAGTTTAAGTGCACATAACAGGAACTTGTGCTATACCTCTCCCCTGGCAGCTGCTGAGCAGTTGCATCTCATGGCATCTTGGGTAAGTATGGATAGACAGGCTTCTTATTTGCTGGGTAAAGAAGCCTGTGACACAAATCTGCTGTTGAAATCTCATTCTGGTTGAACAAAATTAAGCCATTGTCCTCAGCAAGAGGGCCTGAGTGACAAGCCAGGGGTCATGACAGAAGCCCATGACACAGAAATCAGTCAAACTCCCATTTTTCCACACAGTATTGGGCTGTGTTTTCTATGAAAATCTCCTCAAGATAGAAAACCAGCAGTGGGCATCAGAACAGAGAAGGTTTAATTTTTTTATGAACCTGACATGTGGTAATACAGCTGAAATTTCTGCATTTTCATTTTCTTTCTGGCTTTGTATTTCCTTTGTTCATCTGCTTTTCAGTGTGCATTATTGCAGAGGAACTGCTGACAGTCACTGCTTCAGATGTGGGACTTTATCACAGCAGGATTAACTAAACCACAAAGGCAGAGACTGTACAGCATCAACCCTCTTCCTTTTCACATCCCAGAATCAGATGGCAGTACAAAGTGAATTTTTCTCTAAATATAGATAAATATAAATATATTGCTATAAATATAAATATAATTTAATATTAATTTAAATTAATATAATTAATAAATTTAAATATAAATATATTGCTCAAGCTAATGCATTTTCACCTGTGAGAAGGATTTTAGCTTTGGTTCAAGGAGGGAGCTGATTTTTAAAATCACAATATAAAAGATTAATAGGCTCTATGGCAAGGTGACTAATATATTCTGTAAGTTGGTGA
>VZTR01022398.1:0-58511 GCA_013400775.1 Chaetops frenatus | reverse complement strand
CATCTGCTTTTCAGTGTGCATTATTGCAGAGGAACTGCTGACAGTCACTGCTTCAGATGTGGGACTTTATCACAGCAGGATTAACTAAACCACAAAGGCAGAGACTGTACAGCATCAACCCTCTTCCTTTTCACATCCCAGAATCAGATGGCAGTACAAAGTGAATTTTTCTCNTTAAAGTTTCAAGAACTGTTTTTACTTTTCACACAGCCTTGTGCCAAGTTCCCCTTAGATTATTAGTGTGAGTTCTTGCAAATGTGATACAATCCCATCCTGGATCTGCTCTTTATCCCACACACAGACTTGGAACTCCCATGACACTTGGCTATGTTAGACAGGTGCATGACAGATTTATGAATTTCAGGCTATCACAGGATTATTGCCTGTGGCAAGGCACTGAGCAGGATACAGCCAGAACAAACTTTCTCAAGATCTTTGAGATACAGTAGTAAAAGAACCCCTGCCAGAGCAATGCAATGAAAAAATTGTGCAAGAAATATGAATTCTTTCAAAATATTTCCTCCTGTAAAGATGCTTCTTAAGTGCAAGAGTATTTCCCATGCAAGCTACTAGTCTGAGGGTGAGGTTGAACCCACTGGTATTTCACTAAGGATAGACCTACAGCTGAATGACTTCAAATAGGCCCCAAAAATGCAGAAAATCCATTTTTAGTTCTGATAAATATAGAAACTAATACGGTTCTTGCTACCTTTAGCACACAGTGCAATGAACAGAAGATGGCAGGTTGTTGTCCAGAGAAGTTGTGAACACTCCCTGGAGTGTTCAAGGCTGGGTTGGACAGGGCTTTGAGCAACCTTGTCTGGTGGGAGGTGCCCCTGTCCATGGCAGGGGATCTTTAAGGTCCCTTCCAACCCAAACCATGCTATGATTCTATGAAAAGGCATGGAAAACTGTGTCCTCCTTGTGCCTGCAATGGTAAATGCAAATCTCTCCCAGACAACCTACTTTTTTCCATGGTCAGATCTTGGGCTGTACAGGAAAGTTATTTCAAGGTGGAAGCCAGCATGGAAGTCAGTACCTCGTTCCTTCACTGATGCTCTTCCTGCTACAAGTGACCTTTTGATGCTTCTCTAAGTTCAATCCTAAGCAGACATATGTTAACTAACACAAAAATCTGTTCTGAGGAAACTCCACGGAGAAAAGATGTCCCAGACAACTTCCTGAGACAGATTAGCTCTGAAAAAGATACTTAGTCAACATTTTCCTTAGTCTTTGAGCTTTGGAAAATAATGTTATTAAGGGGAAGGCTGTGGTTCTAATAAAGACTTCTCAAAAAACTAACAAAGACAAGGGGATCAAGTTTTTGGGGCTCTTTCTGATATGTCCTGGAACTGAACCATGATCCACACTCTTCTTCCTCAAAGATATAAGACAATAAAACCTCTTCCTCACTCAAAAAATGTGACTGGGTTTGAGTTATGAATGACTGAGAGTAAATCTCCCAAGTCATATTCAAATCTCTCAAGTAATTTTTTTTTCATATCAGAAGGATGTTCCACAGGGTACATTGGAATTTAAATATGAAAAATAAATGGACACCTGCAATCTCCATATTTCCAGCTATTTTTTTCATTAACATGGTCATTAATAATTGGTTTGCTTTTACTTCATATTGATTATGTACTAGATCTTCATAGCCAGAATGGAAATCACCTTCCATTACTGAGATGTTTAATATAAAAGGATGTCTGGACCAGATTAGATAGCCATATCAAATGTGTATGAGGGTGCAGCTATCAAAAAAGCACTGTTGTTTACATGGCTGTTTTTTTAATTTTTATTTTTTATTAAGTTCTGAACCGGTGCCTTTATCACAATGACAAACTTTGTGTAGAAGACTCTTCCTCATTCACACACTTGTTCACATAGTCATATGTTCAACCAAGCTTTCAGTTTCTGACTTGCTTTTCTACCATGAGAAATCTGTAGCAATTCTTGCCATTTAAATGCAGGTTGAGCTCACCACAGGCACAGAACGTGTGTTGGTCATTATTGGGACACAGCTGCTCTCCAGGGCACGTGGCTCTACATGCACATACTCTGAGAGCTATTCCTCTGCATCATTAACAGCTGGTACTGATAAAACATACAGTTTAGCTTCAGTTAGCAATTATTTTCTTGAAATTCAAACAAACCACAATACTACTATCACACATTGGCCATATTCTCTTTGAACCTGACAATATCCACCATTTTTCTTAAAATACTCCACTGAAGATATGGAAATCTGAGGTGAAAATTCTGTTTTCATGTAGCGTATTTAATACTTCCAGATAGAGAAAAATCTTTCAAATGCAATTCCTAAAAATTTAGATAGAAAAATATCCCAGGATAATTTGGTTCTGAGAATTTTTAACACTTTAGATTGACAACTCTGAAATTAGAGAATTTGATAGTAGCTCCTTCTAAAAGAATTTCCCCCTAGACAAACACAGCTATCTCTGTGTTCATTGATTTCTGTCCCTTTTCAATGTGTCCATCTCCATGATCTTTGTTACTAATGAACTCTCAAGGACACTCTCAAGTTTTTCTTGAAATGGTTTAAAATTCAGTTCAGTCCCAAATTCAGGATGCACAACATACAATAGAAAGCATTTCTATAAGATTCATCACTTTACAAAATACACTTCAGTGAGTGTGAGAACAGGCTGAATTGAACACAAAGATAAAGAGGAAAGAGATTTAGAAATAAATGTTTGAAGTGAAGGACTCAAAGAGCTTAACAATTTGGTTTACTATGTCTGTCAAAAAAAGTTGCTTTCTACAAACAATCAGACCAGAAGAAAAATAAGTCTATTTACGCATTTCTCACAAAAAGTTATTCATCTGTGTTTGGTAAAAACTCATGGTGCACACCACTGGAATATTTCTACATCCCAGGTGGGAAAAAGAAGCTGTTGGTCAAGTGGCTCCCAGTTTTTTTTAGAGCAAACCTCCCTGACAGTCCATTATTCCCATCAGTCTGGGGTCCATCCATCCCAATGTCTCCCACCATCTCTGTCCCAACAGGTTCATCTCCTGATCTACATCCCCTCCCCAGAACCCCAACCCTCTTCACACTTCATTTTCTTCTCACCTCCAAAATGAGTAGGTGATCCTGGAAGTCAGTGGAGATGAGGGCAGAGGAACAGAAAGCAAAGAACTGCAGGTACCTCCAGCTCACCTGATTTGGGCTGGCTCTAACCATGGGCTGGGTGTTTGGCTAAGCAGAGCTGGGGCTGTGCAAGGACATGGCACAACTACCACAGCAAATCCTTCCCAGTGCAGCCTCCTCCTGGAGAAATGAAGACAGGAAGAAGCAGGAAAGAGTGAGAAGAGCTATCAAGACACCCCAGCCTACCTTTTACCTGCAAGATTTCTTACTTTAATGGTTGGGTACTCTGGACTAGACCACATATATCAGTGAAAAAAACAGAAAAATAAGGCCAGGATAGAGGAACAAATCATCTTAATTCCAAATGCTTCCAGAGGCACCGATGCTTTTAACACCTATTCACATGAATTATGATTGTCTTCTTGGAGTAACATCAAGAGCAATGCTGTAAGTGCTATTTAAGATACTTTGGACTGAAAATATTTACAGCTTCTGCATTAGTGCATATATTAATTGCTTTTGTAGCTTTTTTGTCCTATAAAACTCTTTAGCACTGGTAGAGCCAGCAGTGCCAGATGTTCTGCTTTGAAGTTCTCATAAAACCCAATCAGAATTAATTTAATAAGCTCAGTTTTCAGTAAACATCAGGAAGCTTCCCCATTAAAATCAAGTCTCCTTCAGGAAGGTTGTGCTGGACAAACAGGAGCTCAGCATCACTGATCACACGTCAGATCTTAATGCTTTTCTGACTCTACCACCTAGTCCAAGTCTATTTCCCCCTATCTGACCCCACCATTTTAGCCATTATCTCTTCCCACTGCTGCTTTTAGCAACTCCAGTCCTTCAGCACCACTTTCACCTTCTCCACTGCCATCTGCTAGCTCTGCAGTAACTTTCCAAAAATTTACACTACATAGCTCCCCCTTGGACAGGAAAAAGTTTCATTTAGTGCCTTCTGAGCAACATGAATCTGTTGGCTTCTGTACCTGAAAGATATTAAAGATCAAAACAAGCTTTCCTATCCCAGCAAGAGAACATGAGATATGCCTCAAATGTTCCTCACTTTATCTGCCCCAGTGTCCCATCATGATGTCTGTAATCTGTTCTCAGATAGCACTGTGACAGATAGCACTACCTACAGCTCCAATTCCAGATTGTTGCTAATAAAAACAAGAGTGGGAATAATATCTAGAGTTTTCCCACTGGCTGTGATTGTGCTGGAGTACAAATGATGCCTGGAGACTGTGCAGAAGGAGATGGGAATTTTATTTTCCTCTTATGATTCACACTATCTTCTTTTGCCTCTAGGATTGCTCCCCTCTGGTGACAGCAGAGACAAGCATAGCTGATTTTCTTTATGGCTACCACTTGGTGACACATAAGTGCCAGTTGCTTTACCCAGGGAAGGATATCAAATGCAAAACAAGTCACAGCATGGAGAGTGAATGAACAAGCAGAATCCATGGGTCTCATCCTTAGCAAGCTGAGCATTTTGCTGATAGGATGTACAACAGCTGAAGATCTCCATCAGCAGAAATAAAAAATTCCAGCACTATCTGAGCAGCATACTCATGTCCACCTCATGTCTTGGGTGACAAGTTCTGTGCAAGCCATTTTCAGACTCAGTGGCTGAGATAAGGATAGCTTCAGGGTCTCAGCATGAGCCAGATTTCACCTTTCCTGCAGATATTTTCATATAATGGAGCACTTCAGATACATTATACAAAATCCTTCTACAGCATGTTGGCTGACTGAATCCATGTTTCCAGACAGACAATTTAGATATGTACAGTGTAGATATACAAATACAACTGAAAGCCTAAATACTTCTAGTTACAACCTCTGTGAAAACTCATATTGCTCTAAAAAAAGAGCCCAAACCAGCCAGGGGTATTGTGGCAAAAGAACTGATTTATCTGCCCTGGCTAGAGAGAAAGGTTAAGTGGATCATGCAGATCTTGAGCACAGCAAGGTAAACATTTGAACAAAAATACCCCTAAAACTACAAACATTAAAAAAAAAAAAAAGATAAGTAGAATTATTCCCAAATTCTGGCTCTGTGTCTGTCTAACACTCACCATTTACTTGCTTTGTGCCAGACAGCTTCTTGCGTCAATGAAGGAGCTGCCTTTGGGGAGAATCTCTTTGAGTTCATGAGTTCTGTGCTCACAGAGTGCAACAGAAAGTGATTGTACTAGACTCCTTTTTTATCTTTTTTTTACCCATTTTCCAGATTGTGATAGACTTTTTATTTGTAATAACATTTTGCCTTCTGCAGTACCTTGCCTCTCAGCATGGAAGAATACACTGCAAGCATTTAATTAAGCCTTATGATGTCCCATTGAGGTTGGCAGGTAGGTGTTTCATAATAATATCAGATATTTAAAACGATTTACACAGACACACAAAAAACTAATCATTAGGTTAGGGGCATCAGTGGGACTACAGAAATGTCATTGCCACTTCTCCAGTGTGACTGCCTGAGAGCTGTCTGACTTTGAAGTGTCTTGTGTGCTATGTCAGGCAGCAGTAAAGCTGACTGCTGGAAAGGAAGATGAAACAGTGTGTTATGGCAATCTTCCCAGGATTTTAGGTGACAGAAGCCAGTGTCTGGCCTTTGGCTTCATTCACCGAAGGACAGAAGGGTACAGGATTATTCTCCATCTCAGAAGAGGCTGGGGATGATCACAGTGCCCAAGTGTTCTGTTCTGGTATCCAGAATGGCATCTCAAAACAGAAGGTCAAACCCTCACCCACACGAGCTGGCAGAGCTGGCTGTGGAGCTTTAAGCTGGTATTTTACATGCAATTCTAAGACTTTCCTTGAGCTGCCATAATTTATGGCAGCACAGCACCTGTCTCAGTAAATTACAGATATATTTTCATCCTCAGAATACAGAAAGAAGGAAACTACAGAAGTCAACATTGATCTTATGTATGTTCTATAGTGAAGTCTCAGACCACTGGCTAAAAAAGGATCAAAAGATCCCTCTACTCATTATGGGGAGTCATCCACACATCCCACTCATCATAACCTTTGTGTCTGAAGTTAATTCTTCAAACCCTGTCTGAACCTGTCCCTTTTTTTTCTGCTTGATGTTTCTGGTAACTCACTGGTTTGCAGAGATGGCTTGAGAGAGCCACGGGGCTTGTGTCTGCTCACAGTGGGTTTCTAAGCATCTTTGGCTGGTATCTTTAGCTTTGATTGCCATATTCCATGACATTAAGTCAGAGCTGGCAATCTGCTGGGTAGCAGTTCCCTGCTCACTGCTCAAGAGACAGCTCTGAATCCCAGCACAGGCCAGACTTCCTTGCTCATCTGAGCCAAGTCACTTCTCTGTCACATACTATGACACCCAGTCCTTAAAAATGTGGTGACAGAACTTCTCTTCCATGTAGACATGCTCTGAAGTAGAGCATACATCAGATTAATGAGTTTTGCATAGGTACTGCTAACCTAAATATTACCAAAATTCTGCATTTAGATAAGTCTGAGTGTGAAATAATTCTTTAATCATTGTGGTCCTAATTTCCCCACTTCAGCTTTCCTATTTAGCAAGGAGTTCAGCAGCATCTGAAGGAGAGGTCAGATGTTCAGAGCTCCTTGTGTACCTTCCACACTGCTGTGCTGGTACAGAGTGCTCAAGCATCACACTCATTTCTTTTATTTATTCCTTTTTTTTCTATAAGCCTTGATTGAGTAACACAACAGGGAACAACAAGTCCAAAGGACAGAGAGGAAAGGAACACCTGCCAAATAAATATAACTGGTGCATATGCACCCTTCTGAGCCAAGCAGGGTGGGCAATTAACAAAATCATTTAATCCATTCTTTCCAAGCTTTTTGCAGGAAAAAGCAATTGGGACATTCTAGCCAATAACTCCATACAAGAGACATAAAGATCTTTTAAAGAAATAGATTACTGCACAATTTTATACATTTTAAGGGGGGTTTTATCTGTGCTTGCAGAGGAATGGTATTAGGGGTTATGAAATATCTCTGCCTATTCTATAAGTACACCTGGCATTAGTAGAATAATTTGGTTAATGTGCTGCATTTGAAGAGGACCAACAAGGGTCAGGTAAAGAGCCATATGAGGTAGCTTTTCTGTCACTTCTTAAAAGCTGCAGTCTGCTTCACTGTGTCCATATTTTACAAACATGTATGCTGGCATTTCTAAGATTTATGGCAGGTTGCTAAATGCAGATTTCTTAAAATAACCATCAAGCACTTAGCCCAGCCTAGAAGCATTTTAGTGGGACAAAGGACTTGCAATATATTTGAAATTCAAAGCATTTAAAATCAGAATACCTTTTTCAACAGTATCACGTCAAAAGGGCTTCAATAATCTGCCTAGGATCTTGCAGTGAGGCCATTACCAGTCATTACAATTTCTCCTGTTGCTGTACACAATTTCTCTTGTTGCTGTATACCTGTTTCTTTGGCTTTGGAACCAGCTTAAACATGTGACAGCAAAGCAGCACTAAAACACTGCTGGAAAATCTCTGCATATATCACTAAAAAAATAAAATAAAGGCATAAAGGCTTTTGTATCCTTCTACTGAGAGGACACAAGGTATTGGGCTGCTCTTGGAAAGGAATGCAGGGATCCATCCTCTGTAGGAGCTCTCACTACCTTACAGCACAACACACTTTCAAGTCAGGGCAGATATCAAATACTTCCCTCTCTACCTCATTGTATTTCTTGAAGCTGAGCACTGATGTGAAGATGAATAGGATGAGGCTGTTCAGCAGAACATGGGATCTATTCCCAGGGAATGTAAATTGACAGGGATCTGCTGACTTAAGCTGGGAGAAGCCAAAGTGATCTAGAAAAGCAATCAGTGAGACAGTTCAGACCTGACTCTCCTTTCCATGGAGGTAACCTCCACCAGGAATTTGGTGCCGTTTCAAACTTGTGGCAAATTATGTGTGGGAAAATCAGCAGCAGATCCCAGAAGACTTGAGAGAAGTTTATCAGTTCCTGGGAGATTCTCAAGTTGAGATTCAAGAATGGCAGGGTTTTCCTAGACCCTTATGTTAAGGATGTTTCCCCCAGTGTTGCCAATGCTTCCAGCACCATGAGATGAAGCTAAGAAGGATCCACAGGGGGACTCACAAAATGTAACATCTCTTTATCAGGAAAAATTTGCCCTTATTTCCTTAGCCTTGGACAGTGAAGATTTGGGTGTTGCTCCAACCTCAGCAATCACAATCAACTCACAAAGAGCCCAACCTCCCTCCCACATCATGGTGTGTTTGGGGTGCTGGAAAAACCCAAAGGAGGATTAAACATTTGGGGAAATGTTTGAAAGAGAAGACTAGAAGGCAAATAAGGAAGGGAAGAGTCTTTGACCATTGGAAAACTTTTTATCTCTCTACAGTAATTTGGGATTTTATTGGTTACCCCTCAACCTTTTAACACAGAAGAAAGCATCATTCAGAACGGGAAAGCAAAGATATTTATCAAGTAGATAAAAAAAGTGTAACCCATGAAACAGAAGGGTAGGGGTGTTTTCTATCAATGTTGAGATCAATTGACTTGGAAAATTGAGATCAGGATGTGCACTGACAAGTTACAACACTCCAGAAACATCTTGACTTGCCTCTAGCTGAGGACAGGGAAAAAAAGAAACAAAGAAACAACAACAAAAAAAGCAAACCTCAGGGAAAAAAAAAAAAAAAGAAAAAAAAAAAAAAAGAAAAAAAAAAAAAAAGGCAGTCATAGGGACAAACAGTCCTTTCAGGACATCAGCCTGAAATAGGTTTCACGTAATCTTTATATCCTACAAAGGTTAAATAAATTTGAGGGACAGCAGACAGGACACAGCAGCCCAGACAAGCAGAGGTCCATTTTCTTCCCACATTGTCTGCCTGACAGAGCGTTGTGAGGGCTTCGTGTCATTTGTCACCTCCACCTCCACATATTTCCTGGGGAAGGGCACAGATAGAGAGTGGCAGCCCTGCAAATTCCTCCTAACTGTCTGATACCAGCAGCATCTGATAACCTCTGTGATTTCCTGCAGAAGGGAGATGACAGGCAAAGCAGAGAGAGAGAGAGAAGCAAGAGCATCACGAAGGTTTGAGAGGGTATGAAGCTGAAGCAGAGAAAGCTGGCGATGAAGTGAGGAAGGACTGCCAAATTCCTAAAAATGAGGGTTGGGGTGGATGTTACAGCAACATTGAGGTGAGGGGAGTTGAAAAGTGCAGAGGCAAGTCAGAGCAAAAGTCATGCCTGGAAGGTGCTTGTGGCAGCTAGATGTTGATCTTCTCTTAAACCCTTTTAGGTGGGCAGCTGCCTGAGGCCAACCCTGCACACACCAGAAGTAAAATCCATTTTGCCATGTAACTGCAGGGCAAATCCCATCTGAAGAAGAGGCAGGTGGAGAGCAGAAAAAGCCCAATATACACAAACCACTTTTCAACAGAAAGCATCCAAATTCATCATTTCTGGTGTCAGCTGGAGATCCTTTGGTCACAGTACTGACCCTGGAATCACCACAGAGAGAAACAACGATGCTCCCCAGGTTTTAGCTTACACATCACATATACAGGGTCTGGATGATTTTTCCCCAGGCTCTGGGCAGTCAGTGTCACCTGACAGAGCAAACTGTCCACCAGGTTTCTGACAATGGCAGAGCAAATTTCTCCCTTCCTCCAACTGAAGTCTTTCTGCAGGCTTTTCTCAGCCTGGCCATAAATCCCTCTTCACACTAATTGATTGTGCTGTGCACTGTGAATTCACATGAAGACAGCTTCATACAAGAACATGCAACCACTCTCATGCCTGCAATGGCATAAACAAGATTTAGTGTAAACAAGGATGAGGACTGAAGGCATAAAACCAGTGGGAAGTCAGGTCTTGTGACTAAATTAGTACAATGACAGACACTCTGAAATTTGTCTTTTCCAGCAAAATGATGAGGTAACCTGGAAGTCTCCATGACAACACAGCCCAACCTTGCATTACAAGATGCTTATGCAAGAAAGCACCTTAAAGTATAGTGCCTGAGGAAAGCCTTTCAACAAACAAACCCCACAGAGTTTCACCTGCTTCCCCTACCTTCTTCGAATTATTTTTCATGTGTTTGGATTGGTTTTTTTTTTATTTTCTGAAACTTTAGATAAGAAAGAAATGTTATTGTCTGCTGATTATATGGTTGCTTGCAATTTTAAACTAAAAAGGCATGCACAGAAATGTTGAGTAACATAGAATCATAGAATCATCATAGAATAGTTTTGGTTGGACGGAACTTTAAGGATCATCTAGTTCCAAACCCCTGCCAGGGGCAGGGATGACACTCACCAGATCAGGTTGCTCGGGGTCCCATCCAACCTGGCCTTGAACACTTCCAGGGATGGGGCAGCCACAGCTTCTCTGGGCAACCTGTGCCAGGGCCTTGTCATCCTCACAGTAAAGAACTTTCTCCTAATACCTAATCTAAATCTCTCCTCTTCTAGTTTACAAGCAGGCTCCCTTGTCCTATGACTATTTACCTGTGTAAAAAGTCATTCTCTCTCCTTTTCATAAGCCCCCTTTAATACTGGAACACAACACATTTTACTCTGGTCAGAGTATTAAAACCTCAAATCTTAATACATTTTTGTTTTTCCAGAAGAGCTGTGTTGGTTGTTAGTCCCCACTGTAGTGGACATCAGAAGCACTGTTATTCACAATGTATGCAATCTAAAATACAGGCTATCAAATTTATACAGAACTTGCTTTAACACAAGATTCTTCTATGGCAAAAGAGGGAGTGTTTTTACATCAGAGGGGTTCTCACCCATGGCAGGATACAGCTGCCTGCATGAAGATGTCTGATGCCACTGAAGAAGCACCAGGATTCCCTGCTGGCCTCCAGCTGTTACTCCAGAGGAGACCAGGGCTCCTACAGGTCTTGTGTCATATCCAGCTCTGCATGAATAACTCAGGCAGCAGAACAATCAACACCCAAGTGAGAGGCCTGAGGGACAGTGGTATCTGCCACTACCAGAGTCAGTAAATAGTCTTCAGATGCCAGTATTTCATCCCATAAATCTTATCTAGTGTATATCCTGAATAAAAAATAAGCAATAAAAAAACTTTCCAAGTGCTTTGTTTAGATCCCATCTCTAGGAAGTGCCTGGACCTCTCCAATGCCAGGGTCCATTCCACTGATTTCAGTGTTACAGGGAAACTGGACAGGATCTGAAAGAAGTGCAAGAATTTGGGGCTTGAAGCAGTCTCTTTTCCTACAGGTTAGCCAAGTTTCTCAGCAGAGCCTTCCACTAGGATCAGAGAAACAAAGGAAGAGAGGAATATTAAAATATGTCTTATTAAGTTAACAAGACTGGAGAATTAGCCTGCAAACAAATAAACCAGGCAGGAATTATATAAGCTTTAATACAATCTTCTATCAGAGCTGAGCAGTCCCCAATCAAACTAACTATGGAAAATAGTACTTAATGGATCTGTAAATAAATATCAGCAGGAGAGATGGGAGGGCTAAAGAATACCTTATCAAGGAAGGTCTGTTCTCCAGAGGAGACTTAAAAGAAGCAAGGCAAGACTAGGACTGCTAGAGCATCCCAGCTCACTAATGGACATCCCAAACACCCAGGAAGGCACCCACAACCTTCTGCCTTCCTTCAGTAGCTCTTACCATGCCCCTTCATCTCTGGCAATTTCTACAGAGTGTAAAATCAGTAAACATTCAAAACATTTATCAGTTCAAACATGCTTTGAAGTCTCTCCTTTCACACACAGCATTTCACTGTGTTTAAACCACCATAGACACTCCAGCAAGTTCTCCCTGACATTGCCTTTGATTAGAAGTGTGTGTGCCAAGTCCAACAAACAAGAGCTATGCACATTGAAGGGTCTGTGGAAAAAGCTACCTGAGTTCACAGCAGCAAGGAGCTCACGCAGAAGGACTGAACCACTACACTCCAGCCAAGCCAGATAAAGGGTATGCAAAAGCTCCACAGAGGCCAAGGCTTCAGGTGAGTCCAACAGGATGTAAATTTTAGTCATCCTGCTGCAGAGGAAGGTAAGCAGATGCTTTCCCTGGGAGCAGAGTTGGTCATCTTTCTCTTGTGGGACACCTCTTCACAATAAAAACATTTTTATGGCCTGTTTTGGATGCCACCCTTCCCTCTCTGCCCACATCCTGTTCCTCTGTGAGCATTGCTGACACAACCAGCCTGTACAACCACCCAGGTACCTCCCCACAGTTCTGTTCCTTCTGGAAATGATTCTGCCATGGCTGTCCCAGCATCACTCCAGGAAATTCAAATGAGCCATACAAAAACACCCAAAAAAATCTCAACAACCAAGACAGACAACCTACACTTCCACAGACTGTATCATTATTCCTCCCTTAGCTCTTCACTACAAAAACCTACCACTACAGCAATCCTCCTTTTCCAGCTACTCTCTGGAATAACTTCTGCTACTCCAGAAGCAGCAGACATATAGATAATTTTCCCAGGAAGAGGGAAAAAAACCCCAAACAAATCTGAATATTCTCATATCAGAAAGTCTAATCCCATTTCTATGATTAGCATAATACAACTGTGTACAAACCCATAACTTACAGGGCAACTTTACACAAGCCACTGAGCTGGAAAGTCAAGCAGAGAATCAGCAAATAAACAAACAGATTACTCTTTTCATTTTGTTTGAATAATTTGTTTCAACAAGGCTTTATTACATCACGCCTCATTATGGATACTAACATACCAAGGTCCACAAGGAAAGCTCCTAGACTAACATCTCAATTTCCACATGCACTACAAAAGAAATAATATTTTGGAAGCTGCATACAACCCTTATTTATCAGTAAATATCTTACACTGTTACTTTTGTCTCAACTAGACAACTACAACAATTATGATGGTGAGAACACAATGATGTCATCATGGGGAAGACAATACATCAATGAAGTTACAGATTATGTGGTAATTTACCTCCTTTTTGTCAGCTTTTGACAGCTGATCTTGACACTTCACTCAAAGAGGAGTCTTCAATGCATTTCAATTACAAGAAGACAATAACCAAAATTTTGCACAATAATGAGCTAACGTCAAGGCTGACAGACAGCTCAGAGATTTGAGATGCCTCCTTGCACAGAGAACAATATTGATCTGCAACATCTATTTCCAACACTTTCTTTATCCCTTTATCCTATTCTAATGCAAAATAGTTTTTTTCTTTTTTCCTTTCTAAATATGTTTTTCTCTATCTTCATCCTTTCCTAGTTCAAACAACTTACCAGTTTCAGCGAGCTTGCTCTTCTGGGTGGCGTCTCTTAAAAATAAAAATACGTGCCTTAGGAGGCAGAGTGTTTATAGGAGAAGCTCCACCACAATCTAGATTATGTTAAGTGGTGGGAAGGACTAAGATCCCAAACCTGTGCATACATATTCATCTACACCCACAGCACCACTGGCAGCATTAGGTGAGCTCGTCCTGCTGCAGGTGCTGGCTCATGTCAAAGCATTTTGTTTATGTGCCCCATATCAAAGCTTGGATTTGTTTTGTTTCTTCTTCTGAAATCAGAACGATACCGATAGAAGCTGAAATTTTGTTTTGAGGTAACTACATTTTGCAATAATGAGATTCTGGTAAAACTTATAAATGACCACAGTGACTGTCAGCCTGAGTTAGATCTGGAAAAATGGCATTCAGGTGTGTTTACTGTTTTTTGGTTTTTTCCCTTCTTTCTCTTATGTGGAACAGAACTAATCTGCTTTCTGCATGTGTGTCAGGCTTGATATTGGAGAAACTGAGAGTCTAAAATCTGAAGCTGGAGCTATAAGTGATTTATTCCTCTGGAAAAGAAAAAAAAAAAAACAAACCCAAAAAACAAAAAACTACCTATGAAAGTATACAGTGCACTTTTGGTATCTTTTATAATATTTTTTGCATTTTCAACAACGTGCAGCAGTTTTGGGGAATAAAACAAGCATCCAGGCTGTTTGTTGCACCTGAATCCAGAGAGCTGTTGTGAGTGTTTCCTGAAATCAAAAGGATGTGATACCTTTTGCCAGCTGAAGTTCTTTCTAATTCAGAAATCTTCTGTTTACAGATAAAAATAGCACCGTGGTGACCGGGCTGCGTCCAGCCCTGAGACAAGACAGCACCTGGCAAGAACCTGCTGGTGTTAATGGGGTGATGTGCAAACACCGATGCCATCAGCTGCTCTGCTCCCGGGCAATGTGACTTTTCCTCTTGCCCTCTCTGCACAGAACCACCCAAGCCCTCATGTCAGGACTTGCCATTTGTTGCGTTTCCCCTGCATTTTCCAATCTCAGGTGCTGAGCTTTTCCTTTTTGCTCCCTGCTGTGAGGGCAGGTCGTATTTCCAAAGAAACACATTTTAAACTTTTTTTTTTTAACCTTTAGCTCTTCTTTCTATTTTTACTCCTGAAACAATTTCCAAGCACTCCTGTCCCTTCCTCTTGATCCCTGTCCGAGCTCTTAAAGTTTCAGTCACCTACAAGCAGATTGGTTTGGGTTTTTTTAAACAAACAGAAGGACAGAGAAGACAAATCTGTCAATTATTATCTCCCCTTCAGGATTTAATTTCTTCCTTAATATACTCTTCTGGGTTATTTCAGAGAGGGTTACCTGTGTGTACTTTCACTGGTTAAAAAAAAAAATCCTTCTAACTTTCAGCATTTATTTACTAATGTGCATTATTACTTTGCCTAAATACCTCTGTTCCCTCTGTGGTGCTACCTTTCTTTTCTTCCAAGTATATTTATAGGCAGTTATCTCTACCCTAATTTCATTAAGCAAGGTCTCAGACTCCCAATTGTCTGAGTGTATTTGCACATCCTATTCTTCATAGCTCCATCACTGAGGGCTGAAGTACAGCTCTCCATCTAACATGACACCTGGGAAGAGTGTGGAAGAGCTCTCCCTTTTTAGGAGAGCAGCCATTCAGTCCCCTTCTCATGTTCTTGATCCTTCAGCAGGCACAGCCCTGACCCACAGTATCTGCTTTCAAAGGAAAACACGTCTGGTGCTCTGTATCCCACAGCTGCAGGGCCACAGAAATCCCACTCACAGCCCCAAATCAGCTGGTAGCAGCTCTATCCTCCAACCCAGAACAGCTGCCCTCTATTGGGAATACACCCACATAGCTTCTAACTTTTACCTGTGTAATAGAACTTGAATAATAGACAGAATCACAGGTTTGGGTTTGAAGGGCCCTCAAAAGTCACCTCATTCGAATCTCCTGACAAAGGGGACACCTTTCACCAGACCAGCTTGCTCAGAGCTCCATCCAGCCTGGCCTTGAGAACTTCCAGGAGTGTGTGTAAATGAAAGTGATGGATTAAACACTTGCATTAAAAGTAATTCCTGGGTCATAGGTTTAAGATTTTATCAGACATGTGGAAGCAGAGCCAGGAAGGAGAGAAACAGTTAAATAATTTGCTCTGCTTAAGATTTTTGGTTGATTTTGGTGTGGGCACTGCTATGGAGTGGAGGTCTCTGTTAGAGAAGATCCCTACACACAAAAACAAATAACCTGGGCACTCACATTTCTGCTCCTGGAGAAGCCTGAGGTACAGCAAATTGCAATGAGAGCCAACATCTAAATCAGAGACAAGCTCAGCCTCAGTGTTGCTGTAAATCAGCATCCACACCCCTCCAACCAAATGACCCAAATGAGTGAGAAACATGAAGATTAAAGTAAAGTAGCATGCAAATGTGTGCAGTAGCTCACGGCTGAATGGAACAGCCCTTGCCCTTCATGGGAAAAAGCCTCCAAGTGCAAGTGTTCCATTTTTTTCAAAGGACAGAGCAGACTACTCTAAATTCTAACCCCTGAAAGGCTGCAATTTTGGATTTAAGAAAGCAGATGGCTGGGATGGGATGTGGTAAAATAAAATAGGATAATGAATGCTCTGGAGAAGACTCTTCCTTTCTCATGTGTCCAGATAGTTGTTCAAAGAAATTAAGAGGTGAAGAATGAAAGGCAGATCAAAGGAATGTAATTTTTAATTCACCCATTTGATTAAACTGTAATTAATTGCTGTAAGATGGGGCTGAGGCCAAAAAATGCTAGAATTTTAAATGGGACAGAACATCAGCATAGATATTGGGAGCATTCACAGTTATTTTTATTGATGATTAAAATTTTTAATTAAAATAATTCACCCTCTCAAAATACTACAAAAGGATTCTAAATCTCATGCTGTAGGGCTTAAGAGAATTTCCAAATATTTCAGGCTCTGGACAAGTCCCAGCTCACACAGCTGATTATTCACATCTTTCAATTGTTAATTCTAACATTCCAATCCTACCACATGGTTTCAGATGAATGGGGCTGGGCTTCTCTTGGGCTAATTGGAATTTCTGAGCCCCAAACCATACTGTCCTTGTGCCCAGAGCATCCAAGAACTGCAGGGACTCAGGACACATTCCTAATCTTTACTCCAACATGTATTTCCATGAGCAACTGTATATGGCTATTTCTCAGCCCAAAGCCCAGAGTAGAAGATAAACTATATCCAATTATTTCCTGTTGGCCTCTCAGATACAAGAATTTCTAGCTTCTCTTTAAAATAGCTTCTCTTCCAAACTTCTCACCTTTCTGGTTTCCCATTAACTTGCTACTGACTTGGTAAAAAAAAAAAAAAAAAGTTTCAAAGCATTTTACCATGGAGACATGACTGTATATAGAACAAGTGTGACGTGTGGGAACCAAGGACTCAATGCAGAGACATTATCTTTTTTTGGATCAATTCATGGGAACTCCAGAAGTGGTTTCTGTCTCACATGTATCTTTGACCTGGTGATGTTAACTGCAATGTACTTCTTCATGTCCTCAGCTAAATGCTGAGGCTAATGACTTTAACACTCAGATCAATAATACCTTGAAACAGATTGGAGTCAATTTAGGGCAGGGCAAATTAATGTACTGAGTCCCTGAGGACCCACCTTGTAACTCTTCAAAACAGGTACAGCAGAGGCACTGTACAGCCTGCCTCAATGGTGCTGCTCTGCCAGCATGGTCTGCTCTGGTTCTGGGGAAACTGTCCCCAGGCATGACAGAATAAACCTCCTCTCTCTTTAATTTAACTCCTTAGGGTGCCAATTAGCACAGAATGATAGGAACACCAGGAGGGTGAGCAATCAATTGTATGCCCAAAAGATAGAGCTCAACTCATTTCCTTCTAGGACGAAAAAAATTGATGCAACTTTGTTACTGAAAAAAATCAGAACCATAATGAAACGCACAAACTTGAACACAGCTAACTTTAGTGCTTGAACTTTAATTAAGATTAGTTTTCTAGCTATTAGATTAAACATTATAAAGATCAAACTTTATTTTCAAGTAGCATGTTTCTTTAGTAGGTCTGGCTAATTAGTTTTGTCATTTTCTCCTGCATATCTTGTGGGTTTGAGCCTACAGCAGAAGCAAGTAAGAGACAGCTAAAAGCATATTTATCACTGACACAGCAGTGTGGGGGAATGCAGCAGGTTACACTGCAGCAGTAGGAATTAGTCTGGAATGACTTTTGGACCACACACGGCATCCTCTTGTTTACCTTTTCAGTTTTTTTTTCTCTTTAAAAGTGTCCCTGCAGTTGATTCACCCACCATTAGTTACATAGGATCCATTTTGATGGCTAAGGTGTGCCTATCCCGTGATTAACTGGAGGCTCTTGCTAGGCTCATCCAGCTGTATTTTCCAACAGCTAATTCCTTCCTCCTGCAGGAGCTCAAGATAACAAAACCATCTCTGATTTCCCCCCCCCCCCCCCCCCCTTTTTTTTTTTTTTTTTTTTAGATGAAGACTTCAAGCACTGGTACCTCTGTACTGCAGGTGCAGCCATGTGTACTTACACACACGTGTGCCAGAGCAACTGCATCTATGCCAGAAACTTTCTGCAGACTCATCTGAAGGCAGCACTGAGTTGACCTTCCCTGGTGTTCAGAGTGCTGGATTGAGCTGAACAGATCAGGTGTTTCCTTTCAGCTACCTACACATTCCTGTATTTTCTTGGACATAAAATGCATATAACTTCCAGCAACATGCTCTGTGCTTGAATATGCTCTACTGTGAGTCAACTGGATTTCAAGATGAGAGCCCTCAAAATCATGAGCTGCAAATTCCTTCTTTTGCTCCTATTTTATCCATGATGCCCCAGAAATAACAGGAGTGGCTCCAGGCACTTAACTCACTGCATCCTTTGTATCCTGTGTACAGTATTTTGCTTTGACGGGTCAGTAGCTGAAGGTCTAAATGATATCTAACCCAGGGAGGACACAACAGTTAGAAATTCCTCTTCTGGTTTTATCAAAGAGGTTTTTATGGAGAAAACAGAAGGGAAATAAAAGCACTTCATAACTGTATTTTCTGTATCCAGACTCCTTACAAAGGACAGCTGGAGCAGTCACAGTGATGTCTTTCATTCAGAAATTCAAAGAATAAACTATTCCCAATCACATGGCAGACTCTCAAGATCCGTTCCCTTGCCCTGCTTCTTTGATCTTAATCCACATCTCGCCTCAATCTGCCCAAAGGGTTTTTGTTTGATGAAATACTGACAGCAGCTTTGGAAGTGGTGTGCACCTCATGTTGAAGTTGGGATATTTGGGAATACAGTCTAAAAAACATTATGTGAACCCAGGACTACACAGAACTTCCTCCACCTGCCCCAAACACCTCATTAATTTATATTTTCTCCCTTAGGTGCTCAGTGAAACAAAGGATGGAAAAGTGTTCCCTTCCTCATCCCGAGGAGAGATTTACCATTAAGTAAAACAATCACACTCACTCTCTTTTAAGCCAAAGAATTTATCACTCTTAAAATAAAAGTGAAACTGCTTCAGTAAACTACAGTAGGGGAGCTACTCCACAGTGCTTTTGTGAGCAATACTGGGTACTTAAGCTCTTTGCCTCAGATTTGGAGTTCTGATTCTGTGTTTCCTTTAGGCAGAAGGAGTTAAACCTCCCAAAACTCTGTGAGTGCTCCAACTACTGACGTGTTGGATGAAACGATCTTACAGCATCCTTATGTGTCCTGCTCCAGGACAGATCTGTAAGGAATACTCCAAGCCTTTCTAGCAATCTGAGAGATACAGGGAGATGATCATCATGACAGATTGTTGACTTGGTTAAACATATAAGTAAATCAGGATTTACACAACTGGAACACTTCTAAACAAATTCAAGAGAAGAGTAGTGAATGCCTTAGGGATTTACCATCTGAAACTCAGTGTCTGCAACCTTGGTACTTCCAGAGTAAGGCAGCTGAGCAGAGATTTACTAAGCAGGCACACCAAAGCAAGCAGGTAGCAAGGTTTACTTACCAAAGTCCTTCTGTTCCCTTGTCTCTGTTCAACACTGGTTTTCCAGAGCTTCCAGAGTTTCCCTCTGCCTTTGTGGTTCATTTCAAGTAGCCATATGCTGTCAACAGAAATAGGTCTCTGCATTAGTTGCCTTATATCTGAGAAGAGTGAAAATACTGTTCTATCATGAAGAGTAGCCTGTGCTACTGCCCATTTGATGTGGTATTTACTGGCTAGTTATTCCACGTGACTGTCCTGGGAAAGTGGGAATAAAAGCAGCTTCTCAGCTGTGTACCAGAAAAGCTGGATATGTTAAGAAGCATGCTTTACTGAAGTTTTATCCCACAAGGCTGATTAACATTCATTTTTCATAATGATCCCAGCTAAACTTATGATCTAACATTGATCAGATTGTTCTTTCCATTCTTCCTCTGACGCAGAACTGCACTCAGCTGGTTGTTACTTAGGGCTGTTACCTTTTAATTTTAGCCAGGAGGGAAATTCTTCTTTCTGTATATGTTCTTTCTTTAACAAAACCCTCTCAAATGGTATTTCCACTACCTTGGCTGTACATGCAGGTGAAAACCTCCCTCTCTTCATCTCATTTCTGCTCTGTGGCTACCATAGGTTTCCTTTTGCACATTCACTCTGTTGCAGCTAATCTGGGCCCATTGCTCTCACTGAGCTCCCTTTGATCATTTAATCTTCCTCTACACACCAGAAACAAGATCTTTTAAGCAGACTGATTATTTATGCCCCATCCCATTTAACTGTCTCTAAACCATTAAACTCTCAAACTCATTAACATCTCAGAACCAAACCAATTTCTGCTGCCCTTCCTCCAGACTTATACAAAGGCATTAAGTGAAGCACAGTGCTGCTCCCAGGTTTCCTGCAAGTGATGGCATCCAGCTCTTGCTCTGACATGATGAGCAGGATGATGCCAGGGTAGGGATCCAGTGTTGCTGCTCCTCAGTGGTGCTGTGCCCAGGTGCCATCACGTCCCATTCAAACACTGGCAGAGTTATGACCACACAGGGCTTCATAATCACTACTTCTCCAACTCACCTGTTCTTACCACGAGCAAAGCCAAATAGATAAAGCTAAATGCTTTATTTGAAAGGTTGCCAGTCTCATTAGAGTTTTATTATTTTCCCTTTATAAGTTGCCCCAGTGACTCCCTTTGCATTAGAAAATATGTGATTTAAAGAATCTGACAGGATCTCTATAAACTGTTTGAGTAACTTTTATATCAAGGCTTGAAATGAACAAACTTTGCCTTCTTTATCAGATTAATCCTTCCAGTTCACAGGGTATGTCTTTCTATCTGGGATTAATTCCTGAACTATGAAAAAATATTTCCCAGAGTAATACTGAGGTCCAGACTCTATCCAAGAAGAGAAAAACATAGATCCATTCTCTCTCTAAGGAGCCTGTGCAGCCAGTGAGGAGAGCCAGGGTCCTCCAGACCTCAGGATGGAATAAATTATTCTAAAGAAGATTCTGTCTCTCCATAGAGGAACATTTGCCAAACAGACAGGTGCAGCGGTTTCAGGTGAGTATCTGAAATCTAGCAGTATGACTCTGGACTTTTGAGCAAGTCATTAATTATTACTGTTGAGATTCAAGGATATAAACATCTGTAAATTAATGAACCATACTAAATTTCTATTTTGGATTGTGGATATAACTATTTCTGGTTTCTTCCTTTTCTCCTCAGCAGGAAGCTTTTACACTGGAATGCCTGCATAAACTTTTTTTCCCCGCTTTCTCTTCTTTTATGGATTTTTGTTCCAGGCATCATGAACAAACTTTGAATTAATTATTTTTTCCAGAGTTTCACTATAAAATCCATTTGCTATGCAGTGCACATCTCTAAAAGGTACTTCAGGGATATCTTCTTGCTTTGCTGTTACACCTTTATAGTGTTGAATAAATCAATAAGGATTTCCTTTGTTGCTTTTCATGTTAAACTTCCTGCATGATTACACCTAAAAGGGAAAGAAATGCTTCCAGGGGAAGCAATGTGCTGTGGCCCCACAAGACTCAGATTTACAGCTGGGGTTTCTTTCCAGGCCTAGCAATTTTTGTTTGTAGGCTGATACTTTCCGTGGAAAAAAATTATTGCAGTTATAAATGAGAGATGTGAAGAAATAGCATGAGGATGATTTTCCTCACTTCCAGTGCATCCTATTGAGAAAGAAATTAATGAATAGGTGAGGTCATGGTTTAAATATGGTTCAGATTAGTCATGAACTAAAACTGTTCCTAATAAAAACTTCCCAGTGGCCTGTGTAAAAGATACCTGATGTTCACCCAGACCTCCTGAAGAGACCTAATTATCACCTTTTTTTGTTTTTTTCTTAAATCATAGGTAATAAGAAGGACTTCTGCTCCTCAGCATACATTTCCCCTATCATGAGAGCTGCCGTGCTGTAACCACCACATAGCAGAGCAGGGCTTGTCATTGGCTCTCAGGAGCATGAATTGCCACAGAATTAGTGCAAAAGACTACAACAAATAGTTGCTATCTTAGGCTAAAGCTGAAATAACACCATCATTTTCATTACAGATATCCCTGAAATATTGTAGTCTGAGTTGCCTTCATGGAAAAAGCGAAGATTATTATTTCCTTGGAGTGTTACCTTCTGTTTTCTGCTTTTTTCCTGCATTAACCTCCTTGATCTGTGTGCAGCTTCTGAGAGGAAGATTGTTGCTGGGGGAGAACAAATGGACATGTGTTTTCTCAGGTCCACCCTCTTTCTTTGATACAGTCTTATTCCCTGGTCTAGTAAATGTTCTCTACTGAGTCCTATTTACTCCAGCATTCTGGTTTTCCCTGTTACAGAAAATTTCAAAGCAGAAGTGAAGGTAGTGCATCCAATCTGCTTGGGAGAAGATCTGCCCTACAAAAACCAAGCACAGGGGAGGAGGGAGAAGACAGTGGGATTGGGAAAAGAGTTCCTTCAACCAAAGAATCTCAGCTGACACCAAAGAAGGGCAACAGAGCTTGGGAAGGGTCTGGAGCACAAGACTGATGAGCAGCAGCTGAGGGAGCTGGGGTGTTTATTCTAGAGAAAAAACAGGCTCAGGATGGACTTTCTTGCTCTCTCAAACTACCTGAAAGAAGGTTGTAGCCCAGTGGGGGTTGGCCTCATCCCACAGAACTGTCCCAGGGTGACTGTATGATGCTTGTGTCCCCAGTCATCTGCCTTATTTACATTGGATGTTGAGTTCTGTGCTTGTGGAGTTGAGCAGAGAGGGGGGAAGAAGCAGCACTCAGTTCATCTGCAGAAACTGCACTTGACTCCCCGCGAAATTCCTTTCTCAGGGGCTGTGCTGTCTGTCCTGTGGACAGAGAGAGAGATAAGGCTGGCAGTGCTGGCTCGGAGCTCTCGGCTCTGGCAGACAGAGACACAGGGAAGGGTTCTTTGCTTTTGTCACCGATTTTCCTCGTTGGCTGCAAGAAGAAGAGCTTTACCAGAGTTGAGGGGGTTTTTTCCTTCTGGGACTGTTCAGCCCCTCTCGAGTCCAGGACATCAGGACAATTTCCTGGGGGGCCCCTCCCCAAGCTGCCCACCGGGCCTGAGCACCTGGCCCGAGCCCTGGAGAGGCTGAAGCTGACTGAGCCACACCCACAAAAGGACTTCCTGGCTTTGCCGGCTCTTCAGAACAATGAGAGGGTTTTTTGTTTAATATTGTTCACGTTTTCTATGCTTATGAATACTCTTCTTGTTAAATAAAGCTTTGTCCACTTTTCTCTAAGGAGATTTTTATCCTGAACCGGTTGGAGGGAGGGGCTGCTGAAGCTGGCTGGGTAGGGGAGACCCTTTCTAGGATTTCCTCCCAAATTTGCCTTAAACCAGGACAGTAACAATCAATAGGACAAGAGGAAACAGCCTCAAGTTGCACCAGGGGAGGTTTGGATTGGATACTAGGGGAAAATTCTTCACCAGAAAGGTTGTCAAGCATTGGAACAAGATGTCCATGGAAATAGTGGAATCACCAAGCCTCGAGATATTTAACAGATGTGTATATGTGGTCCTTGGGGACATGGTTTAGTGTCTGAACTGGCAGTGCTGGGTCAATAGTTGGACTCAATGATCTCAAAGGTCCTTTTCAATTTATATAATTCTATGATTCCATAGACATTAAATTCAGTGGGGCTGCTCCATATCAGCACAGATTTTAATCAGGCTGCCACAGTGTGTCCTCTTGAGTACAGGCTCCCTTTTGCAGCCAGCTGTACAGCTGAACTGTTCCAATGAAGCTGCTGAGAGCTGATGTTTCAGCACGGTCCATCTTCATTCTGCTCACAGCTGTCATTAGCATCTCCAGGCTTACTCACAGCACACCCACAGTCCCAGGCTCTGGTTGTGAAACTAATGATATGCTAATCAATACTGTTCTGTGCATGTTGATTTCTCACCTGTGAGGAACTTGACTGCTTCCTTCAGGCCTGGAGAGCCAATTGGCTGGCTAGTTCTAAGATGAACATTGTGTTTAGCCACTTAAGAAGCTGAACTCAGCTTGCCTGGCAGAGCTATATGTTTGAGAAAGCATGCTGGAGAAGGAAAACACCTTATATAGCTTTCTCTTTTGATGTTCAAGTGCTACCTGTTTTGAAGAATATAGGGAGCTGGATGCTTCTGTCTGCAACATCCCCTTGTGAAAGGGTAGGGCTGATCTAATCTTGCTAATGATGTCTGCCATGCCAGTGTTTTGCTCAGACTCGAAGAAACTGAAGTAGTGAAGTTTTAAAATAGCTTGAAACAAAGCAGCATCCATAGCACAGGTGGCAAAAGGCCTGCAAGGGATGAAATGAGGAGGAAGGGTAAAGAATCTTAGCTCACACAGTTTAAATGAAGGGAAGGTGATGTTGAGGGAAAATGAAAATGTGAGACAATTTTTCAAGAGAAAATTAGATAAGAGCAAGAACAATCTGTTCCAGGCTGCCCTGAAATATCTTCCAGAAAGTTTTTGCCTTATATTTGAGGTGAGAAAAAATTATGATACAAGGGATAATTTTCCACTGAAAGCCATTTAATCATCCAAAATCACCCAACAAAACTCCCAGGCTACTCTTGGTGCTGAGTGAGCTGCTCTTATTGCTGAGCACTCAAAAGGATTTAGCAAATGTCATCAAGAGAATTGTGTAGGATTAATGCCCTCAAGCAAGCGAATGCTTATAGTGAGAATGAAAACACATCCAGTTCCCAGCCAGGAATATCTCTGCTCTTCCACAGGTGGATGTATGGAAACTTTATTAGATTGAAGGTTTTGGACAAGTAAAAAAACCCATCTCCTCCCATATGAAGACCAAAGCAATACATAAAACAGAGGATGTTTTCTTCAGACATGATGACCCACATAAGGAGATAAGGGAGAAATGAAATTTTAGGAGGCTGTACTTGGTGAGATGGAAGGGGTCCTCTAGTTCTAGCTGCTAACACTGTTAATGGGATTTCCTTTGGAAATTCTTATATATATATATTTACTCTTATAGATATATATACTCTTATATATAGAGATTTACAGGAAACAGTGAATTCAAATGATTTAACAATGTCTCAAGGTGGAAAAGGTGGAAAACTTGCTGCCTCTTCCCTGCTGAGACAGATCAAAGGGAAAGGCTCAGCACCTGGCAGAGGGAGTGGCTGAGAGATGCCAATCTTGTGTTCCTAGATTTTTTTATATTTCTATTTTCTCTGTGCAGCGAATGCCTTAAACAATTAGTCAGAAATAGGGAAAAAAATGCAATGTAAAGCCTGGCCTCTGCACTGATGGATGCAGCTGAGCTGTAGCACAGGGAGGGGAGATCTCCATGTTCCCAGGGAGAGAACAGTATATTCTTCCTCTGTAAATGGTTGTAATTTTGCTCTAATTACTGTACCTGGAGGAAATCCTTCAGATGTTTTGCAATGAGGTCTCACCTGTAAATGCTGATGAACAGCTGCAAATTGTTGTGAGTCATTAAGCTACTGATGAAAAGGTCACCAGCCAGCTCAGTACCATTACTTTAACAGCTCCTTGATTTCCTTCATTTGCTTTTCTTTGTTCTGCAGTTTATGTGCAGTCCAGACACAGGATTAGATCAGCATCTCCCACTGAGAGGAGAGGTTGTGGCAGACTAAGGTGCTTCATACAGGGCTCTTCAGATCAGCTGAGAGTGGTGAGGCCCTGGCACAGGCTGCCCAGAAAAGCTGTGGATACCCCATCCCTGGAAGTGTTCAGGTTGGATGAGGTTTTTACCAGCCTGGTCTAGTGGAAGTTGTCCCTGCCCATGGCAGGGGGTTGGAACAAGGTGATCTTTATGGTCCCTTCCAACTCAAGCCTCTCTATGATTCTGTGGTGACACACTGGAGCATGAGCTTAAAGGGATGACAGCTGAATTTGTGGGTTCAGCAGCATCATCACTTGGTCTGCCACCTATTCCACAGGGGTGGCCATTTGGTTTAAGATGAAGACCAGACAAGTAGAGACTGTAAAGTTAAAGTGCCCATCATGAATCCTGAGCCCCCTTGTTCTCTGCTATGGGAGTTTTGTTGCTCAATTTTTACTCCCATTAACGAGACTACGAGGTACTACATGTGTGTAAGACATACCAGCTCTAGGTAGGACATTCTCCTGAGAAGTCTTAAAATTTGTTGAAAAATCCTGAATCATGCAATTCTTCACCCATTTTCCTGCCATTTGTATGAAAGATATGAAAACACAGCAGGGCTTATTGACTCAGTGCAGTGTAGGTTAAACAACTTTGATCTAGGAAAAGGAGGGCCTAGGATGAAGACATATTCTGAGGTCATGCTGTTGCAGTGATGGTACAGAATCAGTCCTAAACCAACCCTCCAATCCTTGATCTATCCACTGGAGAATATTTGATAAAATCATTTGACTGTGAAAAAAATAATAATAAGTTTTCAAAAGTGTCAAATATTAGTTCTCATGTTACTGTGGGATTTGTGTCTGCTATGAGCCCTCAGTTTTCTATTTGCATGGCAAAGAGACACAGGACATGTGTAGGTGGAATATTCATGGATGTTCTGGTTTTTCAGGAACATGTATTTGCTGCTGCTTCTGGAAGACCTGGTATGGCTTATGTTAAATCACAAGGATTCATCAATGTTAAAACATTCCATTTGGCAGGAAGTTCTGGAAGACTGTCATGTTGGAGGAGTAACTTTCTTGATCTTTCCAGCTAAGTGTACCTATGAACATGATTAAATCTATTTGCTGAAGGCCTAGAGACACCAGAGTTGTGTAGCACTGATCAAGTCATTAATACCTTCTAGTTTACCCACAGGTTGTGTTACTGAAAGTTTACAGAATACATGCCTTGAGGATAGGAAATGAACATACAATGGAATACAGTATTTATTTTTATTTTTTATAAACTAGTTATGCATAGTCCAAAGCAAAAATGTTCATTAAAAGTAGAGCACAGTCCTGGCATCATTATTGTTCTTTTTTTTGTTAGAAGAACAGCCCTAATACCATTCAATAGAAATTACCATATAAACCAGATCATTTTTTCAGTCTTCAGAATACTTCTGTCAACGTAGGTTTTTTTCAAATATTAAAATATTTAAACCATCTCTAAGTGTCACTGATAAGATTTTTCTGCCCACTGAAGGTCTACAGTCAGTGGATCATATGGAGGAGATGGTGAGGCTGCCCAGTGCTGTGCACACACCATTGCAGGCTGCACTACCCTCCCCAATCTCTCATTAGGAAACATCCCTTTCTCTACACCAGAGTTGAAAAGTAGACCTAAAACCTTCACAGAAATCAACCTGTCTTTATACCTCCACACACCCATTCAGCAGCACCACCATGGACCTGACTCTGGGAATATCCAGAGAGGCAGGAGCATCCAAATGAGAGTAATTACTGGGTGCTTCAGCCTTCAGAACCAGAAAAACAACCTAACATTAGGTTTTGGAAGAGGAAGGGAAGCAGAAAGCCACACACAGGGCCTCTCACAGTGCACCAGAACCTCTGGCTGCACAACACCAACAGCATATGCAGGAGCACTGAGCCACAATGAACATCCTTACACAGAGAAAACAAAACTCCACAGCACTCAGATAAAATCATGTGCAAACAGAAAGACCCAGGAAGTCAGGGGAGAGCATGAAGCAGGAAGAGAAAGAGCAGCAATAATAGGTTTAATCCACCCCAGGGCTCAGCTGCCAGTTGGCACTGCTGGCTCTCAGTGCATTAACTGTCAGCGCCTGGCAGATTAAGCAGCAGAGCTCAGAGATGGGTTTCTGCTGTAGAAGGCAATTTCACACTGATGAAGGGCATTTACTTTGGAGCAAAAACCTTGCTGTGTACTCTGTGTTTTTGTTGAAATAACAACAAAGTGGCTTTAGATATATTCGAGGTAGCTGACAACAGAGTTTGACCTGACTTCAACAAAACAACATCTTATTAAAAGGGAAGGGATTCTATCCACAAGGAGGGAGAGCTCGTTGTGCCTGGTTTTGTACAGCTGTTAAGGCAAGAGGGTTCCTGATCCATGACCAGGGCTCCTGGGCATTTCGAAATACTGATTATAAAAATCCATCTATGTGACAACACAAGTCTAAAAACAAAAGCTGAAGCCCTTCTGAGTAACTTTCTCACATATGGAACAAATCACAGTCTGAAATACTAAAATGTAAGGGTTCCACAAAGCTTTGGGTAAGTGCTACTGTGCTTGCAGAAATGTTAGGTAAGGTTTACTGTAATACTGCAAAATAACTGCATGTGCTTTGCTGTGTTGCAACAACTTGTTCATGAAATTAATTGATTTCTTTTCAAAAGACTAAGAAAGAAACGTAGATTGGCCAAAGATTTACTCTGGGTGTAAACCTGATGGAGAGATAAGTGGATGATTTGCTCAGAGCTGTGCTGTTTCCCAGCCTCTGATCTGAACTTCATCTATATAAGAACCTGTATAGGATCCTTGCCAGCTGGGAGCACCACGTTGCATGACTATGGAGAGTGTGCAAGAGGTTTTGTCAAGGCTTTTTAATGTTTTGTTGTTGATGATCTTTTTTCTGTTTTGCTTTTAATGAAAACCACAATTCTAAAAGTTATTATCTCCTTCATCTGTCCCTCATTTTATGAAGAAATGGGGTTATGACATAGGTGTGATGGATGAATGTTTTAGGATTGGCTTTTGCAGATATGTTTTAGAGACTGTTTCATTGTTATGTTTGTAATTAATTGATGATGTTTTATTGTTGGTGTAAAATTAGAGATTGTTGCAATAGTTGTTGTAAAGGTTTGCTCTAATAAAATGGCTGATGAGCAGCAAGGGGGGGTAACTAGAACCTGCTTGGAAGGTTCTAGGAGGTGACAATCAAACCAGGGCCACTCCCTGTCTGAGAACTGAAAATGCTTCAAGTGGGAGGCCCTGGGGAGGAGCCAGAGTGATCAAACTGAGCCTGCTCCAGGTGGGTGGATGAGGGCAGGAGCTGGGCTGATCAGCCCCCTGACTGGCAGAAAGTATCCATGTGCCCTTGAGTGACAACCAAGGCGTATAAAAGGCGTGACCTCAGCCTGGTGCCTTTGTGCCTCTGGCCTCCAGTGAAGGCTATGCACCCAGTGCTGTAAAACTCTTTTGTTTTATCAACTTTGTCCCTCAAATAAATTTATTTCTTTTATAAGTGTGAAGTAGATTTTCACATAGATATTCTCAAGTTTAGGAATTTGTTTCTGTGATATGTTATAAAAGGGCATCCTTTGAGCCTTATTTTGCTTTTCTTGTGGGGGGGGGGGGGGGGAGCTGCTCCTATCCTTCTATCCAAAAAATAGTTTCCTTCAATAAAAATAGTCCTCTGTTACTTTCTCAATTTTTTTCTGCTTTGTTGCCTGCCCACTCCAACTGCCTTTCCTTCCTCAACTCTTTTCTCAGGTCACTCTGCCCCCTCCAGTTTGATGTCTCTTGGTATCTGGGGTCCTTGGACTTTGCCCTCAGATTTGTTGGCTTGCAACCTTCCACTGTTGGCTTTAGCCAGAATCTCCTTTCCTTCATCGTGGTCCCTGCACAAAAAGCAGCCCTGAACACAAGCCACAGGCTTTCTGTTGTCATCACTCATTCTCTGTCAACACCTTCTGCTGTCAACACCCTTTATCTGCAGTTTTCCAGAGACAGGAGGGATGGGATTGAATTCCAGATTCAAGTACCTACATATAGATGTCAATGTGTAGGTGTCCAACTTTCCCTGAAGTCAACAGAGATTTGGCCAATCAGTCAATCAAGCCTAGAGCACAGTTCATCTCTCCTCTCCTCTAGGTCTATCTGTGCATGTTAACATTTACCTGGATGGACCTTCACATAACTGATATGGATGTTGACACCCAGAAAGACCTTGGGTCCTGGGATAACCCTGTGATAAGGTCAATGAAGAGAAGGTCCTGCTCAGTGTGTGAGAGCTGAAGGTGCTTTCCTTGTTTATGGTGGTGCTGGGAGACCTCCCATATTTTGGGAACTTTTGACTTCTACCATGTTTTCCAAAATTTACGAACTTGGATATCTGTTGCCAGCTAAAAGACACATCTCTGGCATTAATATTATCAACTGGATTTTCAGGTGCTCTGTGCATTAGAGCCTCCTGAGGAAAAAAAATAGTTTGGTGTCTTTGTTTCACACGGAAAAAAGTCTTTGCTTCTCAGGTTTCAGAATGACTGAAATGGTAAAACACACAGAGACATATACACACCCTTCAGTTTTAGGCACACACCCAGCAGGAAAACATTCAGCCAGGATAATTAAAAGTTGGCAAAGTTACAAGTAACAGAAACGAGGGCAAGTCTTGCATAATCTTAACCCTGGCTCTACTAGTTCAGTTATGATTACAAAAACTTTCCTTCAATCAACCACATACAGTTCTTTCTCCTCTATGTTTTCACTGACTTCTCAAGGAGAGAGAATCCTATTCTTTGTTCTTATTCCTTATTGATAAAAGCAAAAAATGGCTTTTTTTGACTAAGTAAAAGTCAGTCTTCTCTCTGCTCTGTCAGTGTAATTCCACTCATTCCATCTGACCTCCTCTTAGGTTACCCTTGTGTGACCCATATGGCTGTTTCTCAAATCCTTGTCTCTTTCAGATATTTCCACGTGATCTGTATTGGTTTCTTTTCTGCTTGTGCTTCCCCATCACCTGTACATACCTAATTACCAAGATTTATTTTCATGCTCTACATTGACAGTATCTTTTTAGGTCAGAGATCACTGTTCTGTTCTGTTCTGCTCCCGCAGCTTTCCAATGCAATCCCTGCACAAGACTCATCTTCCAAAAGCCTGTGCACAGATACAAATAAAAGACATGAAAGACATGTGTAACTAATGGCTACAAGCAGATCTTAGCAAAAGTTTCACCTAAGACATTCCAGCCATCTAAAATGTGTTATTTTCCCTATTATTCCCTGGGTCAAAACAGAGTTTTCTAACCTTTGCAATTAAGATGCAGCCAGACCTGATAATGAATCACTGAATCTCTCTACAGAAACCAATCACCTCTCACAAAGCATCTCTTCTCATTGACATTCCCCTTGGCTCGGGAGTGACTCACCAGCTGCTGAGCTATGAACTTTGAAATGTTTACTTTGACACTGAACAATTTGGCCTCTGTTGCTAATGAAGAGTGAGGACAAGGCAAAGAGACCAACCACTCCATGCCAGAAATCTTACCCTCAAACATCACAACAACCTGACAGTTAGAACAATTCTAAAGTCTTTACACAATTGAAAACCATTATTAATTACTCATTTTCAAAGCTCCTATATGTGTAAATAAACTGAAGAGATGCTACTCTGCTTTGCCTATAGGAGCTTATAATCAAAGTCAAAATCAGCAAAGATTTCTGCATTTGCCTCTATTTTCTGCTCTCCAGGTGTGTGTGGGACAGGACCTCCTCTGGGCTCAACCTTCTAGCAACAAATGAGTGAATTATGGTCAGAGACCTCCAGCTCTGTAGCTGAAAATACAGAGTATGGGGCAAAACAGTGACTGTCATAATTTGTATCTCCAACAAAAAGGGAGAAAAATATGCTGGGTTAAGAATAGTAAGGGCTGTTTGATTTTAAAGGATTCCTGGTGGATTTATGGAAGGATCATATTGAGGGCCTGGAAAGAAGAAGGTGAAGATCCTGACTGGAGAGAAATTCCTGAATGGAGGGAGGCCATGGAGGTGGGACAGATGCCACAGATGAGGCCAAGTCCAGTGGGGCACTCAGGGACCTCACCAGTAACACCCAAGGGTTGTACATGTGAGCACCAGCTCAGTGCAAACTGACATGATTTCCTTCCCAAATATCCCAGGCCAACAGCAACCTCCCTGAAGGGAAGGGGAGATGAATCCTGATGAACACAAACACCGTGTGGCAAAGTGCATGTGTGACTCTGAGATAATGAAGTAGGGTAAAATTTCCTGTCTCTATGGTTCTTAAATAGACTCCAGCAACAAGAGACTCTGCGGGTTATGGCACACTTCACCTTACCCTTGGCAAAGCCTCACAAGCTTTATATACCCACTCCTAAAAACAATAGTATGGCTCTGTATTTGGGGTTATTTCAACACAAATTAATAGCCCAAAGAAAGTTTCCCAAAGAAGTGGACATATTAGACAGAGTGCAAGGCATGTTTAAGATACACATTCCAAACATTGCCATGATGATTCTGCTTACTGTGTCTCACTGTCTACTCTAAAAGGATCTTGTAATCCATCTCAGGCAGATGTGGACTCCAGTGGGGTGTCAGTGACATTCTCTGTGTGTGCTTGCCTGGGGTATAAGGCTTAAGCCTGCAGGGAACACGTTTAGGATCTAACCTGACAGCTCCCATGTCATAAATAATGGACTGATCTGAATGACAGATGCTGCTGCAGTGTAATCTCTTTGGGAAAATGTATTCCCAGCACTACTAAGGACAGCATGCAAAACCCTGCAATTCTGACTGGGAGACACTGAAAACTCACATCCTTATTCTTGTCTCAGCTTTGAAAAAGATCCCTTCCACATTGCCTAAGTTTTAGGGCACTTTTTAAAAATTTTTCCCCCAGCAATCTGACTGGCACACAAGGGCAGTGTTGCTTTGGATCCAGGGAAGAACACAGCATTGTAATGTCATTGTTCTCCAGATCTGTCCAACAGTATTTTGGTACTCTGGGTAAGGCATCCCACGGGACACGGCACAAAGATAGCTGCATCTTTATCAGTGATTAGAGTCAGCCAGGACCCACAGTTTGAGATGCAGATAGTTGACTTTCTCCTTGGAATCCTTTTCCTCAGCATTGTACTTGAATATATTAAAGCAAAGGGACTCACAGATTTTGGGTGTTTTATTTGTAAAGTTTTTTCTTACTCATTGACAAAGAAAAGTATTAGGCTTAACTTTCTGAGGCATTACACATTTTCTTCTTTATTATTGGGCCTTTTGGCTAGCAGCTCTGAATTTTTGAAATGATGGTAAGTGCTGCATCCTCTATTGCTCCCCCCACCAAAAAGCCTCATGTGCAAGCTGCTGCATGGCTGTAAGTAGCTTAAGTTAATGTCATGATACCAAAGTCTACAGTGTGCTCATAAACCTGAACCATGAAATATTTGCCAACTATAAATAGAAGACTGTCAAGCAGATAAAAGCAATCTTTTCTGAAAACACATTCTGGTACTGACGGACAACTTCCACTGTCATTATATAAAAAATTGATAGAAACTACTGCTGTTAACCCAAAGGATTTAAGCTTCTTCAATAACTTGCACACGATCCTACTGACTTGGCTCTTTTTTGTTGTTGTTCCAGAGATGTTGATAAAAACAGTCAGCAGACAGAAAAATCTCTATAAAATGAGATGGTGCTGTGGGCCAGCATACAGAATCTAATCCTGAGACTCCTTTGATGGGTGAGTGAACAGCAGCCTGTTCTGAATCAAGCAACCTGTGTAATGTCATTGCCTGGTCTTCCTCTGTACCTAATTCAGCACATCACTCCTCTGCCTTAGTAAAGACAAGAATCCTGTGACCCTTGTTGTGCTGGACTTGTTCTTCACCATGTTACCTGACGACTTTTCAAGCCTTGGTCCAGTAAGCAGAGACTTAACAGCAATCCCTGCAATCTGGTATCTTCTCTCCACTTTCTGTTCTCTCAAATGGCTTGGCATTAGCCCAGGCAGACAAGTCTCAACATGAATGCTCATTGACCATAGTCTTGTACTATGATGATTTTAATGTCTGGAAACCAGGGGTATGTTTTTCTGTTCAGTTATTGAAGCAGATACATAATGGTCCAGAGTACTTACTGGTGTGATAATTCACCATAAAGGCAGCAAAAAAATAATTCTATATGCAATTTATTTTCCATATGTGAATGATTGAATTAAATCTGGACCAAGGAGTTTATCAGCCACTCTATGTCTTCCTTCTGTTCTGGTAACATGGCATGAAGAAAGCATGTGGCTGATGTAATTACATTTACTGAGACCTTTCACAGGTCTGAAAGCTGAGGAGATTGCAATGTATTCATGTTTTGCATTTTCATTTATAGAATTTCTCCACACAAATATGCTTTAGCTCTTGATCCCTGTTGCTATCTATAGCATTGTTATCTGTGGGGAGTTTATGAATCCACAATATAATATATACTGAACACTGCATAAAATTCTCTTGCATCAGGAAAAAAATAAAGCAGTAATACAGAGGCACAAGAACACCTGCTATTGTGGAATCTCCTTTTCATTTTGGAGATCATTCTGGAAAAGCTATTTGTGTACAAAAGTTAAGCATCCTTCAATAGGTGAAACAGAATCTAATCTGAAACTCCACTGCCTGGGTTACTGTTGGTTTCCCTTTGCCTCATGGACTCGGTGGGAAAGTAGGCAAGGAATGAAAGCAGACACAAATTAATAATGAAAAAATGCACCTGGGATTTACCCAGTAAATATCACTGAAAAGGAAGTGAGTGGGAGGGTTAAAGAGAAAGCCTGTGTTCTTCATTAATACTAAGAGGTGTTATTCTGTGAGAAAGATCAGTCTTGACCATACAGAGTTGCCAGTACCACAAACTGGGTTCTGGAATTACACACTTCACTGCATGAATGGAACTCAGCTTCCTAAAGACCTGGATGCTACCCTCAAAAGGCTCCATCCTAAAAACCAGACCTTTCCCCTCTGTTCACCATTGTCAACATCACCTAGTTCTGAATCATGGCCTAAAGCATTGTGTATGCAGCTCTATAGCACTCTTTAGTGCAGTTTCCAGTACAGGAGCTTCATCCAATTGTTCCTGGATAGATATAATGTAGATATTTTATAGTGCTCTAACATAGTGATGGTCCTGCAAGGCTCAGGGTGTAAAGCTTTAATGGAAATTGGAAATACCATTCCAAATCTGTCTTTTAAAAAGGCAGAAATAATGCTGGAATGCTCTGTGCAGATATCTAGAGATGTATATTGAAATTCAAGAGTAAAATGATAATGGAAATAATTATATCAATGTCCTTCTCATCCATTATTCACCCACTTCATATATAGGCAGTAAACAGGGCAGAAAGGATTCATTTCCGTGCTGCAGACTCTGTGTGGGTTTTTGATGGGATTCCTGTAGAGGTAATTTCATGTGAAAATTATAACTGATTCCCAAGTCATATAAACTCCAGAGGACACAAAGTCAGAATGCTAATCCCCAGGGTGGGCAGATTTCCATCTATTGGAAACAGGAGTGTATGGACTTGGGATGTCAAGATTCTCACTGCCAGTTTCTTACTCCCTAAGAGTTTGTTGAGCAAGAAATAAAAATCTCAGAATTCTGACTGTGTAACAAAGAAACTATTCAGGGAACAATCTGGAAAAGGCAGCAGTATTACTTATCTGCCTCATAGGCTTCTTGAAAATAGAGTAGAATATCAAACATTTCCTTTCTAAATCTCACAGTAAAGGTCAAGTGCACTAAATTGCTGCAGTTGTATAGAAGCAAGTGGAACAAAAGCAGACTTCACTATGGAACAAACTTGCACTTTCATACTCGGTGACTTTGCATCTTTCCCTTTTAGCACTTGGGTGTCCTTTATCCCACACAGACTTGTAATTCAGCCCCAAACATGTAGTTTTAATTAACGTATTAGCTCAAAAATTAGTTGATTTTAATTTAAAAACAAGCACTATTTTTAGGGCAAAGAAAAGCTGCTGGAGTGGAAGGGGCTGTAAAAAAGTGAAGGGATTCAGAATTTCTCAACTGAGAGAAAACTCACATGTGGTTTATGTGTTTTCCTTTCAAAGGCTGTGGTGAGGAGTAAAAAGGCAGCCCATTTGCCCCTTCCAGGAATGGGGCATTCACAACCTCCCTGGGCAACCTGTGCCAGGGCCTCACCACCCTCTGAGTAAAGAATTTCTTCCTAACATCTAATCTAAACCTGCTCACTTTCCATTTACAGCCATTGCCTCTTTTCCTATCACTATCTGCCCAGATAAAAAGTCCCTCTCCCTCCTTTTTACAAGCCCCCCTAATATTTCACAAGCAGCAGAGAGAAGGTGGGTGGGAACTGACCAGAGTACCATGAAGTGAGGTCAGTGGAGACCTCAAATGGAGGTGATGCTTTATGAAATGGGCTGTAGACCTAGGAAATTCCTTGCCAAAGACTGTGTGGATGCAAGAAGTTTGTGTGGGCTCAAAACAGACTGGACTAGCACTTGAAAGAGAGATCCCAGGATTATTTGTTAAACAAACAAGCTCTATCAGGGTGTCTCCTGAACTGTAAATACTCAGGAGCTGGCAAAGCTTTACAGTGTAGTATTTAATGTTTTTTCTTGATCTTTTTTCTCCTAAGATTACTTTGCACAGCCCTAATTAGAGGGTGAATGCTGCAGAGATGGTCCAAGATAACCTTTAATCTGAACCAACATGTTCTTCTTCCAGAGACAGGCAGCCAGGACCAATATGGGATGAAAAGAACCTCCAGAGGGTACCATGTGCACTAAGTTGTGATCCCAGAAACTACTGAAAAATTACTGAAAATAACAAATCTCACTTAAAAGGACTGGATTGCCAGTAAAGAGTGTTTATAAACCAATTTGAACCCATTCCCTCCCACTCAGAGCCTTCTTGGGTTTAAAATTATTATTGTCATAGTTTCTGTTGTAATACAACCCAGATTTTTTTCCCTGTTGGGAATTCTGGGGGTAGGGGAGTCTCATTTTCAGGAAAATGTGTAGGCACATCCACCTTCTCCAAGAATCACCAACAGGGCTGGCAATCTGCAGTGCTGCTGCCACATGGAGGGTCCTCAGGGGCAATGGTTTGGGGCCCTTTGCCTAAGGAGAATTTGCAGACAGTGTCAGAAACTAATAATCTGTTCTGCAGATAGCAGGGAATCCGTCTGTTTGGATTCCTGAATTTGGATGCTGAAGCTCAACAACTCCAGCTCTGAAAACTTCTACTTAAATTGATGCCTGTAGCCACACTCTTTTTATTCAGGGAATTAGGTAAAAAAATCTGCATCTTTTTCTGCAACAACAATCTCTATATTTTGCCAGCATACCATACATGCCCACAGGAAAACAAACAAACAAACAAATAAACCCCAACACATTCATGGGAAAAAAAAAAAAAAGAGGTTTGCTACTACTGTTTGCCATAACAAAAGTTACTGAAAAACATTTAATAATTCTAAAATAAAGCACCTTTGTTATCTACATTTATTTGGGAGGGGGCAAGGGAAGATTTTTAAACTGAAAAACACATTTGATTTTGAAAATTAATTGCAGAATGCCCTATGTGATGTTCTGTAGACAGAAAAATCATTTTCTGGCTTATGCTCTTTCTGCTAGTCTGAAATGCAAGATATTTCCAGTGACAATCTACCTAATTAAAAAAAAAGCAAATGTTAGTTTTCCTGTATAATATGAGACCATTATAATCCTCTCTCTGAAGGTCTGGCATGAACACAATGACATCCAGAAGTGTCCATAAAGTGCTTTGAATATTAAAACAGGGCAAAGAACTGGGATCTGTACAGGGCATCTGCTTAAGGGCTCTGCTGAATGAGGGTGCAGAATCCTTATATACACATACATCTGGAATCATATAGCTCATTTTATTTTATATTTTGATTCAGTAAGATCACATGGGGTTTTCTAGGAAACAACGACAAAAAAATCCCAGTGTATGTGACTATGCAGAATGTGTCAGAACTGTGCAGAACTGGTTAGCCTGTACAATACAAAGAACAGAATGAAAAGCTAAAGAAAATTAACATTTCAAGCAGAAAAAGTCTTGAAATACAGAGCATCACTTTAGCATGTTCCCAACAAGCAATATCATCTAATAAACAAAGACACAACTGGGAACACAGAACTGGAAAGAACAAGCAGGGTCATCAAGTCTAAGTCCTTGGAAGAGCAGGCAGCTTTTTGAAAGTTACCAGCTCAAAGAGTCTACAGAGAAGCTCTGCCTCTCACTCCCATATTCCCTTCACAGTTGTGCAAACCCAGACAGCACCAAACAGAAGAGTGAATCAAGGGCATGGCCAAAGTGCTTGAACNAAAAAAAAAAAAAAGGAGCAAATCAGTTAGTCAGTCTGGGTAAGGCCCACTTTAGACCTGAAAAGAAAACTTTGCCAACTGCAACTAGGCACAGAACCTGCTGTTATCACTGTGAATGTTTAGAAATAGCTGAAGTGCAACAGTATTTTATGTGTGAAAATTATGCAGGAGCAATCAGTCTGGCAGATATTTAGACCGTGTGGGATAACTTTTTTTTCCTTATTCCTTCTATGAACATACAGACCCCATGCAAAGGGACATCCTCCTAACAGGCAGCACTAGTGTTGAGAACAAAAAGGAATCCTCCTTTCATCTAGATCAAAAGAAGATGTCTGAGCTGATCTGAGCCTTTTTACAAGTGGAAGGGTGAAGATACTGTCCAGCTGACACAGCTGCCCAGGGAACACACACAGGCACATGCTGTGAGCTACTGAAGCTAGTTACTTCAGGATCAAAACTCCCAGTTTCCTGCTGCCTTCTGAGAAATTTCATGCTGCTCAGGCCTATTCTGGGTCTGAGAAATAAGATTAAGGACATCCATTTGAAAATAGGGCACAGGAAAAAAGTCAAGAAGAGCTCCCAGCTGACAGGACAAGGCCAAAATGGGTTAGGTACCTCAAGATTTGTGTCTTTTCCCCCTCCCAGTGACTGCCTTTTCCCTGAGCCATGAGCAGGCTCAAGCCCTCTGCACAGCAGCCAAGTAGGCAAATGGAAATTAGTGTTACCCCACATGTTTCTGAGCTGCATTTCCCAAACTGCAAGAGGACCCTCCACTCCCACTGTGGGGCCACCTAGAGCAGATCAGGACTGGCCATGGCATGGAACAGACCCTACCAAGTCCTTCCAGCCTGGTTGTGTTTGTGCTCTGCTGAGCACTGCTGCAGTCCTGGTCCCGCACCAGCCCTGATTTTTTCCCCTGAGGCTGAAACAGCAAGTGGCTGTTGCATTACAGATATTTCTTGTTGGGAGATAGGGACGGGAAACGATCCTTACCTGCCTTTGAGACTTGCACAGATTCTGGAACAAATGCACATTTCATAAGCCCTTGGAAGATAACAAGTCACAGCTTGAAATGTGAAACAGCTGCTTCGTGTGGCAGCAAGGACAAGTAGCCCATGTGGATTTGTCAAGAATAAATTGTGTTGAACTGATCTAATCTCCACTTTTAGCAATGTAACAGGCCTTAAGAATAAAGGAGAAGTAGCTGCCACAAATCTTACCCCCTCAAGCTTTTAAAAAGGGCTGCATGTACCATTCTCATAAGTGAGCCCAGGCAGCCTGGTCTAGATGAGATTGTGATCGATTGGGTGCAAAGCTGGTTTGATAACGCATCAGAAAGGTTATCAATGGTGCTTTGTCAGAGTGGAAGGATGCAGAAATGCAGCTCAGCGAGGTCTCTTCAGGATACTGTCCTGGCATATGCTTTCATTAATGAATTAGATGATAGAAAAGAAAGTATGGTTATTAAATTTTCAGATGGCATAACACTCAGAGACATTATAAGCACAGGAGGACAGGGTTTGAATTCAGAATGTTTTGGAAGAATTGTATAACATGTCTGAGGTGGGAAAGGGGAAGCTGAAATTCAGCAGGGACAAGTGCAAAGCCACAAAGTTCAGCTTGCATGATACACAAATACCAAAGTTTGCCAATAGCAAAGTGTGGAATTGCAGTAGATGAGAAGGTGAATTTCTCATTAAAAAAAAGAAACTTCCACCCTGCAGGAGTGAACAAACAGGGTTATAACATTAAAGATGTGCAATAGTCCTTCCTTTGTCACTTGAAAGGCTTCAGATACCATGCCATATTCCATTCTGAATGTGTCAGCTCAATAAAAAGGTGTATAGCAACAGTCCAGAGGAGACGATATATAAAAAACAAGGCCAGAGCAGAAAGACTTGCAGGCTCAGTGTTTATTTAACTTTAGTAAGGATCACAAGAGGCTCTTCAACAAGCTTCATGTATTTAAAAGGCTTGTTGCAAACAAGACTACAATCATCTGTTTTCTAAGTCTCTTGGGAATAGGAAACAAAACAAAAAAAAAGCAGTTTTCTTTAAAATTAGAAGTTACAGTTTGAATTTTTCAACAGTGAGACTTGCAAAGCACTTGGAAGATTTCTTTTTAGACACAGCTTTGTGCTAATGGCCTGACCTCGGCCGGATCAATACCTTTGATACAGGAGTCAGTGAGTCCTGTTGAAAGCAAGTCCTCATAAATTTCACGCACCAAATGACTGGAAGTGGGATCTCATTGGGAATCTCAGCAGCAGTGAGCTCCAGACTGGCTCTGTCTCAAGTCTGGCAAAACTCACTGAGTTTCAGTACAAAATCTCAGTGTGGGTTATTCCATCTGGGCTTTGCTTGTGGCATCAGTCTCTCCCCCTCTTGCTGCCTGAACTGTTCAAAGAAAGTTGTTTACGTGGCAGTGAGAATGGCAGCACATTTTATAGTTTACATGGGGTGGCAGAAAAACAAAAATCTTCTTGATGGCTGCTGAGATCTTCAATAAACATAAGAAATCCATGGCTTGGATGTAGCATTTATTTAAGCACCACTGTCTCTTGGTTTATGGGCAGAACACTCTGCATGGTCAAAACCCACTCTTTGGCTTAGAGTGATCTTCATTAGATACGCTACTTAGGCTTTCACTGCAATTTAATGTGCTGAGCAGTTGCAGTGGGGGGCTGTTGGTGTGGTGCCGCAGCCTTCTGGAAGCGTCTCCAGCAGGGAGGGTGCCTGGCATCGCTGGCACACAAGCACTCAGCCACACACCCACACCCCGGAGGGCTGGGGAACCCTCGACAATGAGAGGCGAGAAGGGCCCTCATACGGAGTTCCTCAGGGAGGGATTGTTCCAGCCACACGTGAAGGGGTCCAGGGACAAAGACAAGAACAGTGGGAGGGTCTGGGCATTTTATACTGGGTGGGCAGGGGCAGAGAGAGCATCAGGGCCAATGATCTGAGGGTATGAGGGCGGTGTGTAGGAGGGACCAGGGTGTGCGGGCCAATGGGAGGACAGGGAAGAAGGGGCCAGGAGACAAGGGCCAATGGGGGACCGAGGAAGGAAGAACATTCTAGAACATAACCATGTAGAGGAGAAAAGGGGCAGGGAGATAGAGAACCAATCAGGGAGGTAAAACCCAGGGTATATTTGCATAACCTGGCACAGCATCCAGGCAGAGGCCTTCCTAATCACCACGATCAGGGGCTTATCCTTTGCCTTAAGGCCTGCCCCTCCAGGGGCCCACAGCGGTTCCGGGCTCAGGGGGTTCACCGGCCTCCACGCTGACTGATACAGCAGTTGCCCATGAGAGATTGCTTCGTTTCTCCTGTGGTAACATTGCCCAAGTGCAGGGTAACATCTTCCATTGAATGTTGTTCCTCTGGCAGTGAGGAGTCATTTGCATTCAGTGGTTATTAAACCTGTCAATCCTATGGATTCATGTCAGACCTGAGCCTCTTGCACTGACTCAGTGTTGCGTCACCTGAAAGTTGTCATTGCTGAAGTTGGACTCTGGAGTTCGAGATGAGGCTGCAGAGCCCAGAGGAAGCCCAGAGGAAGGCAGAAAGGCAGGTAGTGGGCTCCATGCAGCCACCAGGGACAGTGACCTTTCTTGACGGGGATGGCATTTTCCCCCAGCAACAGCACATTCACAAGGTACCACTCTGATACCAAATATGTTTGTCATTTATGTAGGACAGTACGTGCAGTGTCCTTGGTTTTCTGGCAGTCTGCAAAGTCACATTTTCCTCTGAAGTCTGCTAATGTGCAATATGTCCGATTGACCAACCTCAAGACTTTTCAAAGTCTTGGAAAACTGGTTAGTGCTAAATTCCACTCAAGGTGAATTTAGGACCAGCCTTTCATTTGTTAGCTTGGAAATCTGCTGCTGACTCCAACAGGCATGAGGAGAACAGCAACTGTTTTTTCATTTTTGTTTTGCCAACTCAGAGACTCTGTCAGAAGAGCCCTGGTCATGAAACTTAGAAACCTTCAACTTTTTAAGTGCTGCTCATAGCAATTATAAACTAAAAACCTGAATTTCATGTTGAGGCAAATTGAGGGAGAAAAAAGTAAATGCTGTAATCTAATCTTCTAGATTTATGGTAGCTATAGATTGTAAACATATACTTTAAAGACAGAAGGAGCCTTTGAAAATTTGACTTTGCATAAAACAAGGCAATTGTTTTACAGTCATTCTTTCAGGTGAGGGAGACTGTGGGGTTTTCAGATTTCAGGGGATAGAGAATCTGTCATATCCTGAGGTGAACTCTCCAGCATTAGAAATATGCAGCGTATCTGTAGTCAGAACTTGTCCAGCTCGAGCTACCAGCCTGTGAAGTGTTATGTACTTGTATGTTAAATTAAAAAGCCTTCTGCCCTTATATATAATATTTCCCTGAATTTCTATTCAGAGCTATTTCCACTCACTGCTTTTACATTTCATTACTGCTCTGCTGCAGGAGCTCAAAGTTTTCAAATGGAAGTCCTGTGTGGTTCCAGGGGACGATGCTCTCCTAGGCCAGGCAGTTTGCAGTGCAAGACAGGGTAAGGGGAAATGCAATACTGTATGACAGGTTTAACAATTCCCCCTCTCCCTCCTTCCCCTCACCCCTGAGTATGGATCATAACCATGCCTCTTCACCAGGGGCCTATATCCTAGCATTCTGCCATTCTCTGATATTAACACTTCAAGTTTTAATGAGCACAGGCATAGGAAGATGCTTAGCAACAATACAGAAAGTACAACAAATACAGGATAAGCAGTTTGAGATTAGATTTTAATGCCATCTTAATGACAACACCAGGATCTACTTATTGTTCTGCATAACTATGCCATTAACACAGATGCCAGAATACTGCAAAGAATATGAATTACTGGGTTTTACACTTTGTCAAGTGGGATTTTGGAAGCAACCAAGACAAAGGGAAAGGAAGGGACAGCAGACAGCAAGGTGTCAGGACACAATCTCAGTAACATATTCTATCTGCTCAAGCAGCTTGATAGCATGGCCAAAGTGCCCTCACTTGACTTAGCTTCACAGAATTTCTCCCGCTTCCAGCAGACTAGAGAATTAAAATGGCAATACTGCCACTATTTTTTAAAGATTCCTCTTTTTTTTTTTTTTTGCATTCTTTAACCCCCTTTCAGCTCCATTTGCTTCCAGCTATGACAGGTATATTATTAACAGACAAAATCAGGCTTCATAAATTATGTTTGTGAGTTTTGGAGAGAGGATTAGTTAAACAAAACATGTGAATCCTGATTAGCTAAAAACCAGAAGTGAAAGCTTTGAGATGACAGTAGTGCCCAAACAAGCTGAGGTCAGCTTGCCTTTCAGGAATCACCAGCCAAGATGCAGAAGAGAAAGGCAGTCAAAACTGGAAATGAAACCTCAAGCCCAAACCCTGTGCAATATAGAAGAAAAACAGCAAGATTGACACTGAAGGGTTTGATATGGGACATGAGAAATTGTCCCTCTTAACACCTGTGTAAGATGATGCTCTGGAAGGCTTTTGTGTGTTAAGCTCAATCCTCTATAAAGACCACCATTACTAGAATTTAATTCTCAGACAAGTCCAAAACCAGGGTGATAACCTTGTCTTTACTTGGGCCCACTGCTTGTACTGCCTTAAACCTCATGTCCTATACCAGGCAAGCTTTAGGAAGGCCTGATGAATGCACGTATTGAATGGGGTGACAGAAATGGGAAATAGCAGAAATATGGGGGAAATAAGACCTCTTTGAGTCTGAAGAGTGCATCAGTGACAGGAACAGGAACAAGATAGTCATTCAACATCTTCAATGTTGCCACATTGATACAACCTCTGCCTGATCTGGCATCAGCTTCAGGAGCTACTTCACACACTGTCCTAAATCTCCTCTGAAGAATTGCAAAAGGCTTGCTGTTTATTGTCCTGCTCTTTCATCTCCAGTTCTCCATGCTGCCACAGAAAGAGCCAACTGAGCAAGGCACTGTGGTTCCTTTACTCTTTCCTTTCCTATGTCACGTCTTAGAAATAATCAGCTGCAGGAAAAGTGAATGAACTGGTGTGGTATAATTGTGTGTCTGTTACTGCCATGCACTCCTTTATCTCTGCGTGATAGCCCACTGATATAAAGAATCTGGTTACCATGACACTAAAAAGTCACAGCTGGTTTGAAAAATTCACAGAGGTCAGGGCAGAACAATATAAAAATCAGTTTGTGTTAAGCATATCTGGAGTTGTGCTTCTGTCACCCAGAAAAATTTCGGCATTGATTCAGATCTCCTTGTGCTGATCTTTGCTATAAGGAGAAGAAAATGACTGAACAAGAAAATTAATGGCCTGCGTACCAATGTCTCAAACCCTTTCTCCCTTTTTCTCTGAATGCTGTAAGAACATGCTCAGCCCCCAGCAGGCCTGACTCAGCCCTTCCTTCCAGGAAAGACACAAAAGTGCATCTTTCTGTGTGTTGGCCAAAGGAGAACTAGGAAACAAAGGAGACAGGGCAAAGAAAAGGATTTATAAGGAAATGAGAGGCTTTTGATGATGAGAAAATAATGAAACGCAAATGTCAGAGGGAGTAGCCACAGAGAAAACACCTACCAAGAGCAAAGTTAAGAGAGGTGGAAGGAAAATGTTGATGATAGGAGGAAGAGAGAGCAAAATGAAACAGAAAGGAGTCTCAGCAAATTTCCATAATGTAACACTGATGAAGCCTTTTATGACTGTGACAGGGATTCTGAGAATGTTCCCTTGCAGGAAGTTTGCATACTTATATTTTAATAGCTCTGAACACTTTCCAAGACTCAGTAAAAGTGGAAATTTTTCTGCTGGTGCTGCCTGCTCTAAATCTGGGCTACCCCTGTGCATCACCAAGCTCCAAGGAGCCCTATTGCTGAGGTCTGCTCTGGATGGGCTGGCACATCAAGTCAGGCCCATGCTGCTTCCAGAGAGTGTGACAGCCCTGACTGTGTACTCTGCAGAGCCAGCTGATGCTGCTCTTCAGGAGAAATACACTATGTCCTGCCAAAGGAATGGAGATGTTGTTTGCACAACACCTTGTGGGACATTGGTACAGGTTGCTTTTTTATCCAGAGACAGACAGAAGCCTGAGCTGATTCAACCTGTGTGTTTCATGCAAAATACCAGGGAAAACGATGAGATTCTGGGCTACCTGGAGCAAAGCCGAATCCACAATTTAGTATGACCTTAAAAGCTTCCAGAAATCTCAGCTTGCACTTACTTTCAGTCCAGACTCAAGCTCCAACCCAGTGTGCAAACAAAAAAGAGTACAGATTATTGCTATTTACATACCAGTTGTTTACCTGACTCTATCTTTTCAGACTTGCTCATTTTTTCAGACCACATGTTTGTCTGCAATATTTCCTGAGATAAGTCTGTGCAACTATAAATAGGAAAAAAGATTACAGTTGTCCCTGGATGAGTTTTTGAAAGGTGTATACCACCATTCAATACTAGTTTTAAAAAAAGAAGACTGCCAGAGAAATCACCTTACAGCAGAGAGGAAGTTCTGAGCTCCACAGAGTGACATGTTTGTGTCTGAAACACATTTTGCTTGTGCAGATGATTTGCACAGGATAAATCCATCACAGTCACTTCAAGAGGACTGACACCAGTGGTTTAGTCTCTCCAAATCCTACGAAGTGATGAGAAGTAGGCTCTGATCTCTTCAGGGCCTCTGCTGCAGACTTCAGGGGGAGGATTCTCCAGTGGATTCCCCTCAAAGTTGCATGAGCAGTAATTGTATCCCCAGTCCAGGTTCACCAGCTCCCCAGAGGCTACTGGAAGGGACCGTAGGTGGTTGTTTCCCAACCAAAGTGTGTGCAGGTTCCTTAGAAGGCAGACATCGTCAGGAAGGCTCTCCAGTGAGTTAAAGAGCAATAGCAACGTTTCCAGTTTCTCCAGATGCCGAATGCTGGAGGGGATGGTATCTATTTTGTTGTCACTCACATCCAGGAAGGCGAGGCTCCTCAGTTGGCAGAGGGGTGCAGGCAGCTCAGTGAGGCTGTTGTTGGCAAGGTGGAGGCTGTGCAGCCTTTGGAGTGCCCCCATCTCTGCGGGCAGCGAGCTCAGGCTGTTGTTGCTCAGAGTGAGCCTCTCCAGGTGACTCAAAGTGCCAATTTCAGCAGGGATTTTCTTCCAGTTGTTGGAGTCCATGTAGAGGCAGGTGAGGTTCCTCAGATGGCCGATCTCCTGTGGAAGCAGCTCCATCCTGTACCTCAGGCAGCTCTCTCGTTCTGGGCTCATCTCCAGCACCTGCAGCTGGTCCAAGCCAAAGACCTGTGTGGGAACTGACAGCAGCTCTCTGCCAGAGATCTTGAGTTTCATCTTCCCTTTGTATTTTGGATCGTGCTCTGTAAGGTACCTCCAGAGTGTATCAGAACCTGGACAGGCACGTCTGGGAGAGGTGACTGCATCCATATCCCACCAGAACAGTGGCTGATTGAACAGAGACTGTCAGTCACAATTACTTGCATGCTCTACAGGCAGCCTCTGAGGTTTTTGGTGGATCAAGGTTCTCTGTCAGCTTTGTGCTCTGCTGAGCACGTTACCAACATACGTGCAGAGTGTTTGAGTTGCTCAGATACATCCCTCTGAGTAAACATTTGGTGTTCTCACATGATCAGGTGTTTCCCCTCCTACTCTGCAGTGTACACAAGCCCAGCTCCTGGGCTGGGACATGGCCTCTCATGGCTGCAGCCAGTGAGCAGTGGTCAGACAGAGAAAACTGTCTCTGCTTTTCAGCAGATGTGTTCAAATCTCTGCTTGTGTGTAGCTCTCTTCTGGAAGCATCAAGGGTGCCTTTGCCTGAAGAATTCACATTGACTGGGATTGCAATGGAAGCAGCAGGCAAAGTAGCTAAGGCAAATGGTAAATGGGAGAGAGAACCTGGTAAATAGGACAAAAAGACAGAGTAACAGCTGGTGGCCTGGGAACTGGGAACCATGAACATATCTTGTCCTCAGGTCAGTTTGTGCCTTTAACATTCAGCAAACACAATAAATGATCAGATTTGAAATCTGGAAGTCCTCCTCCCTCCAGCTAAGTTTGTGAACCACTGCACCATAGAGTAGCATTTTTCTTGTGTTGCACTTGCTCTGGCATATTTAAAAGCAAATTTTTATTCCTTGCTGTCAAAGGTTTTGTAGATGTGTAAAATGCCAGGTTTATCCCGAGCCACTCAGCACAGCATGTGATGTAGAGAGCAGGGCATTTTTCTGGAAGGAGAAAATTGTGGGTTTGAAGCCTCAGGCTGAGAAAGCCGACCTCTTTTACTTCATCCTCTAATCCTTAAGCCTTTCAGCTAAAAATATGGTTAGGACAGCCATTTCAAATGCTTCTCAAGGAGAGAGGTCTCCACACCACCCCACAGGCCATTAGAGGTAGAAGACAAGGTGTTAGAGCTGTAGTCTAAGCAGGTCTACCAGGTCAGGTCTTGTGAAGGTCAGCTCTTGCATGTCAGCTTTTCTTTCCCAGCTTCCTCAGTTCTGATCATTTCAGGCTAGGATGGTCCTGAAATTGCTGGAACCTGTGTCCCAGCACCAGGGGATTGTGTGGCTGCATGGGGTTGGGGGGTGAGGGGTAATAGCTGTCTATTCAGACAATGCTAGCAAGAAGATTTGGGGATTCTTGTTCAATTCTCTCTCTTACATTCTAGATTCTAGTGATTTTTAATTGATTTTCACGTTGAAATACACATTTTAAGGCCTGACATATACCATCTGTCACCCTTGACTTGGATTCAGAGTGCAAATATCATAATCATATTGAAATCAAGCCCTGGATTTTCTCCAGATAAATTTTCAGCATCTGTAAGAGAAAACCGTATCACTTGCCTGTGAGGCTGCTAAGGTATTTTAGGATCCTGGGATAGAATCATAAAATTCTTTGGATTGGAAGGGACCTTAAATATCATCTAGTTCCAATCCCTTAGCCATGGCTAGGGATGCCATCCACTAGACCAGGTTGTTCAGGTCCCTATCCAACCTGGCCTTGAAACCTTCCAGGGATGGATTTTACATGAAAAGGATTCAGCAGAACTTGAGAGAGTCTAATATTTTTTCATAATCATTAATGGGTACAAGAACTTAGAAATATCTGTACATCAGACATGAATGCAGCAGCCAAGGAAAAGTGAGATTTTCACTTGCAGAGGAAAGTTGCTTTCCAACAGACCTCACAAATAACTGTAAAAATAAGACTCAACTCCCATCAAGAAGGTGCTGAAGAAGTTATTGCACTGACAAAATTTTCAGACTTCGGTGAAAACCATCCCCCACATTGCTAAGGGGGAAAATGTGTCTCTAAGAACACATTGTCAAATACATCTGTACTGTGAAATAAACCAAATTGCTGTATGTGCTGCCTTCTGCTTGAACATGCTTTTCTCTTCAAATCCAAACCTGAGTCTCTCAGACAGCATGTCATGCAGAGACAAAGCTATGGTCAGATAGAAGTTTCTGTGGTTTTTGGCACCCTTCTCTTACTGCACTTTTTCAAACCTGGAGTTTGACCCAGTTTTCCTTTACAAAGGTGGCAGGTTCTTCTCTGCTCCATCTTGCAGGACATCCTTCTTCCTGATGCTGATAGCTGGCTCATCAGGAATGTTGGGAGTATGATTAATGCTCCTAATTGTCCCCTTGTGCTTTTGTACATGAAGTTCATGTCACAAAATGTAAAGTAGCAAGAAAGAGCCTAAATTTTCAACACATAATCCCCTAGAGACCCAACAGAGTGGTCTCATTCTCATTCAAACTTCAACAATTTTGCCAGCATCAATATTGTGTAGCCAAGCCCTGCAAGGTATCCAGATGTTAACCCTTACAACAAAAATCTGCTTTGTAAAGCAACTACCAAAAGCAGTCTCCTCTTCATCACATCTTCATGCTTTTCTAAGCAGTTGTTCCCATTTCACAAGTCAGAAGACAAATATCTACTATGTATGTGACTTCCAGGTTTAAAGCAAATCAAGGAAGTTAAACAGGTTTTTCTTGATTCAACTTCACCATTTACAAAGGTGTTGAAATGAAAATCCAAGCCCTGATGGACCCATACTGCCCTAAGGGCCTCAGCTACCAAATTTAGTATGTAGGAGGCAACAGGGTGGCTGATGAAGAAACTCTTCCTCCAGCAGCTCTGGCTCTACAGAAGCAGCAGCAAGGAGGACTCTTGCTGGTCTCTGGTGGATGTTCACCTCTGCACAGGGCTGCAGACTGGGCCAGGAGCCTGCCTTCAACTCCAGACTGGCTTCATCCCTACTATGCTGCTCTTCCTGCCATGCCATGGAGAAGCCACCTTAACCTTCATTAGCACTGGGCTCTGGCTCAAAGAGGCTGAAAGCAGATTTTTTTTCAGTCTGTGTTGTAACTGTTGAGTTAATGCAGTCATTTTAAGAAAGTTTTCATTGCCCAAGGACAGTACAATTTCCTGCCATAACCCTGCCCCTCTCCCCCTGAGTGCCTGGCTGCTGGTCACAGAGCACCCATCACCTGTAACATGAATATCCCCACACCAGCTCAGGGAGGATGTGAGTTACTGATGGTGGAAGATAAAGAAAGCTACCAGAAGATCTCTTTTCCATGGAGATGTAGTTAATGTAGGCAACACGGCCCAGAGTGCTGCAGCTGAATACTTTAGAAAAAACAGAATGGATGTCCAGGCTCTTCAGCTCTCATTGCCACAGCTTGACTCCTTAAAGTCAAGGAGTTGGACTTTGATGATCCTGGTGGGTCCCTTTCAACTATGGCTGTTCTACAGCTCTATGTTCCGTGACTCTGAACCTCACTGTGAGAGACTGAGCATGGGATTGAGGTACCCAGACACAGATATTTCACATGATTTGATGTGACACATGATCTCTCCTGGGGTCACCCACTGAAGCTCTGGAAAGGTTTCCCTAGGTCCTACATCATGCCTGATAGTCCCTGACAGTGTCTCTGGCCCCATATATTGTGAATGGTGACACCCAGCCATTCCTAGGCACCAAGTCCCACTCCAGAAACTGCCAGAATGCTATCTTTAACAGGGCAGAGCACTAAAAGACTGAACCAACAGAAGAGTGTATTTTAGTTTTTTTAAACAGTATAATTTTTAAACAGTATAATTTTTAAACTTTTTTTTTTTTTTAAATAATTGTCCAGAATGTAGAATCTGTGTTCATCTCCTAAGCAGTTCTGTGGTCAGAGCAGAGTTTGGGCTTATCTGCCACAGTATTTTTATTGTCTCTCTGGAAAGAAAAAAAAAGAAATCACAGGCATTTGATACAGCTTCCAAGAAACAGCTAATTCAAAACTGTTTAGAAAACAAGTAGAAATTGTTAAATAATTTAACACAAAAAAAAATTTCCCCCAAATGATCTGGTTGCTTTGTTCTGTCTTTGTAATTTGTTTATTTGACAGGAAAAAAATTGAATGAAATAATGGTCTGTTTGCTATAATTACAGTAATTTACACATGAATTTAAAAAAGGAAAATAAAAAAGCAACTGACAGTGGTGCCATAAATCCCATGTGTACTTTATAAAAATGTGAATAATACATTTTCTGGCTCTCTAATGAGATTTTAGCAGTACATAGCCACAGGGCCAAAACCAAATCCAACAAAAAACTAGCCAATTCTCAGGTTTAAATGTCAGACACAGTAAACAGACTGTATGGTGATTTACCACACACTTGGTTGAACAGACAGGAACACTGAGATGCCAAAGCCACAACTTTCCCTTACTGAAAGGGGATTAGGAGAGAGCCACCAGCACTGTCCCTGCCCTACCTGCCACGTCTTGCCTGTGTGTTCACCTTGCACTGTGCTGGACAGACAATTCCTGCTCAGGCACAGAGGCACCTGCATTTTCTGCAGGGCAGCTTCTGATCATGCCCTGGGCTGTACTTGTAGATTTTCTGGCTTCCCAGATGGGAGACCTACTTTGGAAAGTAATCTCAGGCCACCTTTCCAAAGACTATAAATCCACTTAAACAGGCTGAAGGGAAAACTGTGGCAGTTTTTGAAATCCTCCAAATACACCTTCCTTTCTTGCCTGTCACTGCAGGTGTCCTTTTAGGCACATTCCTGTAGGGCTTGCTTCTGTAAGATGTGGCAGCTATAGAAACCTCCCTTTGATTTGACTAAAATCTAGGTGGGTACAAACACGGATCTTGATCTGGGTCTGCATCTCATGTCTTGTAGTCTGCTCACTAATGACAGATTCTGCCTTGTAAATGGCATTTAACTGGCTGGAGAGAAAACAAGGTTTAATAAAAAGCAGAGAAATGGCATCCACTGAATTCAGGGCACAGAGACAGTCTGGAGTGTCTCTGGGAACAGACTGAACAGATAGCCATATGCTAGGAAATATGCTGGAGCAAAGGGAATTAGGCTGTGTCCCCTTTTATGGGTGGAAAATGCTCAGAGATGTAGTCAGTGTCTAACTCATGCACATTTTTCAATTGCTATTAAAGATGCAAGTGTGTCCCTTGTGTTCCTAATACAAATTGTTGGAAATGGCTCCCACAGACATTCAAATGAAAAAGGTTATTGAAAAAACCCCTTTCATCTCCTTCAACTGGATGCCACTGCACCATCTCACCCACTATGGATTTACCAGAGGAGCCTTAGAGCTCCCTTCTGACCCAAATTATTATATGATTCTATGACCTCAAAGGAGTTAAAGACTCTGAAATTTGTTTAACAGAACAGCATTATGTATACTCCTTCCTCATGGTGCACTAGAATGTACTGAAGTCCATGCCATGCATGACACATCAGACACACATGATGAGAGAGAATCTGTAGAGATGAAAGAGTCACCATCATGACAGGAATTAAATGTCACATGCATGGCCCAGTTAACAAGTTTGACCTCCATAAAACCTGTTCATTACCACCACATTTACCCAAAACAATGTCTCATGCCATGTTAGGAGGTGCTCTCAAATAGAGACCCTGTTCTGCCTCACCACTGGAGGGATGGAATCTCACCCTGGACTAAGAAAAATGTTTCTGTTAAATATGTAATCAACATGTTTGCTTAACACTGAAATCCAGCAAGCTAATCCAAGATGCAGTACAGTAACAGATATACCATCGAGAGTTACTTAAGCTTTTCACTTCATGGTATTTTCACTTTGATTTGTTTTCCATAGCAAGAAACACAGTAAAATCAAATCAAAGAGTTTATTTGCATAGGAAATAGCAAAAATAGCACCACTGAGAGCTACACAGTAAAGACTTTGTTTAACCCTGGCATTTGTACTTGTTATTTAATTTCATTTTTCAGTAGAGCAGAAGCAAATTTTATCTGCTACTGGGTGAGAAAAGACTCCAAGGCTGGCAAATGCTTATCTCTGGGCTTTAGCCTCAGGGTCTGATTCTGGGCTGGTTATTGACAGCTGTGGCTTCTGCTTGGGCTGGCCAGTTTGGAAGCACCATGTCATATGGTGAACGTGTTAGCAGGGTAGGGTTCCTCTTTTCTATCTCCAAAAGTGCAGATGAGATTCCCCACCATATTCAGCACTTAGTGCCTGTGTCAGGTCCATTATTCCCATCTCTCACTATAAACTGCTTTGTGCAGAAAAGGTTTGAAAATGCAGCTGCTTTGCTGGCTGGCACATACCCGAGGCCTGATCAGTTCTCAGATCTGCACTTAGTGGGTGGGCATGTCTTGGTCAGAGGGTTAAGCTCACAAATGACCTATTGTGAAGGTCTTTTCAGACTCCATCCCCTTTTTACTTTGTCTTTGCATTCTCAGGTTGATTTTGGCAATTAGTTGATAGGGAGAAATGGCCACTGTCTGGTTTGTTGCTTTCACTCTCAAATACAATTTCCCCCATGTTTCTGAACATCTCTGTGCTCTGATCCTTTCATCAAAGATGAACATCTTCCTAGACCAGCCTGCACTATGCACCAGCCCTCTAAGTAACACAACTTGCCAAGCTACTGTCATAGTGGATCAACCAAAATAGTGAATTGAGTCACAGTTGGCTTCCTGAGTTTTTAATACCAGGGGACTTTCTCTGCTGCTCTGGCTGATTTTTGGGTGAAGCAGTGGTAGGGAGCTATGCATGTGGTGACAGTGCACAGGGGATTTGGCATCCTTGACTTGACAGAGGATAACCTTGAAAAGACATCTCCCTAACAGAGGTAAGCTCCATTTCTTGGATAAAAATTCTTGAGTACAGAGAGGTTTAGATAATCTGTGTCATCCCTTCAGACTTTTACTATAAGATCCCACATGACTCCATACAAAACTAGCTTCTATAGAGTATTGATTCATTTATCAGCAGAAGAGCATTAAATTTAACAGGAATCTTCAGGAAAGCACATAACTAGCTGCTCAAAATTGTCTGTCCATTGGGAGTTGGATGTAATGGCGACCCCTTTTCCAGCTTTGGTATGACTTTATCTTCCTCCCCTCCATGTGGATGGCAAATAGCACCAACAATCCTGTGCCTGTGTGTCACAGTTAATGCCTCAGACTGCAGGATTTTATTTCAGTTGAAAGGGTGAGGGATAAAGCTTTGGAAAGAATTAATGAGATAACAGATAAAAAATTTGGCATTGGAATGATTTTGCATAAACAGTCACACAACGCATTGCTATTATATGCTCTTCAAAAGAGGAAAAAACACACTTATTTTTAACATTTTAATATGCCCTGATGTTAGAGAAAACAAACAAAAAAATAAGTTCACATATCACATCGAAGATAATAATAATAATAATTATAATTCATAAAAATAATCTGACCGACCGGCAGCATTTGTTGGCTTTAGAAGGCCTCCTGCTAAAGAAACATAGCTGAAGACACTGGAGAGCTCTTGGCAGGTGTGAGGAATTCAAGTTTTCAAAACAAGTCTGGGGGTGCTCCCTGCACGCTATGGCCCTTTGACATTGGAGGGCCGGGCAGCCAGGCTTGCATAGTAAGCACACTGAGAGGGGTCACACTGTCCATTGGCTCCCGGGGGTCCCTGGGGACCTGCCAGACCTGGCACACCGGCTTCACCTTGAGGGCCAGGAGGTCCTGGCATCCCATCTTTGGCATAACCAGGCTCCCCTGGGAGGCCTGAAATAGAAACAAAATGCCCTTGGTGAGTGGCACCAGAGTGACACCCACAGCGTGCAGTACTCACAGGACATGGCTCTGCTGCCAAACTGGGGTGCAGACACCAGCTTCAATAGGTTTGGATTTGGATGTATTTCAAGGATTTAACCAGAGTATCTTCTCTGAAATAAAGATTTCCAATCCCTATGGCAACTTTGGGATACTCAGCTCTGCTATGGCTCTCTTCTATCTCTGTGCTGTGCAGCTGCATGAGACAACTTGCAATACAGCTCTCACAGAGAAGAGGTGAGGATGGGAAATCTGGAGGCAAGAGCCAGCCTGGGGAGATAACTCATTGCTGCAGAGCATAGTGGGCACATTGCTTGAAGGCAATGCAAGGCCAGTCTGTCAAACACAGACCATAGGGGTGTGAGGGCTTCCAATAGTTCTTTCCCCAAGAAAGCAGTGAAGTAAAAACTGATCAATGGTTCTTCATTTCAGACTGCAGACAAACTATATTTGCTGCTGCTTTGTCAGTAACAATAGAGCAGGAGCTCTATCCCTAAGGTGCAGATGTTCAATATGACCTTTAACATCTGAAGCTGCCTGAACCTCTGGGTTCAGCTTGGTCACAGGAAGACTCTGCCAAGGACAGAGAAAACACTTTATAGTGAATCTAAGAATTAAAGCTTCACTTTGGATTTGACCCAAAGGTCAGTTAACTTAGCTCTGTAGCTGAGATGGATCATTATACTCATTCATCAGGCTGAGGAAATAAAGGTGGCCAGGTATGATGTTAGTGATATAGTTCTTTCCTTTGGGCCACATCCTACAGAAATTGTGTATGTTGTATTTGTGTCATCCTGATCATCTCTCTAATACAGCAGAGACCTCTGTTCTGGTAGTGGTTCTAAGTGATGTGTTTTGTGGGCTGTTCTGAATAACACACCTGGAATTCCTGGAGGACCCATTTCCCCTCGTTGACCAATGCCAGTATCTCCTTTCTCACCCTTTGCTCCTCTTTCTCCTGTAGAGAGGGAAAGAAAAAAGATGAACTGATGAGCATGGTCTACAGAACTAAACACTACTATAGGTCTTTTATCCACACTGAAGCCAATATATTTGGTAAAAGCAGTTCCTAATTGTGGCCAATCCTTTGAGAGGGGACATTAAGTAGGAATAAAGACTTGCCCCACTCTAGTTCTGGCCAGAGGTGGAACACACCAGCAATTGCTGGTCATATTCAACACCTCTGGTTCAACAGACTGAGATCACTTCCAACATCTGCATTTTGAGGACAATTTATATGCTACTAAAAGGAAAGGTAGATGCCAAAGTGGAGTGGATACATCCTTTTATTGGACTTCCCCAACACACCAAGTTTCACTCACCTTTGGGGCCAATTGGTCCAGGTGGCCCTTCAGACCCAGTCTGTCCAGGCCGGCCAGGCTCTCCTGGAGGGCCAGTTCTTCCTGGGAGTCCTTCCTTCCCCGGGGGACCAGGAGGTCCTGGTCTGCCATGGGATGCTTTTACCTGTGCAGGCTGTATCTGAGCCAGGATATAGGATAACTTTGCTGTGAAGAGAGGGAAATGGGTTTGTTTGACTAGAAGGACTATGCTCCAAGAGATGGAGAGACAGAACCAGGGGCCCAATAAAGTCCAAGTATTGTCACAGATCACTTTTTCAGGGCCACCCATTTGTTGTCCCCCCATAATCTATGGTTGTGACTCCCTGATCCTCTCTAAATTATCTAAATCTAATTTCTTGGTAGCCTTAAATTTCTCCTAAATTTCATATTTTATCATAAACTTTTCTCTCATCCTCTGCTCCTTGTCCTCCAAGAATCTGAAATGTCTCTTCCTTTAGTTGTGCAGGTGGGACAACTGCTGCTCTGAAAAGGAGACTCTTTTCCTACTGCTTCTGTTACACAGAGATGCTACATGGCTGGTCTGTAGGGAGAAAGCTTTTCTTGTTCCAGGCTGTTCCAGGCAGGCACACACTGCCTACCATTTCAGTGCTAAGGCCCTGAACAACCATGCTGGTTTTGGCTGGGGTGGAGTTAATTTTCTTCATGGTGGCTGCTATGGGGCTGTGTTTTGGATTTGTGTTGATAATACAGAGATGTTTTTGTTATTGCTGAGCAGGGCTCACACAGAGCCAAGGCCTTTCTGCTTTTGGTATGGCCATGCTGGGGAGGTGACTGTGGGTTCAGGGGAGCTTGGCAGGAGACACAGCCAGGACAGGTGACCCAAAATGACCAAAGGGATATTCCAGACCATGTGACATCATGCTCAGTATATAAAATTGGGGGAACAAGGGGAAAAGGGGGACATTTGGAATGATGGTTGTTTTATCCCCAAGTAAACATTACCTGTGATGGAGCCCTGCTGTCCTGGAGATGGCAGAACACCGGTCTGCCCACTGAAAGCTGGGATTCCTTGCTTTGTTTTGCTTGTGTACTTGGCTTTTGCTTTCCCTATTAAACTGTCTTTATTTCAACCCATGAGTTTTCCAGCTTTTACTCTTCTGATTCTCTCCCTGATCCTGCTGGCGGGGGAGTGAGTGAGTGGCTGTGTGGGGCTTGGCTGCTAGCTGGGATTACATCATGGGATTACATTAGCTCATAAAACACACTCATCACAAAAACATGCTACAGAATAGAGGGAGAAGAGTGTTCTATCTTCTCTTCATTGATCATAAATCTTAAATGCTTTCAGACTGATGTGGATATTGAAGACTGAGAGTGTGCAAATAAAATATGTGAAATAATACCCCATTTACCTAGTGATCTTTAGCATGGAGCAAAATGCCTGCAGCTGTGTGTCAGCTGCTTCAAGAGCTGTGTGAGAAGGACTACAGCTCTGCATCTCACTGTCAATGGGATCAGTAGCTGTCTGAAATTCACATACTTTGAGAGAAACAGCAGCCCACATCCCTTCTAGCTCCTATTCGTATACTGATGAATATCAAAAGTCACAGGCAAAAATCAGAAATATTTCTTCTCCAGCTTGGACCTCAAAAGCAAGTTTATGATCTACTCTAGCTTCTGTGCTATTGCTGGGGAACATGGAAGCCTGGGGAACTGTAAAGCACATTTCATTTTACACATCTTCCAAGCAAGCTTCCAGCAATACTACCTCCCTTAAGCAGGAGAGGTTCAGGTGCCTGCACAGATATGGAAAATATCTTTCATACTCTCAGATCCTTCTTCTGGCTTCCTGGTACTGATTACTTACCATCTAGCTGCTTCGATAACTCCTCTTGGATGAGTCTCCTCAAAGTCTCTAGAGATGGGGGTTCTCCCTAAAGAGTCAGAATCACAGTGATGAGACAAGATAATCATAGCCAAGGGTTCAGATAGGAAAGAGGCAACAGTTTTAAACAAAAAGAGGAAAGATTTAGATTATATGTTAGGAAGATATTCTTTACAGTGAGGGTGGCAAGGCAGTGTAACGAGTTGCCATGAGAAACTGGGTGCCCCACCCCTGGAAGTGTTCAAGGCAAGTCGGGTGGGCTTTGGAGCAACCTCATCTATTGGGTGGCATCCCTGCTTATGGTGGGTAAGTGGTTGGAACTAGATGATCTTTAAGGTCCCTTCAACCTGAAACACTCTGTGGTTCTATGATGTGTAAACTAAGCCCTCCAGAAAGGGCTAAGTAGCAGCCATGTCCTTCCCCACAGCAGACACAGGGCTGCAGGGTCTGTCGGAAAGAGGAATGTAAAGGGACTCAAAACAATCACAGAATCAAGAAGGTTGGAATAAAACCTCACATCATAAAGTCCAGACTTTGACTGAACACCTGTGTGTCAAGTAAACCATGGCACTGAATGCCATGTTCCTTAAACATCTCCAGGGACAGTGACTCCATGACATCCCTGGGCAGCCCATTCCAATACCTAATTACCCCTTCTGTGAAAGGGTAATTCTTTCTAGTGTCCAACATAAACCTTCCTGGCACAGCTTTTGACTATATTCTCTTGTCTTATCACTAGTTGTCTGGGAGAAAAGGCTGACCCTCTTGTGAATAGAACTGCCAATTAGGCAGATATACAGCATTAAAATCTTCCCTGAACCTCTCTTTCTCCTAGATGAACAACACCACCACAGCCAGTCTTCACAGGACTTGTGCTCCAGACTTTTCATCATCTCTGTTCCCTTCTCTAGAACTCCTCCAGAACCTCAATGTCCTTCCTGAACTAAGAGGCCCAGGACTGCACACAGCACTCGAGGTGTGGCCTCCCCAGTGCCCAGTGCAGAGGAACAGTCACTGCCCTGGCCCTGCTGCCTGACTGTTGCTGACACAGAAGGCCAGAAGGCCACCGGCCTCCTTGCCCACCTGGGCACACGCTGCCTCACGTTTGGCCACTCTCAGCCAACACCCCCAGAGCCTCTCCCACTGGGCAGCTCTGCAGACACTCTGCCCCCAGCCTGGAGAACTGCAGAGGCTTCTTGGGACACCAGGGCAGGACCCAGGCCTGGCTCTTCTTGAAGTTCATCCCACTGGCTTTGCACCATCCAGCAAACCTGTCCAC
>VZTR01022395.1:16375-28328 GCA_013400775.1 Chaetops frenatus | reverse complement strand
AAAGCATTTAGGGATTAGCCTTATGGTGGCATGATTAAATAATTTGGAAGAACATGCTCAGGATTAAAATGGATATGAGTCAGCTTCACTGCTGAACTGGTTGGGTGTTTTTTCTGCTCAGGATCTCTCATTTCTATTCTGATCTTCTAAAAGGTGTATACTATCTTGGAGATAAAGGAACAGCAGAAAGCAATGAAATAAGTAGGCTTCTGATGAAAGAAAATTTCCAACAGACATTTCTCAGAGTATTTCAAATATTTCTGCTCATACTCTTAGATGTGCCCTGCTTAACTTAAGGTCCAGGATCTCCCACAGCAGTGACATTCCACAACAGTGGTGACTCTGCGGCTTGAGGGTGACAACCTTTCTCACAAATCTTTAACAGGAGCTAGACTTTGTTCAGGCAGTTCATTCCCATTAGGTCATGCAAGCATGAAACAATTTTTTTCTGAGGCAGATTATGCAAGTGGATCCTTCAGAAAAGTCCACTTTTGGAAATANGTCCACTTTTGGAAATATATACAAGTACAAATTCACTGAATTTTGTTTGTGGTGTGTGCTGAGATGTAGGTCAAATGAACAGTCAAAGCTTTGTAAACATGCTACAGATTACTCTATTACATATATTCCTACTATTACTTAGGAATTTAGAATGATTTTATGGACTTGATTGCCTTTATGTTGCTCATTTTTTAATCAATTATAGTTTGGGGGATTGTAGTTTCATATATGTGCTATAACTACTTCAAGCAAATCCTTCTGTCCTTTGGACTGGTATTTCCATTATATGCTTTACATTTTAATGCTTTTTTTTGTGAGTAGGTTTTTTTTTAACATTTTGAAAAACAGTTGCAGGGACAAGTTTTTGCAGGGAATGATAGGTCTGGGGTGCTGAATATGCCATGGGGGATAACAAATCATTTGTGGACCTCATCATGTTTCTGTAAGCCAGCTGCTTCTCCCTTTTGCAAGTGGTTTAAAACTAATTAATCTCAAAAGATATCATGAGATAAGGGGAGATAAAAAAGCCCTGCATGCCACCTTGACTTTAAATACATCACTGCAGTGCCACTTTTCTATTGCCATATATATATAAATGTTGAGTAACTGAAGATCTTCACTGTACTTTGAGATTAGTACACACCTGTGATCACAGATGCACTTCTTTTGGCAGAAGTGAAAATTATGGGTGTTTATTATAGATTTTCTTCTCATGCTTGCCTCAATAGTATGAAAATTAAACTGTTGAACATTTCTCCCCTAGATACAGTGTATTCACAACGAAAATTTTCTGAAATTTTATAACAAGAAAGCAAGAGATATTGTGGTTTAAAGAAAAAAAAAGCTTGTCCTTGGGTTTGATCAGCTGTGCTCAGACAAATTAAGTAAATTTTGTTCTTTACACGCAACTATGGCTTTTGAAATAAGAACAAAATACTTTGAAACATGTAAACCTAAATGTACATTTGACTTCTAACAACCTCAGAAAGGAATACATCGAAATGTACCATTCATACAAGACAAGGGCACAAAGATGTTCTGTCTCCACATCTCTACAATTTTCTAGTTTTCCCATTAGCATTTTAAGCAATTAAAAGGTGAAATTATTGTTCTGTGTATGGTTCTCAGAGTCTCTTGTTCCACAAGTGCAGATATGCCTGATAAAATCACCCCCAGTGAAGTAGCCCCTGGCAACTTCACAATGAATGATTTTGTCCTGATGTTACCATGTGAGACAGGGCCATTATATTGAGATATATTTTATCCATTTTAAACCAGGGGAACGTGAGATGCGCAATGATGTGCTCAAGGTTAAGCATGAAAACAGGAAATGCGCAAAAGTTGAGTTTTCTGAGTTTCTTCCAAAAGTTTTAAGCTTAGATTGCATTTGAAAAATCTCAGAAGGCATCCTATTTTCAAGCTTAGCTGTTTGAATGCATTTGCAATCTGTCCCTTATCACTGTGAAAAAAATGTTNCTGGAAGCTAAGAACATGAGGGCTGACTGAGAAAATGGACAGGTATATTTAAAAATAGCAAGCACAATACATATTTGGGGGCTNAAGGTGAAATTATTGTTCTGTGTATGGTGCTCAGAGTCTCTTGTTCCACAAGTGCAGATATGCCTGATAAAATCACCCCCAGTGAAGTAGCCCCTGGCAACTTCACAATGAATGATTTTGTCCTGATGTTACNAGCTAAGAACATGAGGGCTGACTGAGAAAATGGACAGGTATATTTAAAAATAGCAAGCACAATACATATTTGGGGGCTTATGTTTACAAAAAAAAAAAAAACCTGAATAGCAAGAATACTGAATGGTTGCTGCAAATAAAGAGTGGATTCAAATCTCTTATGCTTTAAATTGAATTTGCATAAAGTGAAAATATAACTGGAAAAGAGAGGTAAGAAATCTTCACTGTATGTTTTTTCTATTGTGCATTTGTTGGCCTATGATCTCAGATTTAAAATTTTCTCCTCAGGGAATAGAGACAGTCTTATGTGATTTACAATTAAAAGTGCACAATGAATAAAAAAAAACAGGCAAAATTTGATGAAAATTGTTCAAAAATTATCCACCACATGATTACTGCTGGTCCAAGCTCTTCAGTAAAATCCTTTTAGTAATAGAAATGTTTTCAAAAACCAGGGTGTCTTTTCATTAGTACTTGAATAAAGGCCAAATTGTAGTAACTTGCTAAACTATCAGTTTGATCAATTTAAAGAATGAATTCCAGCAATATGTAGTATTCTGATGTTCAGTAAAGAAGCAAAATTTAATAAAATAAACAAAGTACACATATTTAGTATATCCTAAGACAAAAATGCAAGAAATACTGTCTAAATCAGCTGTATATCTTTCATCTCTATATGCAATATTGTGCATTGTGGATGTGTACACATTTGTATACATAGTTATGGAACAATATATCTATGAAATAAAAAGAAACAGGTTGCATTTCATTCGTGCCATTTTTAATGTTCACATCAGATCTTTTGTTCCTGTGTTCCCTGCTCAGTTTATTGTGCTGTAGTTGCCACATGCTAAAAATATATAATTGGATTTTGCTTTTCATGTCTTTGCTATTTCTCAGAGATGAGAAGCATCAAAGGAAGCAGTTCCCAGTTTGTTCTTCCTTATCTTCACTGTTTTTTTTCCTGCTCTGGAACAATGCAATGTGAATCTCTTCAGAGCCTTTGGGCCAGAACAGAAGGTAATAGTTGGGTCTCCTACTGTTTTTGCTATTAGTTGTCTTCCTGCTGCAAGTCTTTTAAGCTTTCGAAGGCTTGCTCTCAGAGCTTATGAAACTGAGTCCTGAGTATTAATGTCCCTGAAATGCTTTTGTTTTTCAAGTCAGCCTCACTGGGAAGAGTGTGCTGACAGAGCTGCTGCAAATACCTCTGGTAAGCATACCTGCCACCCATCTGGATTTAAGCCAGAACAGCAAATATGAAGCATGATTTTTGACTACATGGTGTAAGAGTGAATTTTATGGTTTTTTTTTTTAAATAAAGACTACTGCCTGGGAAGCCTCTTAACCTATTCTGGAGTACAGTAAATTTAGAGCCATGTAAAAGGCTTATTTTAAGCCTAGACAATTACGAATTCTCAATACCAGAAAACATTCTGTACAGCAGCATTAGAATTTTAAATAAAGAGAATGCCAAAAATACCCAAGTAAAAATTGATCCATTGCATAAAATGGATTTTGAGCTAACTCTAATTAATGATAATTGTAGCCTAATTCATTAAGATCAAGCTGATCCTGATAGGAAAATGTGAGGCAGCACACAGAATATATTCCCTGGCTGGCAGTGGGGGCAATCAACCTTCAGCTGGGGAAGCAGCTGCACATGTGCACATGTGAGATGTGAAAGGTTAGGCAGTTGTCTTAAAAACTTTGAAGCTTATAGATATGTCAGGTTTTAGAAGATTTTATGTAGAGCTCAGGAAGGAGAAGGTATGGGTTCTTTCGATACATAGTGTTGGGGATCAAGACTGATATGAATTGAGTGTGGTTTTACGTGTGTTGTGTTTTGATGTTGCAAAAGAGGGAATGTTGCTATAATAGCTAAAATAGGGTTGATCACATGGAAATTGTGGGGGTATTTTGAATTTATCTGGAGGATTGTTTTATCCTTTTGCTTTTCTCTTAGAAGATGACCCTTTGATTTGCAGGCATGGAGTTTATTCAATTGAATCTCTTGGTGTTACAAAGTATTTTCACCTCAAAGATCTTTGTGAGTCCCTTCAGACGCAGAATATTCTGTTATTCTGTGCATGAAGAGTAAAACGTTTTAGTAACAGGGAAAATAACCTTTTATTTTACTGTTTGACATGTTTTAAAACTTTAGGTAGTTTCTTGTGAAGAACTTGTCAATAACAAGCATTGCAGTAAGCTATGCAGGGCTTTCTCAAGGACCTGCCTTTACACAGTTGGATTTTAGTTTCCTGTCCAATGTCAACTTATGTTTTAAAACTTTAACAACTTCCATAGTAGGATAGCATTAGGATGATTATTTTTCTCTGTTTAAAACAGTGACGTTATGGAGGAGAGGAACTTAACAGGATGACAACAGGTCAAGGAAGGTTATGGTAAGGGCAACCCCGACATCCTTCTGAAAAAGACAATGTGTCAAGTTATGTATAACAGGGAGATTTCTATGACATGTGATTAATGTTGCTGCTGTGACCACTGCCTGCTTCTCCAGCTTTCTCATTTATCTTGTATGGCTAGTAAATCACAACTGTCTCTGAGAAAAGTGAACTCCCTCATTAAATAGAGAGGCAGCTAAAATTTAAACATTTATTATGAATAAAATTGCATTTATAGAAATATCAGATGCTTTGGTCTGAGGCTGAGCTCCAATAAACAGGATAATAAAATAAATTAGTCCAAACAAAAGTGGTGGACTACATTCTTTAATCCTCAGAGACCAATTAAGCATATTCAGAAATGAATGAGCTAATAAGTAGCTAGGAGTAATTTTTTACATCTAGGTTGTTTTCCATTCCAACAAGATGCTAAAATTTCTGCAGAAGGTGTGAAATAGTCACAAGTACCCAATGTTGGAAACTGAAGGGTATCTGATTTACACTGCTGAAAGTAAGATCAATATTCTGTGGATTTTGAGGATGTTCTCCAATACCAGGATCAAAATTGTGAGTCACAGCCTCAGTTTTATGAATAGCATTAATTTTAATCCTGTCTCAAGACCTTAGATTTTTTAACTTTTAAAATTATGTTTTTAAATCTGATGATAAAGGAAATAGAAGTCACTTACAGAATGGTGGTTTTTAATATCTTCCAAAACCAACTGCTATGGCTGGCATTTTTTAAAAATTCCTTTGGTCCATTTGTGTTTTCATTTCTTTAGGATTTTACTCATCTAACTTGAAACTGTTCTTCAATTAATTTTTATGGCATCTATGTCTGAAAAATAGTAATTTTCTATGTCTTCTTAACATCTAAACTTTTAAAGCAATGCAGATATTGAGAGGTCCAAAGTTAAGATTTGAAATGTGTATGTGCATTTAATTTTATTAACAACCTTGTAAGTCAATGGTCATTCTGTAACTGTTTAGTTTCAGTCCAGACCAAACTAATTAGTTTTCTTGATTAAACTGAACTTACAGTGTCGCTGCATGAAAGATGAAGTTTCTCAGACAGGAAACTTTATTACTTGTAATTTACTTAAATGGATACTCATTCAATCGAAGATGGTGATGAGGAAATCCCATGAACACTTGCTAAGAAACATACACAAGCACGAGGTTAATATCAGGAAAATACAAGACATGACAGGCTGGAGGAAGGAATCCCTAAGATTGTTGGTTTGCTTTTTTCAGGGAAGAATTTTCTAAATTATTTGGTAAAACTATCACTTAGGAAAAGTGTGTTAGGGAAAGAGAAAGATCTTAGAGAAGAATAGCATGATATTTGGTAGGATGTTGTATCTGATTTAGAGTGATTTCTAAATAAATCCTTGTTTCATTAATACTGAAAAAGAGGGAAGAAACTTGATTAATGGCCTTTTATAGGGATTTAGGTTTTATCATGGGATAAAAAGAAATCAACTTTATTTATATCAAGATGGAATATATCAATGAATAGGAATTCTTGTTTTTTTCAGGCCTGGATTTTACTGAATTAAGACTTTCTATCACTTAAATTTTGTTGCTATTATTATAACTTGAGATTGTGAATACATATTATATTTTGTTTCTTTTAATGACCATGATGTATACAACTATTACGATATGAATATTTCAACTTTTTCATTATTGGAGCTAATCTTTGATTAGTTTGTATAAGTGTTTAAATTTTAATTACTGTTTTTTATTTCCTACTACATGCATCATTCCAAATTACTGCAGCAAGGCCTGCAAATCAATGCAGTTTTGAAGACAACCAGTGTATTTTGACAAAAAGTATAAATCTAAGTACGCCTATTTCAACACTTTCCACTCCCAACTGTTTTTAAAACCCCAGTTTTTAAAACCTTGCTCTTCCACTAGTTAAATGTGCTATTGAAGACCTTCAATTTATATATATTAGATTCCAGCCCATAGTTCTGCATAATGTGTACCTTTCTAGATGCATGTGCAAGTGTGGTAATACAATTTTGTGCACACACAACTTAGCTGCANAAATGTTTGAGCAATGAAGGTGAAAAACAGATGATATTACTATCTTGTTACTGGCAGTTGTATAAAAAATATTTTAAAAAGTTACTCTCAAGCTTTGCCAGTATTCAAGTAAGGATAGTAGCTAATTATCCTGCAGGAGGATAGTCTTCTAAGAGCCAGTATTGCAAAAATAACATAAAGGTTGTACAGTTGAAATGCACATCTTAGTATTATTACAGTTCCTGGGGAGGTTTACTGTATTTTTGGAGGTGCAAAGAATGGTTTATATATCAAGTTTAGGAATAAAATCTAAGAAACATTATATGCAGCATGACTCCCTCTTTTTACATGTTTTGCAGGTCATACATTCTCAGGATTATGTCCTTTTCTTCATCTTAAAAGGGAAAGAGCCTAAAAGTAGGTCATAGACCAGAAACGGTTTCTGACCCACTAGAGGATGAGGGTTGGGGGATAGGTGGGTTTTACACAATGTTAGTCTTAGCAACTTATTCAGTTAAGATAGGAGCAGGTGAATTTTGTAGTAGCCTTATAGGCAGCACAAGTCTGGCTGCTGGAGGTAATTTGATCCTAACAGAGGAAGAAAGCTGCCTTCAGGCCATGGGTTGGCAAGGTGTGCTGTATGGCTCAGGAGTCTCTCAAAATCCAAGACTACAAAAGCAGCTAAAATTCAATTGTTAAGCTTAGCCAGAGCATCTTGGCTTCTATGATCTCACCAAATTGACACATCTTGAAGTTACAGAAGAGACTGGAGTGCCATCAGGTCTGCTTTCACTGTACAACTACAAGCTGTCACAGTTAAAGATATGCTGGCAACAATGAAGTTTAGAAATTGTAGCCTTTGTATATACATGCAGTCTGATCAATGCAACCCTGTGCGAGTATCTTGAATTATCTGTAAATCTAGAGCTATATCATAGTATATTAAAGTGCCTAATTACCTTACTTTTCTCAGACTTTACCACTGTGATAATTATTGCGGTGTTTATTTTTACTTAATAAGATTTTTCTTTACTCAAATTCAAACAAACTTTTGAAAGAAAGTGAACTTGTGAATTGTCACACTGCATCAGGACCTCAAATAATAAAACCAATAAATTGTGAGCTATCAGTATTGCTGTGTCCTGGCAAAACTTAGTTTACAAGGGGTGTTTTGTGGTGTACCTTGAAGGAGTTAAGATGACACTTAGACCGGCCAATTACAAGATATAGTCACAGTGTTTTTGGTGATAGATACGATTTATTGCAAGTGACCCAAACAAAATTTCTTCTTTCTGTTCTCTATTTTAACCTTCATTGTGTGAATAAAAATATTTAGGATCACTTGTTCTCAAACTGACATATCAATTTTCAACTCCAAAATACCTTATGTGGTGGCATATGGTTTTTATATAGTGCTGATAGGAATTTGACCTTTTGTCGTTTCAGGACTGCTTCTTTTTCCTACAGACACCTTGTCAATATCTCCGTGTCCTCAAAGAAAATTACCACGAGAAAGAAGCTTCCAGCAGTCAGGAAACTTGTTTCTATTTGAACATTTTGTTTCCTTTGAAGCAATCTTTTTCCTTTCAAAAACACCTGAAGTAAACACATTTAGCGTGACAGATGCAGATGCTCATGTATCTATTCCTTTGGGATAGATTTTGTAAAATTAGCTTTGGCAACAATGCTAAAAATGCAGCTTAATTGCAAGAGATATAGATTAAGAATGTTCTTGATCTCATTGAAAAGTATTTTTTGATTCCACTAAATCTGGAACAAAGAAGTAATCTTGTGGCTGTTGGGGAATGAAAAGCCAGGCAGAATGCAGCTACTGACCCACCAGCCAAGGTTCTTATTTTCACCTCTGCCCTTACTGAGTTTCAAGATTTTTTTTTTGATGTCCTGGCAATAGGTAATTTAATTTTTTTAATCATGGCACTTTTTATTGTTTGATATTAATCTTTGTGTATTCAAAAGCTCTCCAGTCTAGTACTGCCCCACACAACTGGCTGTTCTCATGAACACAGTGGAACTGTGTGGCTTGTGCAAAGATAAAGGTAGAAGTAATTCCTAATAATGTTCACAGGTTAATTTGGAAACCTTAAGGGTAGCTAGCAAGCACTGTTTGAAGCAGTCTGAAAATCCTCTGACAAGCTTCTGAATCAACTAGTCAAATGTTTGACACATGTTGCCAAAAATCAATCTCTGTTTACCTGTTGTCTACCTTGCCCTTGTTTTAGAGCAGCATTCGAGAGATGACTGGTTTTGAAAGGGTAACTGCTAACAACAGCAGTAAATATCTTGTTTATGTTGAAGGTAGGAGGAAGAAGCCTGCCTTCAGGAATGGAATTACTTTAGCCTGTCTTATGGAAGAGAGTGCTAATGATCTTACCTCTTTGTAGCAAAAATAAGTTTTAAGAACCTCATGACTTTCCACATGAAAAATGCAAAATGCAGCCTGGTGGGAGGAATTGCTGTTTGCAACAGTATAGGCTAAGAACTGAAAGGCTGTGGAGAAACTCTATTGGAAAGGACCTTGGTGCCTTGGCAGACAGAGACTGAATATGCACCCTGGCAGCATCAGTGGTCAAAGATACGCTGGGTTACATTAAAAGGAACCAGCAACTAAGTGGGGAAAACAACTATTCCCCTCTACTTGGCACTCAACAGACTTCCTCCAGAATACTGCCCAGGTTTGGTGCTGCATCATAACAATTATATTATGGAAGAATAATTTGTCTCTTTAACAGTAGTTTTCATTTAGTGTAATACTTAAATCTTCTAAGTCCTAGTTGAAGCAGTCTGGGGTAGGGAGGGCTATCATAAGGCATTAGCACTGTGATGTCTGTCTTTGGAGGACCATGACACTCCTGGTGGTATTCCTCAACCCTGGAAATGTTTTATGGCTTAATTTATCAGTTAAGGCAAGAGGTTTTTAAACGTAGTTTAAGTAAAAAAGTAATAAATATTAAAGGAACACTGTTTCCACTTATTTTGAGATGTCTGAACAGCTCTTAAATATCCTGTTTATCCTGTTTGCTAATGATAAATTACAGGTAAAAGGTGTAGAGGGATATAACAGTGATATATTCCCTGTAAAACCTATGACAATGCCTCTATCTAGAATGCCAGTGGTGAAGTAATAGAACTTTAAAAGTTGTGAAATCCTCTTAGCAATTATGATCCAAGTAAGTTTGCTTGTCAGGATTTCAAATCCAACTATTCTCATTGAGTGCATTCTCCTGAAGTTGATATATCTGGAACATGCCTTTTAGATGCAAAAATCATACTTCAGAAGTGTATCAGTAGGCATTTCAGCATTCAATGAGTTAAACAAAACCATTTTACATAATTTCAGTTAAGAGTTTAAGATGTCTTTCTCATTTGGCCATGTAAAATCTCAGCAGTACTGAATTGTAGTACAGTCTCTCACCTACAAGATCCTGTGTACAGGATTAATGCCTTCTATAGATACACCTCAGTCACTTTTTGAAAGAAACAATTTTCTTATTCTGTAAGCAAAACTAAAAGTAATTTTGTGCATTCACAGTGTATAAAATGTTTGAAATGTCTGTTTTAACAAAAAAAAATATAAATAAATAAAAAAAAATCTCTTGCTTTTTTTTCCAGGGAATTATAGTTATCCTAGACACTTAAATCCAGTTAAAGAAACTGAACTTACCTGTAGTGTAGCACTTGATCAGTGAATACCACTGGTTAAAATTAATTCATGGCCACCCGGTAGAGCTGCTTTGTGTGGGGAAAATCAGTGCTGGAAGCCATGGTTAATAATCCTTTCAGTTCTTGGAAAGGAGAGCAAAGGACATTTTACTCCTAATCGGTTACCCACTATCTTGTCCTCCCATCATGAGAGTGAAAGACAGCAGGACACATTTGTTTCCAGGCTCAGGACTGTCTGCAGGAAATGACAGGTGGAATATTTTCTTTCTTCAACTAGAGAAATGCAAAGCACAGAATATATTAAGAAGCAAACCACTATACTCCTAAATTTGGGTATCTATGTGTATATATATGACTTCAAAATCTGCTGCTTCTGTAACTGTTTTCTTTTAATGACAAAACCTCGTCCATGAAATTTGATATTCCAGGCAGCATATTACAGGTTTTTGGCTGTAAATTTTCTTTTGAGTCTCTTAGCAACTATTTTCCTTTAGAAGGGGAAGAACATATATTCTGAATTACGCTCACTGGCTTATTTGTCCCAAAATCTTTATTAGAACTTGACATAGTCTTTCATGTTACAGTAAGCAGGATATGTTCTAGGATGTGCCTGGGGATGTTCTTTAAAGTGAATTTAAGTTAAGAATACAAAATAAAAAAGAGATGTAGCCAGCACAAAGTGCTGTGTGGGCAGTGAATAGAATATGCAATAACCCTGGTGAAACCATCAGTGCCACTTAAGACTACAGTAGGATATTATTGCAGAATCAGTATTCAATTGCTTAAGACATTCCTAACAGTTTTTTTCTTGAATAAGTACTTTGCTAAAAATGAAGTAGCTGCCTCCTTAGATGAAAGGTAATAAATTAGAGAAAATTTAATCCACAGACTACTAATTTTTGGGTAAAACTGAATTTCTGTAGTGTGGGAAAAGGCTGAAATATTCTGAAGTGTTTCACCAATCTTCTGATACTGTCTTCTAATATCTTAAATATGTAATATTTCTTGAAAGCTATCACTGCTGTGTTCTCCTTTTTAGCCATTTATAGCTTGAATTTTGCAGAAAGGTGATGTATACTCCTATTTCCATAATAAGAGAATGCAGAGAAGACACAGACCATGTTGGGGTTTGGGTGTTCCTCTTTTTTTTGTTTCTCTTCACCTGTGGAATTTTTTCCCCCCATCAGTTGCTAAGGGACCATAATGGCCGGGTACTTAAGGGGAACAAAAGAAGTGATTGAACTGAGGGAAACAGGTATTGTGAAGCTGGGAGAGGTTTTTTCTCCCAGCAGGGTGGGGGTACCTTGGAGTTTGGGGCGGGAAAAAGGTTTGGGTGGAGGAGGGGACGGGACTCTCTTGCTCTGAGCCGCCGGGGAGAACGGTTGGAGGGGCTGCTGCTGCTGCTGGACCTCGCCGGGAGAGCTGTTTTCTTCTGCTGTGGAAGGAGTCTCTGTCCGGAACCAGGACCTGTCACCATCTGTGTGGGTGCCCGGGATCCCTGAGTTTGCCTCTCCCTGCTCTGCTGGAGGCTGGGCTGCCGCTGCCCCGTCCCCGCCGCTGCTCCGGAGCTGCTCTGGGTTTCACGGCGCTACAGCCTCTGCACCCCCTGCCTACCGAGACACCGTGCCGTCCCAGCCTGCTGC
>VZTR01022393.1:116822-200119 GCA_013400775.1 Chaetops frenatus | reverse complement strand
GCCAGCAGGACCAGGGCAGTAGTAACAAGCAATGTGACAAGAGGAAGTGGCCTCCAGTTGCACCAGAGAGGTTTAGATTGGATATTAGGAAAAATTTCTTCTCTGAGAGGGCTGACAAGCACTGGCACAAACTGCCCAGGGAAGTGAGCGAGTCACCATCTCTGGAGGTATTTAAACAACTTGTAGATGTTGTGCTTAGGGACATGGTGGATTTGGCACGATCAGGTCAATAGCTGGACTCAATGAACTTGGAGATCTTTTCCAACCTAAATGATTCTGTTTCTATTCTTCCCATCAAACAGTAGGCTTCTTTTAAATAATTTCTTCAATTTTCTTATAGTTGAGAATATTTGCATGGATATGGTATTATTACTATCTTCAGTTATTTTGCTGCTAAGTGTTTAAATCTTATACACTGCAGTTGCACTGATGAAGAAAAATATAACACCTAATATTTAATAGTAGGTGTTGCACAATTACAGTTAGTTTTCAAAAATGGTATTATTTCTCTATGGGCTTTATTCTAGAAATAAGTTTAAAAATGTATTGTTATACTAAGAAAAAAGTAAAAAGTCATGCATTTTTGTTGAGGTGATAATTGCACAAAACCCCCAAAGATACTCGATAATGAAGTATGTACAGTACTATCTAGGAAGGCACAGATAAAACAAAAACATAACCTAAATCTTTTCAGAAAGCAAGGTATATTCATTTAACAGAAAAAAGAAATATCCCCAGTACTGGCCTCTAAAAACTGTATTTATAAGGTTTTCATAATACAAATAACATACATAGAGTGTGCACCAAGTGGCAACCTATACACAAGCAAAGAAAAAACAGTGCCACACATTCCTTAGGCAGCTGAAGTATAAACAGACAAAAAGAAACCCCAACAAGACTCAAAGCCAGAAAATAGCTATGAAATGAAAAGGGGAATAAGAGAAGAAAGCCACTCAAGGTGAAAGTAACTCAAGATAAAAGAATCATTCCCTCTTTGAACAATCATTTTATTAAAATTCCTAGTTAAGGAACACTTCCAGCCAAGAGCTTTTGCTGTTAACTGATATTCATATTGCAGGACACAATTAAAACTGACAAAAAAAGTGATGCATGTCAAAGGGAATTAATAAATGGGTTGTAATGACAAATATGTTTTTCAGTAATCATAAAATCTTTAAGAGTTGGCCAACATTAGTACCTGTAGCCCCAAGGATTACAGAGCTTGGCTAGTTGTTTCTCTAAAATTAAAAGGTAAAAAAATTACCTTAGATGAACCTAAAACTTATCCAGCAGGGGGATTTTTCTATATGCCAACCCTCACACCTGAATTTACTTTGAACAGAACTCCTGTATATTTTCAAAGTACATGGCAGAGCGGCCATCATGAAAGAATGAAAAGCAGGCAACCAAAATATCTGGATTTTGATTCATAGATCATAATAAAAAACAAAACAAAACACAAGCCAGACAAAAAAGAAACCTACCAGAAATGTAGAATGAAATCCAATTAAGTCATTAGAGTAAAATTATATCTGAATTTAATAAAGCACTGTTGCACTTTGATCCTTCTGCCTGAGCATAGAGTAACTTGAGTAACCTAGTTGGAATACGGCGTTGCCTGCACAGATGCTTTACACAAACCAGGGACACAATTCCTCTGCACACAATAAATGGAGCCTCTATCAATTTTCACAGCAGGGAGACACCTTTAAAAGATACATGACAGGTTTGGTTAGTTAGAGTGTTTCTTCCTTCAAAATAAAACCACTGTATTTTGTTCCAAGTGGAGTTTGACTTAATTCCTCCAAAATCTTGTAAGAGTAACACCATCATCTTCCTCTTGAAAGTGTTCTTGTCCTCATCATCTCTCATCAAATTCATAGTGAGAAAAGAAAGAAGCCATCTTAGAACACATTCAATTTTGGAAAGCTAATGATTTGAACATTTGAGAAGGTAAGTGGTTTCAATATTTAGAATATAGTGAGTGCAAAATCTATGCTGGATCAGATAAGAATCAGAATCAGAAACAGGACTTCTGGGTGAAAAATCAGAAACAAAAAAAATGTTTCTAGTCCTTTCTGCCTGTAAATAACTGCTGATTGCTCAGCCTTCTGACTATGCTACACAGAGTATTTTTATTATATGCACAGAAAATCCAATGCAAGTGTATGAAAAACAGGATGAAAACCATCATATTCTATAGTTCTCTGGGCAACTATGGTAAAAACTTTCCTCAGAATGATTTTATTTTCCAGTTATTTCTTGTGCCAGCTGATAACAGGAGTAAGTCTTTGCATACTAGTTTTCTTCCCTTTCTATTTTATTCTCATTTTAATACATAAATGCCAAAGCAGCAAATCTAATCTCAGTAAGTCAAACATAAATCCTACTGGAACTGGATTTCTTAGTGCGTATTTCCTAGTGATCTGCTCTGAATGTGTCAGTATGTAGGATATAATGCATTTTGTATTTATGGTTTGGAGGGTAATAATCTGTAAGATATAGATCAGAAGCAGTCTTTACAAGTATGGTTTCCTAGAAAAGTGGAGAGAAATTAAAGAACATCTTAAAATACTAAACAGACAATTAATTCAATCAGAGATATTGACATTAGTGGAATTAAGACAGCTAAGGCTGGCAATATTTACCAATAGCTCAATATTTGAGGAATTAAAGATGAAAAGTGGATCTTTCTAGGGATTTGCTGCTTTTAGTTTAAAAATCTGTCATAGTGGTGTTATTTAATATCTCATTACAAAAATAAGAAAACTTGCTGACCTATTACAAGGCCATTACAAGGCTGTTGATAGAAATAGCAAGAGTTCCTCTAGGAAAAACAAAATCAAAATCCATTGTAAATAAACTGGAGGATAATGTATACTTTTCAAATGTATTTAAAATTTCAGAAAAAAGTAAAAGAAAAACTTCTATGTGTCTGGGTGAGGGAAAAAAAAAAAACAACAGATAACATCCCAAAACAGCAACCTGAGAGACCATGTAACCCATGGAAATGCTTTAGAAGGTTCTGCCAAAGTGCATACAGAGGCATGTGAGTAACAGAATGGGGCAAGGAGCTTCAGGAGGATTCATTTACCATGCATCTCTACAGGTTTCTGGAGTAATAAATGTCCTTTCTAGAGGATACTTTTGACTTTCATGGTAGTTATGGGGAGAATTAACTGAATATAAGGATGGAACCAGGAGAAATTAAAAAATTAAAAACGGAAAAACAGCAAATTAAACTGATTTCACAATAGCAGTTTCAGTAATCTCAGGTACCTGGAAGGACAGGTCTCTTGGAAGGTTGATTTAAGGGATAAGGAAGTGCAGGAAATTCATCAGTTAAGACAATACACAACAAGCTATTTTGATAAGACAAAAGACACAAAACAGAGGCTCAGAAATCAATACACCTGTATAAGCACAGGGCCAAATTGAAGAAATATATAGAGGGAGCTTTGACAAAGCACTAGAGATGAGGAAAGAGAAAATGTTATTTACTACTGAAAATCTGAAAAACAGCTGTCAGCAGTTTACTGGCAAAAAAAGAGATGATGGTATTTTTAAACAGAATGTGTTGTACAGATCTGGTTTTGTTCAATACTTTTAATTAGTGACAGGCAGAGAAGAGGAAAATACCCTTTTAAAATATGCACTAAGCTAGAAAGGAATTAAAATATTCTGGAAAATAGGATTGTAATTCAAAATATTTAATAAACTGGAGATACTATCTAGAAGACATTCCATAAATACAAATGTAAATTATTCCACTCAAGAAAAAAACTGAATCAATCCCACAAATGTAGACAGACTAGTAAGCAAAAAGACTGAGGAAAAAATATTTAATCATTATAGTGAAGTATAAATTAAACATAAGACAGGTTAGAAAGTTGCTAAACTCTGGAATTTTTCAATGACTGCTCTCAAAGTCAAGTTAAGGGATGAGGAGACTGTATATTGAACAATAACAGGTTTTCTCCAAAATACTAGTCTAACCTGTAAGTATGCAGGAGTTACCAAAAAGTATAAGCTTCAGTAAAACTCCTCCTTTTTTCTTCATTAATTCCATGCAATTTTCAAAATTTTTCTGATATTATTTTATGTTGTATGTTAGTGCACATACTTTCAAATTAAAGACTCAAATTCATTAAGACATACAGGGCAGAATGGGTGTGTGGGATTTTTCTGCAAAAGAGCCTGCCCTGAAAATTGTGTAAATAGAGAAGCACATTAGCCCTCTTAATGATGCAAACACAAAGAGATTCTTAATTTTGCATTGTGCCTAATACTTTAAGAAGTACATTCCCTAGTAAATCTATTTTCAAATAATGTGTTTTACTTACTCTGATTGGCAAACAAGGCTTGTGCCTTAACACAAGCTGCTAAAACCGCTGCAACTTTTTTGGGTATATTAACAATTCTGCCATTTGCCTAAAATGACAAACAGTGAAGGACTACTATGGATGGTTCAGAATTAAAACCATCCTTTTAATTAAAAATTAGATTTCTTCTAAGTGTAAATGAAAATTGAAAGCATGTACTGACCCTGGCAGGCTCTGTAGTAATTAATTCTAATCACTCCTGGAAGCCATTCCTAGTGCAGTAATGAAATTTGCACAATAACATTTTATTAAGACAATAAAATTGATGCACGGTAGTGACTTTATACCCTACTCCCACTTTCCTGCATGTACGTATGTATTGCTGACTGACCAGTGCGGATGGCGGTCGGTCCCAGGCCCATTTATGCCAGTTTGTTCCCTACCCTGGGAGGCGCACAGGCCTGCAGAGGCTCATTATCCATTATCCATTATCCATTATCCATTATCCATTACCCATTATCCATTATCCAGGGAACGCGGAGCGCGCCTGGCCCGGGAGCGCGGGGACGGGACGGCGCGGGAGCGCCCCCTGCTGCCACACGGCCGCCACCGCACCGCCCCGGGCTTTGGAACGGCTCCAGCGAGGGAGATCAATCCACAGCCCCTCCGGGCGATCCACAGCCCCTCCTGGCATTCCATAACCCTTCCGGGCAATCCACAGCCCTCTTGGGAAATCTGCTCCAGTGCTCGGGCACCCACACAGGGAAGCTCTTCCTCACGTTCAGTGGAACTTCCTGTGCATCAATTTCTCCCCACTGCCTCTTGTCTTACTGCTGGCCCCCATCGAGCAGAGCCTGGTCCATCCTCTTGACACCCTCCCTCTTACACACATTGAGGGGTCTACTTTCAGTTTTCTCCTCTCCAGGCTAAACAGGCCCAGCTCCCTCAGCATTTCCTTACAAATGAGGGGCACCAGTTCCCCGACCATCTACACAGCCCACCTTCCCACCTCAGTAAAAACCATGGAGCCCTCACACCAGTTGAAATCAGCCCAACAACAACCTCCCTCCGCACAATCAGCCTGGATTTCTGCGTGGGCTCCAGCTCCTTTACCAGTGCATGACTTTCTCCTCTACTCTTACAGCTCAAACAAAGCCCAAACAAACCCAGACAATATTATAATAACCACATTTCAGAACTAATACCAATATTAGAAACCAAATTATATTGCTTTCCCTTTCTTCCTGCTGAGACTCAGAATCTACCTTAAAAGTAATTGTGACTGCATCTGAAATTATCACAAGTGTCATTTCCACTCAAAGGTTGAGGAGCACAGGGGGGCTTAGCACAGCGAGATGCCGAGGCTGCTGAGGGTTCTCAGCAGGGCATCCCCGCCTGGCATCTGCCACGTGCCACATCAGCTCTGGCACCCGTTCTGTCTTCTCCATCTGCACAGAAACACTGGTTTTATTTACGCTTTTTCAAGCGGTATGGATTAACATTATTCCTTTTGAACTCAAGAAGCAGCCTAGAAGTTGAGAATGAAGAAATGGTTTTGTAGTCTGACTAAAAGTGATGTGCAGGATGAGAGCTCTAATTTTAAAATGCCAGTTACCTGCTATCAAAAATGGAAGGAAGGAAACAGTCCCACCCAAAACTTTCTTACTACCCTTTGCTGAATCCTGTTTCAAAGGCAACTCATGCCTTTTAGAACTAGGAACTAGACAAAATACCCTATAGTTAGGTTTAAGAGCAAAATTTAAAATTTTACTTTCGCATAACCTTGTTTCATTTTCACTTGTAACTAACTTGCCATTGCACTTAGAGGTCACAGAAGTCACATCTAAAATAAATACATCCTTGAAAAGGCAACATTCATTAGTTTCTGAGAAAATATCAAATTATAAACAACTATTTAAAAAGGAAATGTAAAAATATTTTAAAACTTTGTTGAAAAACTTAAATTTTGTAAAATCTAGACATTCAGACATGCAAACACCCACCGTGTGCATGTACACAGGGACTTGCAAATGAGCTTGTTTAACCAAGAACTGAGAAGTGGCTGTTTATCACAGTAAAATGTTAGATACATCAAGATTATAACTGTAACAAAATCAAAAGGTTAAACACAATGACCTAACCAAAGCTTTCTGTTTGGTGACTGAAAGCCGTCTATGGGCAGGAGGAACTGGTGACTTCAGCTGCATTAAAAAGAGTCCTACAGCTCAGGCTCCTCGTAGCTCACGACTTAAGATGATGTTGAGTTCTCTGGAGGATGGCAGATAAAACCCTGCAATTAATCCCAATTTCCTTGTAAACAATTGGAAGATAAGAAATTTTCTAAAAAATATTGTTACTCAAGCCAAAAAAAGCCTTTGTATTGTCTTTCAATCTTCATTGTTATTCTAACCAGCCTGTAATGCAGCATTAAAATATGTCTGGAAACTGAATTTTTTGTTTATTTTCTTCTGAGGCAATTACTATTTTAGTTGCAAATTATTCAACTGATTTACTAATAAAAACAACATAAATGAAAACTTCAGAAAAGCCTGAGAAATTAGGTAAAAAATATGTAGTAATTGAAGATTACCAGTTGATGGAAAATAATGGAAGTTTACTGAGGTCAGACAAAAGTTCAAAGAACAGAGTTTATAGACTAAAACGAAATTGAAAGACCTAAATCAATACACATTTCAAAAGTGCAAAAAATCTTTTCCATTAAAAAAAAGGCCTTTAAATTGCAAAAAGGAATATATCATTTTAGTATAGACTAGATTTTTTTAAACACTAATATTAGAAAAATATAGATATACAATATAGATTGTTTATGTATATATATGTATTGGTATCAGATAAAACATGGATTTTTTTACACATTTAAATTTTGTATCAAATACACCACGTTATTAATACTACCATCCAAACTATTTAGCAAAAAAAAGAGTCTTTATTACAAAAATATATTCAGGAAATTATAACTGTCAGTGACAGTGGTAGAACAGACATTTGGTGTCCCTCTCATCTTTCTGATCTTCCGAGGAAGAATTACAGAATCACAGAATATCTGGAGTGGGAAGGGACTCACGAGGATCATCGAGCCCAGCTCTGAAGTGAATGGCCCATGCAGGGATCAAACCCCCAACCCTGACTTCCTGCTCTCACCAGTTATTTGAAGTCTGAAAAAGTCCAGCTGCAGCAGGGCCTATTCCATTCCCATTTTGGATACCCAAAGGCACCCACTCACTACTTTCATCTCTTCAATTCAGATCTTGAACTACAGCTTGTTCCAGCTCAGTGTTTACCCAGCCACCAACCAAAAGGGCTCCAGCAAACCACTGCCTAAACCACAAAAATTATCACCTTACTATCAATTAATATTTCATTAACCTAAAGAACCAGTGCAAAGTGACCATGACTGTTGTTTAATGTTTCAAATCAAATTAAATATGCAAATAAAATCCTTATCTTCCTCTAAGTTCAGAATTCTGTAATAAATAATTCCTAGATTTTAGCACATTTAATCAACAAACTGAACTAGCTATAATAAACTTCCTAAAATACACCTGATATCTAATAGTTTATTGAAAACATGCTATAGTCAACATATTCTAGGCAGGAGGAAAACTCCAATATACAAATCAAGAGAGCTGTCTGGCACTTGATTTGGCTTTGGAACAGGCTGCAGTTAAGGCAGATATCCACTAAGTGGCATTAGCAAACCAAGCACCTAATTTTGGCAAAAAATAATCATAATACAGAACACTTTACCTCCTACAAACAAATCGATAGAAAACATTTCCTTTGAATGATTAATTTTATTCAATTTTGTCATTAGCTCTGGCATCATTCAAAACAGCAATTATTAAAATTAGCAATTTACTTTTCAGATCAAGACATTTGCAAATATTTAGCAGGATGGTCAGATTAGAAATAAAACCATCACGACAAACATATGAAACAAAGCAACCAAAATATGGGAGCAATGTGAGTTCAAATTAAGACACATAAAACTACAGGAAGGTATTTTAAAAGTAGCTGGGATTTCAGAAATATTGTAAATCAACAAGTCTAGTATTTCCTGTTGTGAAGTATAAAATTATTAAAGTCACACCAGATGTTTATTTTAAATAAAACACTTAGAAAAATTCTAATAATTTAGATATACTGATGCTACCTGATTCTAGAGAGCATAAAAGATTATGACAATTGGGAAAGTAAGAAAGCTACTACACTTCCCTAATTATTTAAGGATTTGTTTTCAGAATATCAGTTAAGGGTTAATGACTGCAAATACAGGGTTCTGACAACTGTTTACTGGAAATATGCATTTAGGAACAATATACATACCAGAGGCAAGTATTAGAACAGAACTCTCATTTTAAAATAGTTTTTTCCTATTCCTACTGTTTGTCCCTGGTCTTTTATCACTGTCAGTGTGTTTATACAGAAACAGCTCATGAAAATAAAGAGGGGTGAAAAAATCAGTAGTACTGTATATAAGATTACAGGAAAACTAAATGAGCAAGTAGTTCTGTCTCACTGCCTCATCAAAGCATATACGTTAAATTTGTGAAACATCCTATATATGCACTCAAAATTCTCAGCATACTTCAATGCTACAAGGAGTAAGACATTCCTTCTCTTTTTTTTTTTTTTTTTTTTTTTTTTTTTTTTTTTTTTTTTAAAAATTTTTTTTTTAAAGTAATTTTTTTTCTCCTTGCTGGCCACAGAGGAATTGCATTAGGACATAGTCCTTTTTCCCTACATCCGCCTATGACAAACATTTGCTGCAAGTCAGTGACTCCAAACCCAAATTGTTTACAATTAACTCCAAAAGCCATTAAAAATTTGTTTCTTTGTTCCAGTTGGAAAGAGAGACAGCCAGATGTGTGGCTTGTTGATCTTGCTCTTTTCTGACCTCTGAGTGTAGGAAGAACTGCAGCTGAGGAAGGAAGTCAGCAAGTTGTGTTAATGAAGGTGAACATTGCAAAAAAAGGGCTTGCAACTTTTTCATTAAAGAAAAATACATTTGAAAGACTTTTTTATTAAAAATAAGATAATAAAAGGCCTTAATTTTTCCTATTGGTGAAAAATTAGAGCCTTTGTTTCAGAAGAAATCATTGAGTTTATGTCTTTTGCTACTTTTGAAAAATTTTACCCCTAATTTCAAAAACTTTATTTAGTTTCATTGAGGTGTCTGTAAATTAGGAGACATCTCATCATTAGCATCTGCTGGAAAACCATCCTTCTTTGAGGATGTAAAACTCAGAAAAAGCATTTTAATTTTAGGCTCTGAGTCACAGTCTAGCACTACAGACCAAAATCTGGCATAAAGCTGAATTCCAGATTGAGAGTGTGCCCAGTTCTTCAGAAAACACATCTGGCCAAGAATACAAGGCAACCCCCACAATTATCCCAGTACTCTCCTCCACAGTTCTCCCTGAAACACATTTATGCACCATATCTGTAAAGTACCTGGCAATGAATTAACTAGAGGTCTGTGTTTTTACTTCATTACACGGTACTCCTCATAACCATACAGAACACGCCTGTACAAGACACTCTGTGAGATAAAAACAGTCTCAAAAACTGCACAGCAACAGGCATGAAATGTTGTCATCTTATTTACAAACTTTTAATTACTTTCAAAAAAAATGTGTGAAATGCATTCTGAAATTCTAGGACCACAGTGCTCCTCATTTTATCAAGATAGCTGAGATGTTAGTAAGTTATCATGGCCTAAGGTAAACTAAGGACACGTTTGTGTGTGAAGTACAAATTCACTCCAGAGATTCAGCTTCAGATATTAATTCTGGCACTCAACATCAACCCTTAAGCAGTCAGTGAAGCCTACTTCAGATATCCAACTTAACTGTCTGGATTAAGTTAAATGTTTGATCTTGCTCTCTCTGCATTGCTAACTTCATCCTAACAGTTCCCACTACTTTTGGTGGAAAATGATGCCTAATTCTTGTCAAACAGTTACTATTTTAAGAGCATACTTACCATGTGAAGACTTGAATATAATCATCATAGTTCATCTTCCAACTGTCTATTATGATATTATTTAAATACGAAACTTTCCAATGTATTCTTAGAAAACAGGAAATTGAAAATGAAAACTAGTTTATTCCCACCCCACATTCTCCTGCTCCCAAGGTCATTTAAAAATACAATAGTAACAGATCGCCATTTACATGTATACACAAAACACTTCTGAAAACAGTTATACTATTATTTAATCTGATAAAAACATTCAGCCTCTGGAGAATGAAAGCAGTAATTCATGTCACTCTTTTCAAAAGATGTAAGGGATACTGACCATTTCAAAAACAGTCTACAAGATTTAAACTTTCTCTTTGCCCTGAGAGAGGTGAAAACCTTATCATTTAGAGTTCCCCAGCACAGCCTAAACAGCTCACACCTAAGAGCACAAAAAATTGCTTCTGCTGCATTAGTATTTAGAATTACTTATTGGCTTGTCACTTGTATATTAAGATTTCATTTCAGAACCTTTTCTTCTACAAAAAAAAACCAAAACACATTTTAAAAAAAAATATATATATAAATAGAATTTCCATATGCTTCTACACCTTGTATTTTGTCAGTCTGAAAAAACCCAATCTTTAAGATCAGTAAACTCAAATTTAACGTTTTCATTTTGAAAATAAAGTCTTAACTGTAAAAGGTCTAACAGCTAACAGTTAGGACTTCAAAAATATATCAGGTATAATTCCTACCAGTTCTTTATTTCCTACCAATGAACTTAATAAAAACAGGGAACCACGCTGTAGTAGTATTAACTGTCTATGGAATAAATATGAAATAGTCAGTAATTTAATCACTTTATTTCCTCATTTCACTCTCTTTTTTTCTCCCCATTTCCTGCTTCTTCTGTCACGTCAAGAGCATTCACCTCCACTCCTACCATTTTTCCTTTTATTCTTTCTTTTCATTCTATTTGTCCTGTCTCAAAGTTCTCCCTTCAACTCATCTCAGTCCCAGCCACTGGAGTGGTTAAATCCATGCTGAAAACTCATTTCTGAGATTTTCTCTTCTCTGGCTCAGAAGGATCATCCTGGGCCATTAATTTTAGTTGAAATGCTATTATAAAATTTAATAGGTATGTCATATATATAATTCCTATTTCAAATCCCATATGACTGTAACAAAATAGAAGATTGGAAGCTCTTTTAATGGAGAAAGTAAAACCTAAAAATAAAATACATAAAATAGCTTTGGTGGTTGTATATACAGCCCCTACAAGTTCACACCAGTAGTTTAAAACACAGAGAATAATTTTCTACCCTGCAGAAATTGTCAAAGCTCTGACTGCAGCCTTTCATCTTAAGTCTCTCCTGCCACTCCTTCCATTCACCTCCTCCTTTGGACCTGGGTTTGTTCACCCACCCAGTGAAATGATTGCTGTCTTTCAGCTGTGCTGGTTCCATGTCCCTTGTGACCTTAAAGTGATGACTCTTTACACCTTCCACCTCTGCAGGTGGATTTATTTGTTTTGAGCAAACCTCCACATGATAAGCAAACACCTTTATTTTGACAGACTGCCCTGACTTCACCTGGTACTGTGAACTGGCTTTGATAGAAACCCAGTCAGGCTGCGGCCACGTTGGGCTTTTTTTCGAAAAGCTGCAACAAATGGAAGTTTTTGTGGCCTTTTGCCCCCAGCACCACCTGTTGGATGCCTCTCACAGCAAGCTGAATTAATGACAGAATTCACTGTTACTACAGCAGGGTTAGCTTACAGAATCCTTTCCCTACCAAATGGCTCCCATCTCTCTGAGAAACCACTGGAGCAAAGCTACCATCTTGCACAGCCTTACTACCCACAATACAGTTAGGATACTATTGCCTTTCAGATTTTAGGTGCTACAAGCTGCAAGCGCTCCAGGTCAAATGTCCTGTCTGTTTCATGGTTCCCAGGAGCCCAGGAAGGGTGGCAAAACAGCCCTGTTTGTGTCACAACCAGAACTGGTGCCTGTGACTCTCCGCCCTGCAGCCCCGAGGCAGTGCTGACCGCAACTCAGCTGCATGAGAAGTGTGACAGCAATCTCCCTTCTGGTCCCTATAATCTTTGTAGAAAACATGAGAAGCCAGACTGGCACCATGTCTAGTATTTCACTAAGAAGGTAGTCTTCAGTGACAAATTTTCTTTTAATTACATCTACAGATCAAAACCTTTTAGTTCATCTCTATCACCCCCTGATTCCTCCTCAGCTACTAAAGTCTGCAGCTGTTCACAACCCCTTTGTAGTCTTCCTCATGTATCAAACCTTTTCTTGGCACAGAGAGCAATAAGAAGTTTAAAGCAAATAAAACAATATTTTGCTGCAGGTACTAGCACTGATTCCCTTGCGTTGACACCAGTACTTGTGTGAATCTGCAGAGGTCTAAACTGGCAGAAAAGAAATCCTCCAGAAAGCCTTTGCAATCCCACAGATTTTCAGCAGCAAACTCCCTAAACAACCACATCCTGCTGAGTGAAGGTGTTGATGCAAGAGAAGAGGCAGACAGCACGCACCTACCCCTCTAGATGGCAATGAGCTCACAGAACAACTATACACCTGAACACAAAATTAAGTCCTGTACATATATTGAGCATACAGAGTGGCTGGTGTGGTTTCTCCCAGGAAACATAGACATTTAGGACAAATGAACTATTAGCACTTAAAATCTCAAATAACATTGGACTCATTCAACAAACACATAAACACTGCAGAAAGCAAAGGCCAGCATATTGCACTCTAGCTTCCTCACAATTCAGGTATAAAAGGAAGAGGGTACTTAACACAAACACACAGTTAAGTCTTACCTAGAAATACAGTGGGTTCCAATTCACATTCAAAAATCCAAAGAGGTGATGCTAAACATTCAACGTCCGTCTGTCATGAAAAACATTCAAGATTACACTTGGGGTCACTTTGCCCTTCCCTACCTCAATGTTGTAATGAAACTCTTCAGTTTAAAAAAGAAATTGCCATAAGAAATGGAAGTTATTCTATTCAAAGTGAAATCTGTAACATCCAAAAATTTTTGTAGTAATGCCATTAACAAATGCATCTGCATTGAAATGATCAGGTATTCAAACTAAAATTTATCCCATATATTCTGCTGAATAGATTCAATTTAAGTTGGATTTTATAATGAGCTGTTGCCAAGATTGGTACAGCCAAAGGAAAATAATGTACACTGGTAATGGTATGCATTGTATTAAGAAATAAGAGATATAATAATGAAATCATGGAAATGGGAATACATTTCCAAAACATTTTGCAACTTAGTATAAAGGCTATATTTATTTAAAAAATATTTATATTGAAAAACATCCAGTTAAAGCAGTTCTAAGTTCAGAAATTAATTTTCCAATCTTTTGAAACTACTGAAATAAAGAATGTAATTTAAATGTTCAATAATGATAACTTCGTTTTCCAAGTGTTGGGGCAGGGGAGGCCAGTAGAAAAATAAGGGGACCAGGTCCTTCATAAGGGTTCTATATGGACAGCTATTTTAATGTTACTTTTTCAACCCTCTAAGTAAAATAACTTAAGAGAGATGCAAGCTTGCTCCCAGAATAAATGTGAAGGTAACAAGAAAAATAAAGCCACTACAGAAAAGCTTGGAAGTGAACTTCCATTTAAATCATAACCTCAATAATGCTAATATAATTCCACAAACGCTTTTCCCAAATATTCAGTTTCACTATCCTCAGAACCTCAGAGGTCAAGCCATCTGGTTCATAAATCAGCTTAATTCTGCTTAATTAAGTTTTGGCTTTGAAAAACACACGGTTGTGTTTCTGCAGCTATATTTATAAATATGTGACTAAAAACTGTGTTTAATCTAATTATGGACTTTTATTCATTTAACTTCAAAACAGTAAACTTGATTGCTGCCTAAAGAGGAATTATCTCTTGAAACTCATGTGGTGCAGTGCAGATTGTTTTTTTTTTTCCAAAACTATGTTCCTTGCTGTAAATCGTAACAATTCATTATAAAAGCAGATTAAATTATATCAAAATGTAGCACTAATTTCCCAAGTAGAACACCCACACAGGGAACTAATTAGCAATAGCTCCTCTGTGCAAACAAATCTTTGCACCAATTAGTAGCTGGTCAAGTCAGGGAACTCCCTTTCTCTAGGGGAAAAAGTTCCAAAGCAATGCATGGTATTTGCAACTCATATTTCAGACAGTTTGATGGGAACTTGGTCAAGATTTGAAAAAAAAAAAAAAAAGGCAGTAGAAGACCCATAAAAATCACAGAACCAGGACTTCAAAAGGGATGTGAACAAATCCTGCTCCCTGCCCAAGCCAATTCTGTCCCAAGGGTTTAGACAGACCAGAACAATAACAGTGAAACGACTCAAAACAAACAGTGGAGTAAATGAAAAAAGTACATGGGAAGAAGAATTCTCAATTGTTGTTCTATAATAAGAAAAGCAAACAAATAAAAACCTCAAGGCGAGAATATTATGCCCAGACAGCATTCTGAATGTGTCAGTGAGGTGCAACAGTAAAACTGCATAAAGGATGGTATTCAAGGGGGGCTGAGTGTTCATTTATCATTGATGACGTTCAAATCTGCTCGACAGCTGCTCTGTGCAAGCCTGAAAATACCAGAGTGGACTCTTACCTTGCTGAAGATGATCCAGAGCCTTCCCAATACTTAGTCAGAGGCTGCAATCTGTGGATTTTAAAATTTATTTAAAAGGATTGTTATTAATGAAACTGTTTTAATTACTGAGTAAAAAATCAGAGAAATTACTTAAAAGCCTTCAATAGAGAATAACTTGCCTCTTTGCAAAAGCAGAGTACTCTGCAAGGTGTCTTCTACTGTGCTTTACTCCCAGAGCCAAAGTGAATTAATCTCATACTACCTCACATCAGAGTAGTGAACTACTGCTGCAGGAACACCTCAGGACAGCAGAAGGACCTGCAGCACCTCACAGAACCCAGACCCCCACCCCTTCCCACACAGCAGTGATGCACTAAGAGACAGCTCCTGACCCTCCAGTGCTACAAAAACCAGCTCTGAATTCCATTGCTTAGTACAGCATTTACTGCTTGAAGATGTAAGAAAACGTGTCCCCTTCCCTTTTGACCCAACAACAACAAAAATAACAGGTCTGAAAGACTCTGGAATTCCAGCACTAATTACATTTATATAGGAAAACTAAATTTCAGAAACAAAACACAGCAACTATCAAGGAGAACCTCCTGTTCAGCTGAATTATAAAATTACAAAACTTTTGCAACTTATACAGAATAGCTATGCATCAGCACAACTTAAGTAATAACTAGGACTGAATTAGATTTTTAATCAAATACACACAACATTCTGGAAGCATGCTTTTTAATCTTTTAAAAAATGATCTTAGATATCTAAATTTTTTTCAGTATAAAACAAAATGAGACACAAAATCAAATGGGATGCAAAAACAATGTCAGTTTAATTTGCAGGGTTAATGTGATTAGCAGGTATGAAATGGGCATTAAAAAAAGACTATGAACAGATGCTAGGAAGGATTTCTTGTTATGAGCAATAACTGCATGGAACAGGCTGCAAGACAAGTTCACTGAGGTGTCACATTTGGGTTGAGAGAGATGCCATTGAGTGGGAAAGCCAATGCCATGGGAGAGAAGGAGCATAAACAACTTTGAAAAGTTTAGAGTTTCCAGTTTCACATCTTTAAAATATTCTTTTAAAAGTGGAGATAAACATCCCAAGATTAGTATCAGAGTTTTCCATAGGAAAGCTGAGGGGAATGAAGAGGGAACAACACTTTAAAGAGTTTAGAAAATAACTAAATATCAAGATACTTCTTATAACACTATGACTTAACCACAGGGCAAAGAAACGAATTTATGAGCAACTGCTCTTGTCCTTGGGAGAATTTGCGAGTCAGAAAGAAAGCAAAGTGATAATTTCTTAAACATCAGCCTGATAAAAATGGCCTGAAATAAATAAGGCACTCTGGAAACTTTAGCAAAAACCTCAATGCTGCTCTAAGGGAAGGATATTAACAAGGAGGCAAACTATCACTTATTAATGCAGAAGAGAAAATTCTCTTTTATTATTTTGGGGGAGTTCCAGCAAGTCAATTTATCTTTAGTTAAAATGCATTTATACAATGAAACATGGGAGTCAGTTCAGTTTCCTCAGTGTAGTAGTCTGAGGGACCTGCTGGGAGTAAAGCTTATTATCCACCCAGGGATTTGAGCAGTCGTAGTTCACAACCAATTTGACTTAAGGAAAAACACAGCTGCTATTTTGAAAGTTTCCTGCTGTGTAAGAAATAATTAAGGCTGTGTGATCAGTATTCAACAAAGCAAAAATAGCAAAGATGCTAAATTAATTCTATTTGGAAATAAAGAGTTAAATGAAGCTGCATTACAGAACTGACTACATAATGTTCAAAGGCAAAAGAGAAGAGTTAAATGAGATCAAGTGTGTGTCAGAGGTCAAAATCTCAATCCTAACTATGCAACCACAACATTATTTCATGTTCTAGAAGTCCTTTACTCAAGAAGTAGAAAGTACAAGTTCCAAAATGAAGCAATGACTTTAGTCTGATTTAAAATACAAAAAAACAACAAAACAAAACCAAAAAAGGAGCAGCAGCTGAACACACTTATCAATGTATAAACTGGAAAAGCAAAGACTCAGTAAAACCTCTACTACCAAGCTGGTACTATTTAAATCTCACACAGAAAAATGCAGGAGATGTCAATGGCAATACAGGTAATTCAGGGCAGCTCATCCTTAGAGCATCCTGACCTGAGCTTCCAACTCTCTCCCCACACAACCCTGAAAGCTCAAACTGCACCTGGAATTCCCAGCCCAGGAATGGCACTTAGCCTGTCACTGTCAGTGTGTGGGCTGGGAGCTCAGTTTCTGATGGCTGGACCACTTCCAGGTGGAAGAACACATGACAAGGTTACCAAGAAGCCTAAGCCATCCCAACAGCTATTGCTCATGTCCTGTAGAAGCAAGGTGGTGAGACAGATGGCTGTGCTCCATGGACCAGAGTCAACCCCTGAGTTGTCTGTTGGACCAGACACTGTTAAGTCATTAGGATGCTAATAGCTTTAACACTGCTTAAAGAAAAAAAACCACCCACACACAAAACTTCACACCCTACAGTTTCTGCTAAATATAAGGTTAGACTTGCACCTCCTTGACAGGAGGCAAACAGACAATTAGAAGAGGGCTGAGACATCTGCTTAAGACAGGGATTCCCCAGGGAAAAGCTAAGGATCATGCCAACTCAGGCTTGCACTAGCACTGCTCCTTTAGCTAACAGAAGGCAAAGCTTAGGTCAGAGATAAATGTTACTCTACTGCCAGGATATACATCCTCCGGTTGAGGACACTGTAGATGCCATCTGCTTAACATTCAGTTTATTGATTTTGATTTAAAATGCCAGGTCATAATTCTCCAAATATATATATATATATATTTAACAAGTACTTTCAAAATGGCTGATTATACTTGTGTATTCTCTGGGGTTTGTCTTATAAAAGAAATATGAAACTCAATTATTCTATGATTTTAAGTTGCTCTGGTTTATTTTTCCAGACAGCTTCTCACTTCCAGGCTTGACAGAATTTTTCTTGTACCTTCCTAAGCACACAATGACAGTGCTGCCACTGCCTTCCCAAAGAAGCTGCTGAATCCCAGCTTCCTGGAAAGCAGGATCTGTGGCCACATATGTATCAGAAAATAAAACAGATCAGGGCACACAGCCACGTTCTGGGCTTGGAACCAGCAAACACATTACAGCTTGTAGCTGGACAACTAAAGTCCTATTCCTCCATACAACCCAGCCAGATCCAAATAGTCTTTTGGAAACGGTCCATCATCTCTCCTAACCCCAGAACTATGCTTGGGCATTATCTGGGAGAGTGTTAGTTGGCATAGAGCAAAACTGTGTCATGAGCAGGACCAAAAATGTAACAGTGGAGTCACATGCCACATCCACTCCTTATTTAGTTCCTACCATGAACATGCATCACAAATACAGTATCCAGTTGCTTCTGGAGAACATAATTTTTAAAAGTTAATTCCATAACCAGCCAAATGCATTTCAGAATTACCAGGTCACCCTCACCTAGGTGATTGCTGTTTTCAAATCAGAGCAACAGAACCACATAATCATGCAACAGCTGAGCATTTGTGTTTCCATGAGTATTATATGCAACACATGTAAAAATTTGTACTTTCTAGGTTTTGGAGCTTTTTAATGTGTTCAGATGGACCGAACATGACCATCTGATTTCTTGATTTCGGCAAGCCTGGAATGCTGACAGTAGAACATTAGCACTGATTGTCAGCTGGTATAAAATGGGCATAGCTCTATCAACTGCATTCCAATGCACAGATGAGACTCTGCTTCTCCAAACATCACCCACATCGGAGTGATGGGAAAGGAAGAAATTCATCTTACAAGATCAGTATTTTAGGAACAAATCTGTGGGGTTTTTTCAATAATTCACAAAGCTATATGCCTTCACAAATTTGTTTATTTCGTCTAAGTCAGAAATCCCAAATTAATTACTTCAAAAAAATTCATGCAAACCTGAATTGAAAACATTTACCCTTATTTTGCACAAAAAGGAATACAAGTAAGAAGTTCTTGTAAACACAAGAGAGGCACATCAAACTTTCCAAAGGAAAACACAACTACCGTGGTGCAAATCTGGATGTAAATATTGTACTTGGCAAGAATTACTGTGTGTAAAACTTTGTATAGATGTGATTATGCAGTGTCATAGGGGACTGAAAAATCATCCCGACAGTACAAAAACACACAACCCTTTCACAACTGCTGACCTACAGATCATCATCTTCAGTGCCAATTCCCTACCTTGGAGTCTCAAGTGCAAAGGAACTGTGTACTGGATTTCTGTGACAAGGTTTTGATAGTGGGGAGGGCAGTGAAAGGGAACAGGATGGGATGACACAACCTGCCACTGGCCAAGGCCGACCCACATCAGTGATGGTGGCAGTACCTCTGGGATAACTGAGTTAACAAGGGAGAAAAAAACTGCTGCAGAAGAGCAGCTGAGGAGACAAGTGAGAGCATGAGCACAACAGCCCTGCAGACCCCAGGGTCGGTGCAGAAGGGGCTGGAGGTGCTCCAGGTGCTGGAGCAGAGATTCCCCTGCAGGCCCTGGTGCAGCCCATGGCGAGGCAGCTGAGCCCCTGCAGCCCAGGGAGGCCCGTGGGGGAGCAGAGATCCACCTGCAGCCTGTGGAGAACCCCTCAGTGGAGCTGGTGGCTGCCTGAAGGAGGCTGTGAACTCTGTGGGAAGCCCATGCTGGAACAGGCTCCTGGCAGGACCTGTGGCCTATGGAGACAGGAGCCCACACTGGAGCAGGTTTGTGGCAGGACTTGTGACCCCATGGGGGATCCATGCTGGAGCAGCCTGCTCCTGAGGGACTGCATCCCATGGAAGGGATTGCAGCACTTCATGAAAAACTGCAGGCCATGGGGAGGACTCACGTTAGAAAAGTTCATGAGGGACTGTCTCCTGTGGGAGGGACTCCTTGCTGGAGAAGAGGAAGAATGTGAGAAGGAAGGAGTGACAGGTGGGCTGAACTGACTGCAACCTCCATTCTCCATCCCCCTGTGCTGCTTGAGGGAAAGAAGAAGAGAATTTGACAGTGAAGTTGAGCACAGGAAGAAGAGTGAGGTGGGAAGGTGTTTTAAGATTTGGGTTTGTTTCTCATTATCCCACTCTGATATGATTGGTAGTAAGTTAAACTAATTTCCCCAAGTGGATTCTGCTTTGGCCATGACAGTTACTGGTGAGGGATCTCTCTCTGCCCTTATCTCAACCCACAAGCTTTTCTCTATGTTTTCTCTTCCCTGCCAGCTGAGGAGGGCAGTGACAGAGCAGCTTTGGTGGGCACCTGCCATCAACCCACCTCAGTATTGACAAAATTGCTTATTACTCTGTAAAACCTTGAGCACCCATTTATAACTGCTGCAATACCAGCTGCCAATCTGGTCCAGTGAGTCCAGCTAATAATCTACCTAATAACCATCTGCTCCAACCTAATAGTCCCAGATGAACTCCCACACTCTGATTTACCCGTGAATAATTATAGTGCCTTGAACTACAGGTAGAATTTCAGTCTTCCAAAGAGATGAAAAGATGACAAATATATCACAACAATGACACCAACATTCAACTAAAGACCATCACCCCAATAAATCATAAAACCATCATATCTTTCAAGAAAAACAACCAAAAGTCTACAACATAATAAAAATCCACCCACATATGTGAAGTAACAAATTTATTAAATCCCAGTGATGATAACACTGCAGGCATGAGACAGACATCTGTTTTTCAAAGATCTTGGCCTACATCCTAGTTCTGATGGATAAAAAAAACCCAAAAACCAACAGCTAGAGAAAAACAACAAAGAAAAAATTACTTTAGATCCATAATTAGTATGGTCCTTTTGCTCTCTTCCCAGGATACCTACAGTAACAGTAGAAAAGGGTGATGCTGGGAAATGACTATTCATTACTAAGATCTTAATTTTCTCCAGCTCCCTTTGGACTCCTTGACAAAATGCTTCATTTCATATGAAAGTAAATGTTTGGGTTGAAGATTTCCATTTTTCATAGCTGTCAAAGAAAAAAGTATGGTTTGCACAGACACATCCATTTTGCTGTTATTTCTAAAACATCTTGTGTTGGACTGATCAAGAAGAGAGACAGCTGATTTGTATGCCCCCATGCCAAATTGCTTCACAGCATCAGTAAATAAAGGGAACAAGCAAGGGTGACTAAACCCAAGCTGATCAATACTGTGAATCATCAGCTCAGAGATGGCTTTGAACATACACACAGGACTTTAGCTGGCAGCATGGTTGGAGCTGACCATCCTGGTGCTTGCTGTGTTCTCTGATGCACAATCAGAAGCCCATCAAACACCATCTAGTAACCCATGCCAGAAACTGGGTGGAACTCAGAGCTGTTAATTGCCTTCGCTCTGTGGAGAAACTGTGACCTTAATCAGTGGGAGGGTTGTGCTTTTTATCAGAATATGTCAAAGGAAGGCAGGCAACTCTTGCTTTATTGTACACTGAGAGTCACTGTGAGACTGCAGAGTAAAAGAGCTCAAGGACTTTGTGTAAAGGCACAGAGTTGTCCAGATTGGATCTCTGAGCAAGTCTTCAGAGAATCACCCAATTAATCTGCTTTCTGGAAAAACTGGAAATGAAGCTTTTTAACAGTGCAAAATTAGGCAATGAATTCAGGCATGCCTACCTACAGTCACTGGCACAAAATGGGAGAATACCACATACAGTCATTCCTTAACAACCAGCAGGAAAGTGTCTGCAGGTTTGGAGGACAGCCTAATCCCTAAGAACTGAAGTTATCTCCTTTCCAAACTCATTTATATCCCTTCCCTTCAGAATCCCCCATCCGTGGAGAAAAAAAAAAAAAAAAAAAAGGAAAAAAAAGGGAAAAAAAGTTATTATAAGAATGAAATGTTTGATTGCAATGTCAGTTGAAGGAAATACTACCACATACTTTGCTAGTAATACCACGTTAAACACAGAAAGCAGAATGTTTTGTATCATGTACAAGAAACAAAGCTACCTGAATAACTTCCCCCCCCCACACCCCCCTCCCTCTGGCCCCAACCTCATCTTGTGATTCTCTCTAAAGCGAGTCATATGGCAGCACTTTTCTCCTTTTATGGGCAAAAAAAAAGGAGAAAGGAAGTCAGCAGCCGAGCAGGACTGCAGGGCCACATGAATTAAGCAGCTCAAAGCTGTGCTGCTCCTCTCACATCCCTACCTCAGTGCTTTATGGATAGGTACTCTCAGAGAGGGACACTGAAACAACTTCCACTTAATGCATATATAATTACATGCCACTGAGTGTTTCACGCTGAACTCATCACCACAGCATGTATTAAAAACCAAAGGATAGAAGGCATGTAGTATATTTGCATTTGCTTATCTACCATCTTCTTCCTTTGTGTGAATGTCCTGTCAATAGCAGGCACTTCTCTTCTTTGGGAAACAGCTGTAGTGGTAGTATGACACTGAGGTGCAATTAAAATTATAGTACTTTCTGGTACAAGAATTTCCATGTGCTCCACACTGCCCCAGTGCCACCCACACCCATCTTAGTCCTTTTCATCAGCAGCTCTACAAGATGGAATCAGGGAAAATTATTAATAATGCAGATTAGCAAATTTGGCAAATTTTTTTTGAGAGAGAACTGTGGAAATTTCATTAGCTCAATGTTAGGGAAAGGTAAATGATACACAAAATTCCCTACATATCAAGAATAAAAGCCTTATTGTTATTTTATCAATGGAAAGAGAGGAATCATTGTTTCTGCCTCAATAACTGATACTATGAGGACTCACACCCATAAACAGCTACAGTATTGAGAAATTTTAAAGAAACCCACTTCCTCTCCAAGCACAGGTGATGGGATCAAGAACTTGTAAGTACTCCCATCTCCCACCCAAGCACAGGCAGCAGGATCCATCAGCCAGAGCACCACAGCGTGCACTTGGCCATGGGCAGGACACCTTCTGTGAGTCTGGGAACACACCTGTCAGCCTTACAGGTACACCACTGAGGCAGAACCACCCTGCTTTCCTCCAGCTCTTTATATGCACTCCTTCTGAGTTTTATTTGACTATTACAACTTAACTTGGCTACTAGAACTTGACTACTTTGTTTGGAAGTGATGCTGAAAACAACTGAATTCAATTACATGAGCCATGCTTGCTGGGTCATAGCCCACACTTCAAAGCTAAAATGTAGATAAGCATTTCCAAGGTCAGAGGCCCTGTCCTTAAAACTTTTTTTTTTGTTCCTGTTTTTTTGGGTTTTTTTAAGGAAGGAAGCAGTCTCTCTGGTTATCAGATCATTATCAGGCCATATCAGATGGCCAAAACAGCAGAGTTCAGTAAGGAGTTTAAAATAATCCCATCATTTTTTGAAGTCCAGCATTGCTCTTACACAAAACAAGGAATTTGTTAAATATATGTATATATCTTTCTTACTGTTAAAGATTAACGATTTACTCCTTAGAAGCTCTGAAATGTTACCACAGCATATTTAATTCTCTACTGACAAATGTTATTTCTTTATAAACATGGACTATTTCTTTAAAAAGTAGTATTTTAAACCTGTAGGTGTCCCTTTGCCTTATGAATAAATTAGAAGACACTGAATAACAGCAACTGCCAAAGTACAAACACTTTATTACAATTGTGGTGACTCAGACTGTCAGGATTTGGCAGCCCACAGTGTTCCTCAGCAGCAGAACAAAAGGGGATTTTTTTTTGGCAGTTTTACTTTTAGTTCAGTAAAGGACAACATGATACTGTCTGTGCCTTAATGAATCAAAACCTCTGTAAAACAAAGGCACAAGCAGTCAGACCCCGATTATTTTCTGTCACACAGTATAAAAACAAACATTACCTATACCTCTAGGACCTCTTATATGTGTTCTCTGTCTTTGTCTTTCAGGGAAAAAATAAATAAAAGCAGCAAGATTATCTAGCTATAGAAATACAAATCAGTTCTACAGGCAACACAGTCCCAAAATACTTCAGGATCAGGAAATATTTTCTCTTTTCCTGTTGAATACAAGGGATGTTAATAAAAAATTTTAAGTGGATTTCTTAATACCTCCACTAACCAAAAACATAAACCCCAAAGACATAAGTATTGCACTATAATAACACAATCTCTTACATATTCAGAGCATAAAACACAATTTGGGAGAGACTCATTTTCCAGCACCCCCATCATGATCTCATCTGGAACAGCAGAACTGTTCCTGCAGCAATTGGTATTACAGAGCCCTGCTGCAGCACAGCCTTGTGAGAGGGCGAGGGAAGCATTCCAGTCAGTCCTACAAGGCTTTTATGCTTTAACAATAAAAAATTGGGGAAAATTGTTACAAAATATCAGAACCCATTTCCTCTGCCACCATCAATTATTAGGGAGAGGATTACAGACTTATTTCCAGAAGCTTCTAAAGATGCCAACGTCCATCATGAAATCTGTATTTGAAGAAGTCGCCAACTGCCTACAGATGATCCCTGAAGCAAAATACTGCAATTACAGAGCAGTACAGTACAGGGAGTCAGACTGTGTGTATGTGGGTGGGACAAAGTACAACTGAGACAAAATTAGACTGTTCCTGGAAATAAAACATAACAAATTTAACAATCTAGCCTTCTCAAATCTAAAGAGATCTCAACTCTGAGAATTGTTATAGAATTTTCCCCTTGCCATGGCTTCCCTTCCCAGTTTCCACAGCATTATAGCAATCTCCTCTGAAAAATTAGGACCAACAGATCACACATACCAAATAACCACTACTGTACATCTCCCATGGAGGCTATTTAAACACAATTCTGGAATCAATTTACTGGAGATAGAACCATAAGGATCAGTTATCAGAGAGATTTTTCCTTCCTCTCCAAAACCAATTCTGCTCTGTAAGTGGCACCATCACTCAGCATTTCAATACCAGCTAAAAACAGAAATGAATTTTTGCCCCACAGCTCCCCACCATTATTAACATGCACAAGAGAAACCAGAAGATGAACTTTCTTGCCTCTTCCCAGAAAGCCATTAACTCAAGCTAACCTTCCAGATTTTATCTGGGGCAGCTGCAAAATGAAAATTATAATGATCAAGCTGAGTATTAAATACACTCGTAGTAAAAAAAAAAAAAAAATACAGAAAGCAGGTTTGCTTTGAAATATCTTTGAAAAACATGAAAACAACCCCTCCCCTCCCACTTCTCAGTATAACCACACACATAGGCAACAATAGTCTTAGGACACTACTGGGCTCAGTTCAGTTGCAGAGGTAAATAGTACTGAGCTGTTTTAAAATATCCCAGTAGGTCGTAGTAAAAATGGGTCTATGCAGGACATGGGTCTTCTGCCTCCTTCCACCTTCTAACCAAGTATAGATGCAACAGATGTTGCAAAGCATCTCATCAAGGACAAACATTTACCCTGGACAATAGAATCAAACCAGATTCAAATTGTGTCCTAAACCCAAAAGAATTACTTTCTCCAGAAGTCCTCAGTCTTGCCAAAGTGTGGCCTTCATCCCTTCAAAATCTTTGCTCTTCTTAGGTTTACTAATCCATATAAGTCTAGAAGCCCAAACTGGACTCACAGGAGAATTTTGAGCATGGCTGCAACAAATTTTGGTATAAAAGGGAAAGCAAGCTAACTGGGATAGCAAGCCAGAAGCCTTCTAACCTAATAGGTAAGAAAGTTGTGAAGGCTGTACCTTAAACTGATGTCACCTATTCCTGGAAGCTCAAGAGGTACCTATGTTATTAAAAAGGGTTGTAAAACCCTCAGGCCTCTCTAGAAGCAAGATACGAAGTCATTCCTTCCTGAGGAAAGGAGCTATGCAATTTTGAAGTTTTGGATGAGAGGGCAGGAGCATGCCCTCAAGCACCACCGGGCTATTTAACAGCATCAGGAAAGCAACCACAGAGGAAGAAGTGGGTGGTAGGCTCTACACCTCTGCACATCAGGGCAGTGCCCTAAACCACAGGCTATTGTCTGTCCTAAGACTATTCCTGCTGAAGTTATGAAATGGAAAAATATTTACTGGATGAAAGAATGAAACACTTATAGAAACCAGATTTCCCTCACCTGAATGCCTTAACCACAGGGCAGGAGTCGCTCTCCCTCTGACCTAATTACTGGTTTTTTGTATTTTTTTTCCGAAGGTTGCAGGTGAAATAAAGGACAGCTTATGACACTATGACACTCTGCTTGTTTCACTCTCTCAGAAAGAGGGTGATGTGAGCTCAAGGTACTTAAAGCTGAAAAAGAGAATAAGTGTCACACTTAATGAATATGGAATGTAACTAATGCACCATAAAACATGAAGAGAAGAGAGATTAGCATCACTACAAATGCTTCTCCTCAAGTTTGAGTAAATAGCTTACATTTATTTCTTAGCAAAACAAGCTTTTCTAATCCTAAGGGAACATTCCCATCTCTGAATACCAAAGGCAGTGAGGCAGGAGAGAGATTCCACTCTCCAGAACAGTCTCGGTGGTAACAGCTATGGATGGATGCAGAACAGAAGCTCTGTGCATCTCATATTCTTCACAGTAAAAAAATGTAGAAAAGTGTGCTTTCAGACATGGGTTTTAGGACCATCAACCTCAGCTTTGAGGCATCTAATTGTAAAATTAGGTCACTCAAATAATTTATGAATTCAGGCAGTAATACAGTAGAGAGAAAAATTTCCCTACCCCTGCTCAAATCCAATAAATTATATATGAGAAAGCTTCTAACAACTATTTAAAATTTAAGTTAAACTTATGTATATCAGAGAGATACAGGACAGTACAGAATGACTGGTATCTAAAACGTCAGTTTAAATCCACACATTCCCTTAAAAACACCAAACCACCACAACAGTGTTTTTATATTGTGCAAACTTGCACTCTGTCATCCGAGCTCACCAAAGGCAAATGGGATCAAACTCCAGATTTCAATATGCTCCATGCCATATTCTAGACATGACATCTCCCATGCTGAATGAATGTTATGGATGCTCTTTACCAGGCCTGAGTAACACATGGTCATGAATCACATTTATTAACCCAAGACTTGAACCAAATCAGACTAGCACCTATAATAGGCACACTTAACACCCCAAGCTGCACTGCTACTGGAACCTTCAAAATTAAGATTTCACACATTACAAACATCATAAATTCCTTACATAGATTTACTCAAAGATAAGCCTGGGACTTGGGCATTAGCTTCATCTTTTGTGTTGTTCGAAGTCAACCTGTCCATGATGAAAAACACTACAGAAGTATTGTCTATAGGAGAAAAAAAAAAGGTAATATGCCCAAAGAAGTCCCTCAGAGCACTGGTTTTCTGGTCTATTGACAAGTTCATAAATTAGACAAGAGTATTTCAGTAGTTAGCATGCAAAAGTAACCACTCCTGAGTTAAGGTAAGGCTGAGCGATGTTTAACTAAATCTTATGGTTGGTATCTTCACACTGGCATCATTTCTAAACATTTTAAACCCATAATATTAAATAAAAATCTTTCAAGCACTTGTGTGTCAGTGCTGCACTGGGTCACATCAGTCTTGAAAGGTTCTTGTCCTATATCTATTACTGTTATTTTTTCTGTAGAATCAACTACTGCTACCACTTTAAATCAAGAACTTGTATTGAGCAGTATGTAAAGACAGAAAATGGGACACATCTTTCATTGTAATTGGCAGTGGGAATTGGAATTTTGTCTGAGTAGAATAAGGGTAAATTCTTGGTACTTCATAAGAATTAGGACCTGTACAGCTCAAATAATTCAGGTTGCTCTTGTCATCATTCACACAAGTGCAGAGCAGCTTCTATTACAATTTTAATTTAAACAACAAAATTCAAATTTATGACTGCATTTTTTTGCAGCTCTCAAAATGCCCTATATATTAAATATTTTAATTCATGCCTCTCAAACTGTTTTCTCTGATTTAGTGTAACTGTTTTGCATTCCTAGATAACATGAGTAGAAAGCACTGCTAAAAGAATGATTGATAATACTGAAATGGATCCAAATACATACTGAATTCAGTACAGAGGAACCACTAAAAGGTTTGGCTGCTTCAAATTAACATATATTGTTAGCATCCATGCATCTCTATCCACTAATGTTATAGGTCCCAGTAACACACCCTGTTTGTCTCCAGGGATTTTAACAGAAGACTTAATGATTTCTGGATCATATACAGGGTTTGGATATAGAACAGCTTTTTTCTGGCTTGTATAAAATGTGAACTGAATGATTAAGTTCATGTGCTACTGCATGTAATATGCATCTAGTGCTAAAGAAAGCCAGCAATTCCACAAAAAATATTTTACATTTTCTTCAAAAACTCCAGTTAGAATGGCATTTGGAAGTAGATAAAAATATGATAAAGAGGTCTTACTTACAGTATCTGTACACCTACAAAATATTATTTCTGTCAAAGTAAAGTAATTGTTATTAATCTAAATAATATCTAGTATTTAAGCTGGTTTTGTATATCACACAACATGGAAATCTGCAACATACTGCACATGCAAATCCTCAATGTCTGTGTAAGGCTGCCATACCGCTGAGGACAAGATATTTCAGCCTGACAAAACAGTGTCAAAAATGATGTCAGGAAGAAAAGCTAAGCACACTAAAAATGAATTATTTTCTCAGCACTACAAAATTCATTAACAGACTTACTGTCATGGCAAAATGACAACTGATGACAGCAGCTATGCAATAGTACTCAAGATGATCACCATTTTTCCTTTCTGACTTAATCAAGGTGGTTTTATTCTAATTACTGGTATACATTGTCTTTTCAATCACTTATGGTTTGTTTATTTTCAGTTTTTAATAAAGAGCAAAAGTTCATGGGGAAAAAACAAAGCCTCACTGCAAAAGCAGCATAGGAGGGTACTGAAAAAGCACAGAGCAGAATACAGTAGAATATTGCACGGTCTTTAAAAAACCATGTAAGTAACTCAGAAAGCCTTGCTTATACTTGTCATAGTTTACATGAAGTGAAACTTTAAAGATCAGCAGTTAAACTATACTACAGCAGTTTAAGTTGAACAATTTTATTCTTACTTGCTACTTTTTGCTTTTTATAAACTTAAGTCAAACGTTTCATGATGTTCCTATAACCTGTAATTTAATTTCATTTAAATTTTTTTTTTAAGTCTACCATAGGAAATAGTAGGACTTTAACATTACTTTTTAATTTGGGCCTGGGGAGATGGGGGAGTGGGGGTATTACAGGAGAGCAGAAGGGAGATTTAAACGTGAGATTACAAGGTTGTTTTTTTTTTTTACTTAAAAAAATGCATTGCTGATGTAACAGTCTTCCTTACATGTTATAGAAATGTGAAAGTTACCATAACAGAGAAAACGGAAGTATCAGCTCAGTTCTTCCCTGTATAATAGGAGTTGGGGTATTTTTGTAGAGCTGTGCTGAGCATGTGAAAATCTTTGCCCACAAGGCAACCTCATGTCACGACAGCATTTCATTCCAAATCTCCCCTAAGAGTTCACTGCCAAAGTAATTTTCATTTTTTTTCTGGCCTTGCAGATCTTCAAAACAGAAGAAGCAAACATATTTCTGTCCCCCTTAACCTACCCTTTCCCCAAACACATATAAACTGACTTTAGAACTGGTAACAAAAACGGAGAGTGTAAAGATGGTCTGTTTGGCAATTAGAGACCAGGAACAGGCTGGAAATCAACTCACATCACCACCCTGGGCAAGTTATTAGCAGCAGCACTGAAAGCCTGTGCAGTTAAGAGCTTCGCTGGGTTGCCAGAGCATTCGATTTTACACAGTGGCACAACGTATTACTGAGACCTTAGCAAAACAAACCCTAGATAAAAATAAATAAAACTAAACGGTCTTGGAATCAAATTAGGAGGAAAATAGGAAGAATAGATGCCAGCGCGCTATCTGTTCGCTGTAACACCTCCCAGCATGGACAGCGATTCAAACGAGATGAATGCAGCATTACAGAGCCTGTCTTTCATCTCCTGTCTAGGTACATCCCTCTGCAAACACCACGCTTATGGCACCCCGCATCTAGCAATCACCAGCAGCCCGAATAGAAAGTTTTCGGTATAATCAAAGTTCGAAGCTCAATCTCCCTTTGCCCCCCGCTCCCCTCCATCGCACTCACTCCAGCCAGGCACAGCGACGCGCTGTCTGACCGCCACTGCGGGCAGCGCGGAGCTCCCCCGGGCCCTGCCGCGGGCACAGCCGGCTCCCGCACCGGCGCTGCTCGTCCCTGCGGCCGCGGCGGCTCCGGCATCCACCGACCGGCAGCGACAACCCGGAGACTTCCAGCCGGGAGCGCCACTGGCCGAGGAAGCGTCTCCCCGGCTGGACGAGGCCAATGGGGAGCCTTCGCTCGGGCTCGCACCGCATCCGATGCCTCTCCGAGCGAGGCTGGGGGCGAATCCAGCCCCCGGCGCTCACCGCCCCGGGGCCGCTGGCAGCGCTCCGGGGCCGGCGCTTCCCAGGCAACAGTTGGCTGTGTCCCTCCGGGTCCCCCCACGCCACCGCCCGCAGCCCCCGCGGTGCGAGGGGCAGGGGCACCGCGGGGAGGCTGACCCGGGGCCGGGGAGCGGGCACAAAGGCGCTTGCGGAGGCTCCGAGGGCGAGGGGAGCGGAGAAACTCCGCGGCTGCAGAGCGCCGTCCCCGCCCCGCCGCGATGCGGGGGCGCCGAGAGAAGGAGCGGAGAGAAGGCGGCTCAGCCCCTACCCCGCACAGCCCCCGGCGGGCGNCCGCCGGCGGCCGCCCCGGGCGCGGCTCCCCCGGACCCGCCTCCCGCCGCCGCGGGGCCAGGCGCCCTCCGATGGGGATGAGGATGGGGAGAGGGATGGGGATGGGACCCCCACCCCGTGCTGACCGCTCGCGGGGACCCCCTGGCTCCCCAGGCGGCGGGTCGGGGCTCTGGGGTGTCCGCTCAGGAATCAGGGCAGGGGTGCGTGAGGCTGTCACCCGCGCTGCGCCGCGCCCCGCCCCGCCCGGGGACATCGGCGCTGACCCAAACCCTCCCCATTTCGCAGAGGTCCCATCCCCCTCTCTCCGGTGGCCTCTGTTTTGGGGTGCGAGGGAAGTGGGACGGGAGCGTGTCTGTGTGTGTAAACCTTGGAGTTCGGGACTTCACATACATTTTTCTTGTATTTCTGGATTTGCAGAAGGCAGCGCTTCCTCAAGACGTCAAAACCAGATCTGAGCCCATTCACAGCTCTTGAAAATACTTTGTACTTCCTTTTGCTATGCTGAGGGTTAAATGAGGTTAAAGTCGCCAGAATGGCTGTGCAGCACTTAGTTTCCTCCTTGCCCAAAAGCCAGTCTGTGCGTCATTTACAGTGAGAAAGCAAGAAGAGAAAAGCAAAACAAAAAGCCTACAAGTGACAATATTAGAAGTACAGTACAGAAATACCTGCTTATTTGTTCATACCGGGGCTTTGCTTGCTGAGCTCTTTAAATGTGAGAAGCTGTGATGCTGACCACAAAGCCATCACAGCTCTGTGCCAGTGAACCTGAGAGTTCACAGCTGAGTCCTGCCTCGGGCAAATGTGTTGAGGAGAGCTGTGTGCTCCGCAAGGTGTGATTCTCATGAATAAGGCAAGTTTTGGAGCGCTGTGAGGTGGAGTGGTTTGGTGGAGCTGTGAGCACGTAGGGCCTGCTGCTGCCTTGACCCTCTGGCCTGTCACTCCCTCCGAGCAAGCACCCCAGAGCAGCATCACTTTCATGATTTAACTTCTTCCCTTTACCCAGGCTGTATCCAGATGTCCTTGAATTGTTCTTTTTTGGTCTGAAGATTCTAAATTGTCTAGTTAGAAAATAATTCAAGTGACATACTTAGTCTATTAAAAGGCTGTGTGTCTGCTGCTGTAGCACATTTAGTATAGCTACCCTTGCAGCACCCAGCTTAGTAGAACACTGAGCTGCTGGCTTGCATTTTTTACCCACAAGTCTCAAAGTACCTTTTAAAAGAAGTAAATAGCATTGCTCCACTTTCAAGTGGGAAGAACAGTCACATGGAAAGCTTGAACCAGGAGAAAGAACTGAACGTCAGATTCCCAGCTAGCAACGTAATGTTCCCTTTTAATTATTTTTCTGGGGCATGCATTCTGACTGTTTTATAATGGTCGTGCCTTGAACCGTATGCTTTTACAAAGGAGGCAGCTGTCACCCATCTTTTGGAAATATCCTGACTCTATGACTGCATGTGTGCTCTCAAGTTGTTTGCACTGAATGCATCGAGGACTTAGCCAGAAGAATATATTTATTCTGCATACAGGTAATATTTGGGAGTTAGAAAAATCCACCTTTTAAATCCTGCCAAAATAAAGGGACTGCTAGATATTGGTGAAATGAACTGTAGAACATCTACATGTAGTGTCACATACTACGATAAGACTGAAGTTGATCAGCCTGTAGGGGAAATGGCAGGCAAGTGATAGATTTCAGATTCTCAGCTTCGGACTATGACGTTAGAGACCAGGAAACAATTATTTAACTGCCTACTGGCATATTAGCCAAGCCACAACTGTCTGTGTGCAACTGTTATCTTAGTGCTTGTGTGAGACAAATTCAGTTTGCAGCACATTGGGTAGGGATCAGATTCCTCAGTAAAGTAATTTCTTATCACTTCGACTCTGTGAGTGATCTCACATATCACCCAGTTTTTTCTTTGAAGAGATGCAGGACACCCATACATTTCTGTCTCATCTCTACCAGCCCCATCCCACGCAAGCCCCATCCCTCAAGCACCCTAAACTTTCTCAGGTGGAAGGATGTGCTTGCATTTACACAGGTGAATTGTGCCTCTAAATTTGGATATACAGACGCCTCCATTTCTTAGACATTATTTAGGTGTCTAATCTCCCATTACAGGCAGTACTAAAGTCCAGGTCTGGTGCTTTCTTGAAGTTGTTCCACACATCACAAGAAGCAGGTGGAATCAGCTTTCTGGTGAGCCATGCAATGGGCCAGCTGGTAACAGCCTGGTTATCACAGCTTAAAGCTAGCCCAGTCCTGATCCGTGGGTGGGATAACCACAAACATCCAGAGATTTTGAAGTCACCTTTGGGTATCTTGCGTTATTTTCTCCTGGTCTTCCAGAAGCACCTGTAGGTCCTGTGACCTGTAGATGTAGCTCAGAATGCCATTGCTACCTAAGTGAATCTGTCATCACTGCAGTGGAAATATAAGTCACTTAGCTCAAGACACCTGCTGACAGACATCTAAAACTTAGGAGTCTGAATCTCACACTGAATCCCATCCAAATCGATTTGCAATCTGAAAACCGAGAGGATTTTAACACATTTTATTTTACAGTTCTGACAATGTATACACAACCAGTTGCCATGGCTCAACTGGGACACAGCAGCATAGCAGCAATCTCTGGATTTTTTTAGGTGCTGGATTTATAACATCTGCTGAAATTTGAATGGTGACATAGATCCTTTTTTAAAACAGGAATGGTTCATAAAGTCATCTGCAATACTGGCAAATACATGTCTTTTTATCTACCTGGAACAGCTTTGTTTAGTCTTTTTTAGAGTATGGTGCCTTGCAAGTCTTAAAACTCATGGCTTTATGGAGAATTGCATTCAAAATCACCTGGATGTAACCAGCAGTCTCAGAACAGATGGGCACACGAGTTTTCAGCTTTTGATCTTTAACTTGCTCAGCAGAGCTAATGTTTTTTATCTAGCACTTTTCTCCAGTATTACATGTGGGAGTTTATTTGTAGAATAAAAAGTAAATCTTTCTTAATGCTCATTTTAGCTTTGTGCAGACTAAAAGGAATGAGGCTGGTACAAAGAGCATTTTCAGGAAAAGAAAGGTTTAGAGCTCTGTTCAGAAATTAACAAATTCAAAGGAGAGGGTCTTTAATTTCAGTACCCATTCCATCAGCCCCTTAATCATTTCCTCAGTCTGGAAGCCCTTTATTTTTGTGGTTTACACAGAAAAAAAGGATAATTATATATTCTATGAAGTAAATCATATGAATATTCAGTACAATCCTGTCATCACTTGTATAATTCACAGTACCACTGACATTGTTTGTAATGGTAACTTATGAAGAGGAACCTCGGTGCTATTTCATAATTTAGGGACATAATCTTCTTTTTCAGTTACATGACGGAAAATTAGGAGTGAAGCCAGTAAGTTCTGAGACACAAGAAATCAAAAGAAGAGAGGAGGGTGTTAATCTATAATTTGACAACTGAATCATGTCTGAAATTGTTTCCTATGAAAGAACAGTGGTGCTGTGCCTCTGTCAGTATTTTTCTCTCCTCTCTGAGAACCAGCCATTAGTACGGGGGTAGAGAAACCTTCACTATCTCAATTGTCTCAGGGATCTTCAGCTTGAAGAGCTTTTTTTCTCAGACAACACTGAGCTTTTACTGTAGTCATCCTCAGTTTCTATCTTGTATTAACCGGCACATGACATTGGCAGAGGCATGGGCAGCCAGCCCTTTGCTGCCAAAGGAGCAGCCATGGCAGATTAGGGCAGCTACACCGCTCACCAAAAACCCTGGAGTCTCATCTGAATACAGCTGGAAATCTCATCTCTGTGTATCCACTTGTTTGGAAGTCAATATATAGCATATATAAGCCCCTTTTCAAGACGCGTATACACCTTGCATGACAAACAATAAACATGTAATTATTTTATACATTAATTATCTTCATGCAAATTAAACAAATTTACTCAATAAAGTGATATAGTTTAACTTCTGATAGGCTTTAAAATAGATTTTTATGCATGGGTACAGCTTAAAAAACTTGAGATTTATAAAATATAATGTTTAAAATAAACTAAAATTCTATTTTTGTAATTTTTAGCAAGTCAGAATAATATATATTAAATAAGAGTTTGTGCCATTGTATAGAAATGTGTTTAGACCCTAGGACTTTTTTTTAGGTGTTGTTGTCAACTATAATTACTTTACCCACATATTATGCATGGACAAAGCATAATAATAGTGTTTCTATACACTGATAGGTGCTTGTTGTTAAGGCTGTAGCCCTGAAAATCATAGAAAACAATAAACAAGAAACTTACCTTTTAAATTCAAAAGTTTATAAAGAGGCAAGCTTGGAATATTCACTCTGAATGCTGCTTCTACAATAAAACCTCAGGGTATTTTAGTAGAATTACACTGTACAACCATTAGTTCAGATTTGGTTGAAATAACCAAAACAAATATATATTTTTCAAAACAAATATTAATAATTTCAATAGCTCACTGGATATGTAATGTTCCATTTATCACTATTAATGTTAATAAGAAAATATCTAAGTTCCAAACTACTTTAAGCTGGTCGGCACAAACTCATTTTCATTTGCATTGAGCAAGATGTATCCTGGCAACCGTATATTTTTGGATTCGTAACAATTTATTCTATTCATTTTATGCAAATGAGGTAACTAATACTGCAGGAATCACGAGAATACAAGATGGATAACTTCCATCGTTCAGAGCTATAGATAGATGATTAGGAATTTATGTGAGTTAGATTTTTTAAAAATGATTTGTTAAAGATTTTCTTCAGTGCATTTATCCAGCTTAAATGAGTATCTGGCATGATTCACATTCTTTTACTCAAACGTGGAAAGCAAGCAGCAACCCAACCTGTGTCCCCTGAGGTCATGATTATCCCAAAGCACAGCCTTGCTGCTTCTCTGTTATTTTCTGGGTTGAAAAATTCTGTGTTTTTCACCAAACTCACATAGAACTTATGGAGAGAAGAGAAGCAAAGGCTCCCAATATTACCACACATAGGAATGCTGACTTGAAAGCTTGAGCAGCTAGCACAGCATCTACAGAAAACACAAAGCTGAAGTGCTATATATATGCGTGTTATCATATCATGTGTGAATGTCATTGAAAGGACATTTTTCAGAGAGCTGTCTTCTAGTTTTAGTGGTTATATGTCAGTTATTTTTTTTTTACATTTGCTGTACAAAACTGTGTGTCTTTGGTATATTCTAGTGTTATGAAACTTTTTTTTAAATAATTTTTTTGCTAAGATCTATGGAGTTCAGGAGGGACTCAGCTGAACAAGCTTGTTTATAGAAATGTACCATGTATAATACCCTATAAATGCAGAACATTTATAAAAGTTTTATAAAAGTTGATTATTCTTTCCTTGGTTTTTTTTTTTAATTTGTGTTCCTCAAGAGCTCTCAGCCTGGGTCAAGATCTAAATACTCTGAACAGCCAGGCCTCTGTAGCTCCTTTCAAAGCAACAACAATAAATGAAACTTTTTTCTAGCAACATGGCTGGTAAGCTGACCCCCAACTCTACAGCTGCTCCTCAGTGAACATGATAGCTATTGTTCTTCTACTCCTAAAATTATTTTCCTCTGGTGACCAGTAGAACTCAGTTATAACCAGAATAAATTCAAATTAGACAACTGAAATGGTCCTCAGTCAATTTTCCCATACTCGTGTTAAAGTTAAATGTACATATAGGAAGAAAACAGTTTCTGAAGCAACTCCTGAGCCGCTGAAGTTTTCAGGTGGCCTAGGACCCTTCTTTCAATTTACATTCATATGGCTACTGACCAACACAACATTCAGAATATACTTCAGAAAATAAGCAGTAGAGCTTTCCTTAAGTAGATCAGGGTCTGTCAAAGGCGAGAAGGACAGAGCTGATGGAAATGGAAATTTCAGCCATCTAATTTTGCCCCATTGCTACATGGGAGTCACCAACTTCAATTGGGCTGAAATCTTTGTAGGTAATTTAGAAGGCCAGGACTGCAATTTGAAGATGTATAAAGTGATGAGCAGTTGCTATAGGAAATTACACAAGTGTTTTGAAGTAACAGTTGGGTTGCTAAATTAGATTCCTGTCTTTTGTAATAGGAAAAGCCAGGCTTTGAACTTCCCATATTATATCAGTGTGGATCCAATACATACACTTTTGGAAAATCCATATACACAAATGTCCATAGTTTATAAACCAATTCCCCAAGCCTCTGCTTTTCAGCCAGAAAGCAGGGTAGGTGCCCAACTGGACTAAGAGAAATGTATATTAAAATCTTGATTCTGATAGTTTCTAGTTCTTAAAATCTTAACTTTGCAGCTTTAAATACTGCTTTTAGTGAATGATTTCTGTATGCAGCACCATTGTTTAAAGAATACATTGAACCAAATATGATCAAATACCCTGTCTTGCATAAGCTATTTGGAAAGGGTTTGCAGGATCCAGACCCTCCTTTGCAGGAGCATTAAGTTGTGAATGGATGTCATCTTCTCAGTTCCATTGCATTGGTACCACCACATCACCACTCGCAGCTTGCCTGTTTATTGTCCCCAAAGATTTGCTGGCATGATTTGCTATTATAGTCAAAATGAGACAGGTTAGATTAAACAGTTTAAGTAGTAGTTCTCTCCTGGGTCACTTCATTTTGACTGAACCATATTAAGATGTGCTCACCCTGTCAACTCTAGAAGAAGGTATGAGTAGATGTGACAGCCTCGGGCCCAGTGTGGAGAGAGATGAGCTGATTGTTCCCCGAGTGGGCATCTGCTTTATGCCCAGCAAACTCAAGGAATTAAAAAAATGAGTTCTCCTACAATTATTTGGCTCTTCTGCTATAGCAAATGACTTAAAGCACATGCTATAGCTTTTATTAAAGTCACTTGGATTTGACTGTTCTTTACTATACCAGGATGTATAAAATTCACTTGGTGTAAATCCGGTGAGTTTTTTTCTGCAGGGCCCTTTTTTCTCTTTGTTGATGTTTCACAAGCTGTAGAACATCTATACCACATGCAAGTCAGTAGGAGACTGGCCTCTCTCTTTTTATTTTATTTTTCTTTTTATTTGAGAACAAGGAAGATAAGCTTAAGACTGTCTTATATGTCACTTGATAAAAAAATCCTCACATTCTTATAATTATTTTTTCACCTAAAATCTGAAAAATCAAGAATGCTGCCTCTTTAAAAATGAGTGCAAAAATTCAGTGAAAATGCAAGTGTGTCAGTACTGTTGGATTCCTCTTGAGATGGTGCCAACATGAAAACAATTTAGACTCTCTACAGTTTAGACATTCCAAACCTAGACTATCATTTGTCTAGCATGTAATACAAACAGCACAGCAACAGAAGTGTTAGGAACATTGAGATAATGTTTTCCTCACTTCTCAAAAGTTCATTATTATTTTTTTCTGTCTTATTATAATTAGAATAATTATAGCTTATATACTATAGTTTGGCTAGATGATGTTAAAACTATTTTTAAAAGCAACTAAATATCCTTATTCTTAGTAAACTATTTTGGCCTTTTCTGGCATCTGAACTAGAAAAGCTGAACATGTTCTTCTGAGTTCTCTAAATAACTTTACATGTCTTCTTACAAGCCTTGAGTCTATACATAAATGAAATAAAATGTCACTAATCTGAAAGATAAATACAGCAGTAATCATGGAAAGTCGATAGTCAGCAGTCAAACAGATGTTTATAATGAACAGTAAGTAATTCTGAGTCAATTATAAGGATAGATGGAAAGTTCATTTATATGCATGGAAAAAGACCTGTGTCCATAAAAAATTGAAAAATCATAGGCTCAAGGGATCATAAAATAATTCATGTTGGAAGAGACCTCAGGGAGTTTTTAGTCCAACATCCTGTTCCAAGTAGGGTCAACTTTGAGATCAGACCATGTTGCTCTGGTGTTTACCCAGTTGGATCTTGAAAACCCTCAAGAAGGGAAACTGCACAGCCTTGGTGTGAAAGCTGTTCTGCTTGTGACTGTCCTCGTGTTGAGGACATTGCCCTTACAACCAGTCTGAACTTCTTTTTTCAGCATACATGCTGAAGCTCCACCTGCCATCCACCACTCAGGAGAGCCTGTCCCTCTATTGGAATCAGTCACAGAATGGTTTGGATTGGAAGGGACCTTAAAAATCAACTCATTCCACAAGGCCATGTTGCTCAGGGCTCTATACAACCTGGCCTTGAAAACTTCCAGGAATGCAGAAGGGATGGGTCTTGATAACCTTCTCAAGGGCCTTAGAAAGCTGCTATTAGTTCCCATCTAGTAGAGATAAGCAATAGATAGTAACAACCTGATGCCCTGGAAGGGTGCCCCCTAGGCTTTGGCTTCTCCCATGGAAGTCCAAGGACCAGTTATCCCAGTTGCACGCCCCCCGTCTGCCTTACATGGCCAAGTTCCAAGTTCTGTAACTCCATTGCTTCAAGCCCCATTGATCCCTGTCCCCTTGGCCACTCCTTCCCTGTCGTCCCCATGGCCTCTCCTGTGTACCACCCCCATGCCCTCAGACCCCGATGCCCTCCCTGCCCCCTGACTTCCCTGGCATAAAACCCAATACCTTCCCATTGTTCTGAGTTCTTTGTCCCTGTCCCTTCCAGTGTGTGGGTGGGTGTTGGGGCCCGCGGCTGTGCAGGCCAATAAACGCTGCTGGGAACTCACACGCAGCCCCCCTCCTGTCTCCGTAGCCTCATTGCCACCGGCTGTGCCTGCAAGAGTGGTGAGCCCCCTCCGCCCGGCCCGAGCGCCTTCCCCGCAGAGACTCTCACAGGAAGGTTGCGGTGCTGAGCAGCCTGCGCCAGTAAATCTTTGCCTCATTTTACCATCAAATGCTATGATTAAGAAATAAATATCTTACTCCATCTCACTGTCTTCTGTTTACCCAATAAATTCACCTTTCCCAATCTCATCCCCCTCCCTGTTTTATCTTTGGAGATCCATTCATCCCAAAGCCACAAAGCCATCTTCCATCATGATGTTGCCTTGAGCTTTCATTCTAGGGAGAGGAGCTTCTCACCACTGGTGACAAGAACCCAGAGGGTCTTGTTGCATTGGCATTGCTTCTTGCAAAGGTCCTAGTTAGACATCCTGCAGTTCTACCTTTTAGAGTGATTTCAGTTCATCACTGTATTGCAAAACAAAGAATTTCTTGGACAATGTGATATGCAAACAGTCTTTTCTAGCTCATTAATAGGTGGCAACAGAAAACTATTTCTCCTATGACAAAAGTTCTATTCATTCAGTTGTTAGAGGAGCAACTGAACACTGAATTATAGAACAATTAATTTTGCATAAAACAATGAAAACATAAAAAGCCTTCTGTTGACTCCTTACACATCCTGAAACAGGAATGAAGCATATCCTCTAAATCTTTCAGTGTATTTTCTGCATGTCTTTGATTAAAATAAGTGGTTACTGCTGCTATCACATCTAGAAGGAGCTGTTAGAACCAAGAGCTCTGTCTCAGTGCAGCCTTAACAAGAAAATGCTTAACTGCACCACAGCTTCCATCATAATGAAGGCAAAAGAAAACCACAGATGAAGATTGAAAAAGGATTGAAAAATTTCCTAGGGAAAGCAGCCTCTATGTCTCAAGGATGGCACAGCAGAAGTCAACTAAAATACCGTTTCTTTTCGTAATTACTAGATCAAATCACAAGCAGATCTATCTGCATCACAGAGTTAGAAATTCAGTTAAAATCTAGGGGGGGAAAAAGGGATTTAGTTGCATGCTAGTCTTCCTAGTAACACATGCAGAACAGAAAAGAGCCCTGCCTTTTTCTGAGGTTGAAGATGAGGGAATGAATTTCCTTTCTGTGTGTTTTATTTGTGCAGCCAATGATTACAGATGGTATTTTCTTTATCCTGGAAGCTCAGCAATAACAGAGAAAGCCGTGCAATTGACAACACTTAATGTGCCATTAGAGTTTTTCCTTCCCAAGCATTAGTTTGTGTCGCATTTTGTGCTGAATTGTACTAACTCCTTCCCACCAAGTAAAGCACAGCATAAAGAGAAGGCTTAATGCAAAAGAGTCAGTGAGGTAATTAGTATTTTATTCAAACAAGCAGGTTCAATTCATGCAGTACCAAATAAGCATTTCCAGTTCTGCTTCCCTGACAATCTTCACTATTAATTGAGCACATCTAGCTTGCAGTTTGCTGAATAGCACAAAGATGACGCCATGGGCCATGCTGCTGCACATGGCTTGCAGTCCACTGATTACCCTACAGCAAGCAGAGGAAAACATAGGGAGAAGGTTCAAAGTTGTATTTTAACCTCTTAATGCCTATGAAACCTACAGAGTTTAAGGTCTGTTTCAGGGTTTCAGGATCTGGCAGTAGCAGCTTTCAGATCTCTAAAGGGTTCTTCTCTCTTGGATGGGAACTGCCCTGTGAAGCTCGGCGAGAAGCACAGATATGCATATTCAGTCCTGGGCACAATAGCTCCATTCTCACTGTCAGGTCAGCAGTCAAGTTCAGTGTAACTCCTCCTTCTGTTTCTGAATCAGGACTTTATGGAAATGCTGAGGATTTTTAATAAAGCAACTCTGCTGTGAAACAAATCTGCCCTTCGTGACAGCTCTTTGCTAAGCAGCGCCACTGCAAAGCTTATTAAGTCAAAATTTTAAAGTTCAAAGGCAGCATCAGGTTTCAGTAGGCGTCTCTCCTCATCTGCTCTTCACAGCAATATAATTTGCTACCACCCATATTTTTATTACACAAGTAATGTCTACAAGCTCTTGCTGTTGTAACACTCAATCTATTTTAGTAACTAGTGAACCATTCACACATTTTTTTTCCTCAGAAGCTAGAACTTCAGATCTTTATACTGGTTCTCAGTCATTTTGTTTCTAAATTCAGCTGCACTCAATGGTTTCTAATCAGTGGCAAGCTCTTTCATAACCCTGGAAATGGTCATTTTCAGTGATCCATATCACTGCACAAAATTAAATTCATGCATCACAGAGCAGAGAAGAATATTATTCCATGATTCTAAATTGAGTCATTCATATGAGCTGACTTATGGTCAAATCTTACTTCACACAATATAATTTATCGTAGGTAAATGGCATCCTTTTAGATTTTAGTGTTATAGCCTTTGAAAAAGGAGAGTTGCAGGTGATTCTGGAAATCAGCATCCAAAACTTTCATCTTTGAAGCAAAGAGGCAAAGCTTGCCATGTCATGCAACACTCAAATTAATAGTTACTTTCTTACTGTTTTTTAGAAACCCTAAAAAAATTTAAACAAAAGTAGTCTTTTGCACCAGTCCATGGGAACTTCTCCTGGTTTTATATTAATTTCAGTGCTTTGAGTTGCAATCACATGAAGCCCAGTTTTTAAGTAGAGACAGCTTGTAGGAGAGTTAAGTGCATGGAAAATGATTTCCCTTAGAGTCCCAGTTTTTGTCGTGCCCATCTGTGGGCAGAGTAACCGTGAGCTCTGCAGTTCTCCCATTGTTGTGAAATCAGCCACGGGCTTGAATGTGGTGTTTCCAACACAGTGGCTGGGGCTCTGGGTCCATTTTATGAGGATTTATGAATGCACACTTACTCCTGTCCCTCTTTATCCCACAGTAATTTTATAGATAGCTGCTGGAGATCATTGTCCAATCCTACTGGATGTTATTCCTCTGTCCAGGAATCTTTCCTCAGCCACTGCCAGAAAAATTAAGCTTCAGTCATAATTAAAAGATTTTGGAAAAATTATTTTGAAGATAGCCAGTCCTCTCAGTGGGTAGAATGCAGTGGGTTTAAAAAAAAAAAAAAAAAAGTGGGCTTTTTTTTAATTGAACCAAATAATTCTTCATAATCTTCTGTGATCAAGTTCATATATGATCAGTGGACTCCATAGAAGCTGGGTGGGTGTATCTGAGGAAAGGATCTCACTGATATACTTTTTTCCCAGGGTAAACTCAGTTTCTTTTTTTTTTTTTTGGTCAAAGTTTCCATTTTCTGTGCAGGAAGTTTTCACTGAAAGAACTTTGGTGTCTGAAATGGTATGTGGCATATCATGGGAGGTGACAGCAGAGTAAATAGGATGCCTGCTAACGAAAGTGAGTTTCCTTCTACACAGTCATTACTTTTGTCATGCTAACTTTCCATATCCTGTAAATATGAATCTCACCTTGAGCAGGAAACACATGTGCATACGTTCTTGTCATTGAAAAATTTGATAGAAGGCAAAGTTAGCTGGCACTGAACTTTTAGTCTGTAGTGTTTAGAAGAGTCACAAATATACCAAGAGGAGGTTTTTTTTTTTTTTTTCTAAATAGAAAATGTAAAAATGCTTATGTTTTATATAAAACATGAAGCAGGAAGTTGTAAAGTAAGAGCTGAAAATTAGCAGAAATATTAATTAGATTTTCTTAAATAAACCCAAGCATTCTCATTCCCTTTCCTTCTGGTTGTAACCATTTCTTGTGCATATAATAGAACCCCAGAAACCTTCTGATAGTGAGAATTCAACTTTGAAGTCCTAAAATTTTATGGTACTGTATCTACATAGTCCCATAACTGTCAAGGGCATATTTATGTTAGCGTAGGCTGATGAAACCCAAACTACAAACAAAATACTTGCATGTGTACAGTGACGTGTGTTCCTGTATATACAGAAATATTAGAACTACTTTAAAGCATAAGAAAAGCCCATCACTTCACAAACAATTGTTCTCAAGAGGACTTTATACCTTGCACAGAAAAACATTGCACAGATTGTATTTTAATAAAGTTTGTGAGTGGAACTTCAGGGAGCCATGGGAGATTCCAGTGAAGAAAATCTCTGGTAGCTTTAATTACTACCTGCAAGCAGTAAGGGAAAATGTGATTCCATCCCTGATTTCCCATTCACAGCTGGAGCATTAGTACTGTGCTGTTCATCTCAGCAAGTCATAACAGCTACTGTGGCCTGGATAAGTTGCTAAGAACAACAATAAAGGACTGGGATAATTGACATAGCTATAGCAGGGATATGTGCCATGAAGGAAAGAAAAAGAAGAAATTTCACAATGTATTTCACAAAAATGTACTGTGATTATAGAAATCTTTTCTTTTCTGTAGCAGCTGTCACCTCAAAACATATGGGTAATGCCTGTAGTGATGAGTGCAAGTTGTGGTATTTGTGGCTGAGGCTGAAATTAGGCATCTTAATCTGGAAAGCCGTTCTCAAAATTCCCACTTTATTTCACAGATACCTCTAGATTTCATCAGTTGTGTTTCCTACAGCCTTGGTTTAAGCCTTTCCTTAAAATTGCTGTAATTTTAGAGCAAGAATCTACACCCTCTTTTCACAAATCAAGCCCATTCTAGGAATCAAGAATTGGTCCTCTGCTTCAGCCTGGTGATGAGCACAAAATGTCAACACCTTCCTGGTGCCCAGTGAGGGTGGGAGCAGAGCTCTGCCTGCCAGCCCGGCCTCTCCTTGGATCAAAGCTGCCCTTGGATGTCCCCTGCAAAGGACATGATATACTGAGCTTCTTTCATTCATTTTTTTGCAGAGGGCACCTTGGGAAGGGCTGGGGGGTCTCTGTGTTTCAAATGAAGTGTCATGGAGCAGTGGGGCAGGGGTTGGTTTGGGGAGCACTGAGGATGCCAGCACCACTCCCCAGTGCCTGAGCCCAAGATGGGGGAACAGGGCCCCTGCCATGATGCCACGTGGCCAAGGCCAGCAAAATGCAGTCCTGTTATAATTATTTTACAGTATATTTCTGTAAGAAGCATGAATTCTAATGGAATTCAGTGTATCTTAGGCTGAAGCAAAAAGCTTTCTGAGAAAACCAAAACTCCTAACTTCTGTCTTCCCACTGCTTATGTCAGAAATTAGTAATTTTTTCTTTTTAACAGTTACTTAAAAATCCAGTGGCTCTTTTTTTTACATGTCTGTTCTGAATTTTCATCAGAGGCCAGTATTTCTGTCAGACCTGCAAATGCCTGCAGGAGCATTTCATCACTTTTTGCCTCAGAGGTCCATACGCAGCACTACAGACATTCAGATGTAATGTGGAGTCTGTCACACGTCAAATGTTTGTAGGCAGTTGTAAAGGTACAGGTTGGTTCTTGATCAAACCTTGTATGGCTTTTCTTCTTTATAGATACACACTTGCAGTTACCCTTTTTTATAAGCATGCTGAAAGAAAAGGAACAAAGTGGAGGGCTGGTGGCCCAACTGCAACCAGAGAGGTCACTTGAGAGAAGGCTTAACTGTTCAAAGAACTGGCAAATATGGGTCTTGGCAGCTTCTGTGCAACCAGTTCTAAAAAGCCCTTACAAAAGATCTAGTGAATAAGATCTCCTTAAAAAAAAAAAAAAAAAAAAAAAAAAAAAAAAAAAAAAAAAAAAAAAAAAAATTACTGCACATACTAAAGTGCTGATTGTAGGAAGTGACACTAGGAACATTAGATGTTTGTGTCATAGTCAATGAGGACAGCCCTTGAGAGTCATCGCACGTCGTTAAAATGTCACTACGNTTTTTCCTCCTGTTGGGATGCCTTGTAACAGAGTCAGTCCAGTTATGGTAGCAGGCTTAGGCTGCAGGAGGTATTCATTCCAACTGCGACAATATTTGTAATAGAACATTCCTAGGAGGTCTACTGGCTTATTTCAAGATGATCTTTTTTATAGATAATATCTTTCATTTGAATACATGTTCAATGCTTCCCCCCCACTTTGTTCCTTTTTTTTAATGTAAAAAAGCTAGGATACAAAATTCAAGACAGTAAAATAACTTCAATATTCATAACTTTCCCAGAGACACAATAGTTATAGATAATATAGAATGCATGAAGATACAACAAAAAATGTCATGTTACAATATTCATAAATGTGCTTTAAAAGTAGATCCAAAAAGAATTCCTAGGGCACATAACATCCCTTTTAATAAAGATTCACATCTCCCTGACTACTACAAACCACAGGTTATTTTTGCTATCTTTTTCCTGTCTATGAAGCTTTTTTTCTGGGTGTCTTGGTTTTCCAGCAATGTGAAATAGCAAGGTGTTAAACATAACTTTAATCCATTGCTATGGTGCCCAACTCTTGCAGGTTCCAGGCTTTGGGGATGTAGGACCAGGTCATCCAACTGGGAGCTGCTAAAGTGAGCAGTCTTATTAAGAAGGCATACGAGCAAAGGTAAACAATAGTGCCATAAAGGCTTAGATAACACAGTTTTAATGTAAATACTAGTAACATATGTATTTATGTAATATTTAGATTCTAAATGTTTCTCTCATCCTTTTTCTGACTAACTTACAGATGCTTCACAGTCCTCTGGCTAAGGATATGTGTGTACCTCCTTTGGTATTAAATCTTCAGGCTGCACAAGAGCTGGCACTCATCTGAACTCATGCAGTTCATCAGAACTGCCTTTGAAGGATATTCAGATTTAGCCCTCCTTTTCCTTCTTTAAGGATTTCTTGGTCCTTAACTCCAACAGGAAGGTATTTTCAACTTTCCTGTCATTTCATGGTTGTTTAGACCCTTGAGCTTTAGCGACCTGCATATGCATATGTCATGGCCATATACAGTAATTTATTGCCTAGCAGTAAACATGTGGCATTTTCTTGACACCAAAGCCGGTTTGACAGTGAAGCTCCCTTATCTTCTACATCCCTGCTTTCTACTCTTTCTTCTGCTTCTGTTTGATGAACTTTTAGATGCTGCCAGTTATTTCTTACTTCTGTAATTTCACTGAGCTGTGTACAATCCAGTTTCACTAGGAATTGTATTTGCATAAAGGAAGATTTGATTAATTGGATCAAAAATGAAGAGGATTATTCTATGCTGAACAAAACATTTGCTAAAGTATTCATCCCAGCAAGGCCTCATTCAACTCTCTGTCTCTGTTTAGAGAACAGAGTAAATTTAGGTCTAGGACTCCTAGCACCAGAACAAAATAAGCACATGATAACAATAATTATTCTGGTATAAACCAGCTGTGTAAATTCAAGTCTCTTTTAATGATTAATTTACATGAGGCATGGACCTTGCACTGCTAGATTTTATGCATAGTAAGTTATTGTCTATCTGGTCCCCCTTGTGCTGCATAAAATGCTTGCTGTTCTCCTGTGTTCAGCATGGCAGAAAGACATAAAGCCAACAAATTTTGTGCCATATGTTTGAGACTAATTCTGTGAAAGCATGATTATCTGCTTCTTTTTAAACCAAATAATTTTAAAATAGTCAGTTGAATATTGGTAATGATATACCTATTTTCCCACAGAGAAACTTTTCACTTGTTGAGACTTACAAACCATAACATGCAAAATGATGGTCATACTTTATACAAATATGCAAGTAGAATTAATCTTTCTGACTTCTGACAACACTGTGGTAACAAGTCACTTTGGAAGGAATGCAGCTCCTCCCTTCCAAATCTGTCCTTGAGGGATACCACATTGCATGATTCATCTGACCTGACTTTAGATGTGCACACCTGAGTTAGCCATACTGTACAGACAATCAGGAGAAATGGGCATGTGATTCATCTGACCGATTTTAACCATGTATTTTAGGATGCGTTTAATTGCAGCCTAAAAATGTGTCATAGCTTCCTTGACTAGAAAATTATTCTACGAGATCAGATCATATAAAAATGTGTAGAATAGGACAGATGAATACCATTTAAACTATCTGAAAGCAGAGACCAGACTATGTACAACATTCCACAAAAGAAAGGGGATAAAAAAGAATACAAAAGCTACTTGATACCAGGAAAATTGTAGATGTTGGGTGCTTGCTAAGCCATTCTTGTGCTGTAGAGGGATGCTGAAACTCAAAATATCCTCTGTTCACTTGCTCACACATCAGTACCCAGTGCTTTTTGGGATGCCTTGCATATTTGGAAGCCTTGAAGAGGTATATCAAATACAAAGGTGATCCAGGCCATTCTGCAGTGGCAGGTAGGGACCAAGTCAACACTAACGTGTGTCTAACAATCCTAGATGTTAAGGCGTAGACAATCACATCAGCTCTCTAATGGTCTCCTAGAAATACATCTAGGATGGAATTAATCTCGAGATGGAGGCACCTATGCTTATGTTTCTACCTGCAGGACTCTGTACATGTTCTCAGTGTTTATTATTACTCAACAAGACCATCCAGTTCAGAGGATGTTGTCAATGAAAGAGACTTTATCAAGTGAGGTACAGACACCAAACCCTCTCCAGGTTCCTGTCCAACTGAGCTAATTTGTATTGTTCTGTATAGAGTTATGTAGCAATTTGTATTGATTACACGTTGACCTCCAATGTTCCCAGTCAGAATGTTGTTGCTATACACCTACCTTGACGTATTTATTGAATAAATAAAACTCCCATACCTTCAATAACCTCAACTTTATAATGATGGCCAAATTCACACCTTTTATTACATCATTTGAGCTGTTACTATCTTCCCTTTATTCTTTGTGCTATAGAATGTTTCTTCTGGAAAAATCCAATCATTTATAGTAGACTTACTTGGTCATATTGAAATGTTACTTAATTTTTATGCCTTAATGCAGGTATAAAAATGAAAAAAAGTCCAATTTTCAAGTCCCATAGCTACTATTTTTTTCTAATCTTCAAAACATTGGTTTTCCATTTTAAAATATTATTTATTTTATTGTACAGTTTTTAATGGATTTTGTGAATTACCAGAAAGATTTAAATCTAATTTGTGACATTTTTTGTAAAAAAATAAATATAATTCTGTAAATAAATAGCTATACCTGGAATAGAGGTAACATACTTCATACTTGCATGTGGTAATTTAGAAGTGTACTTCTAATGGAATTATGGATTTTTTTTTCATAATTCAGATAGATTTAGAGTATGCATTTATTACTATTTATGGAAACATTTCCTGCTATATAGATCACAAGCACTGGAAAAAATATGCATTTTACATAAAGGTATAAGACAAATGAATATTCAATAATCCAGAGATTTCTACATTCTATCAGCACTATCCTCTGAAAAACATCAAGAGGTGAATTTTGCAGGTAAAGGGCATTGCCCACACAGTAATTTTGAGCATTACTCAGAAGTCTGAATACAAATAATTTCTAGATATTATATGAATACTGGAAAATAATAAGCTTTATGAAGGCCTTAAAGTCATGACAATATTTATTCCCCTACTTACTGTGATAAGAAAGCAATCACTAAATAAAGCATCAGATCTGGCTTAAAATTTATGCACATTTGAGGCAATTTACTCTCTGTTAGTGCAAATGCATATTATAGATCTTGTTGCTTAGAGACATGACAAGGCTGGACTATCTACAGAATAGGAACTCTCTACAAATACATATTTCAGGGTCCTGAGCCAATCTTCCAAACACTGTGTCTGTTTTTCCCCCCTCCTGTCTCTCCTCCCTTCCCAGCAAACACATACAGATCTGAGCTGGAAAACCCTTTGCCAAGATTCACACTCTTTATTAGTTTCCTATCTTGAATAGATTAAGATATCACAAATCCCTCAGGCTACTCCCCCCCTCTTTATTTTTTTTTTTTTTCTTTTTTCCTCCATGAAGGCTGCTAAACTAATGCCCATAAACCTTTATTCCAATAGTAGAGTTGAATGGACCTTTGATCAATGAAGTCTTTTCCAAGACAGACTATGCCAGTGCACTTCACCATGGTGGGTGGTGGTGTGGGTGTCAACCTCTTTTGCCAAGTAACAAGCAACAGGACAACAGGAAATGGCCTCAGGTTGCACCAGGGCAGGTTTAGATTGGACATTAGGAAAAAATCTCTTCACCAGAAGAGTTGTCAAGTGTTGCCACAGGGAAGTGAGTCACTGTCCCTGCGGGTGTGTAGATGTGGTGCTTAGGGACATGGTTTAGTGCTGGAATTGGCAGTTCTGGGCTCATGGTTGAACTCAGTCTTAAGGTCTTTTCCAACCTAAATGATTCTACTATTAAGAAAGGGCTGGAAAATGTTTTAGAATAGCAAATTAAGACTTTTTAGACAGGCTTGTAGCAATGCTTATCAAGTGTGATGTTTCTTACTTGAGGTAATGTCGTTGTACATGCATATGCACATTTCGTACCTAAACATTTTCTTTTCTTGCATGTTCCAAATACAGATGTAGAAAAAATATGGGTAATATTTAAATAATCCAAAAAGGAAAGAATTTCAGACATCCCTTGAAATTCAGGAGAGATTTTCCTTTTATCTTTGGCTTTATTTGAAGAAACAGATCAGCTTGTAATAAGTTACAACTCAAGACTCAGTCAAATGTCCCAGGCATGTTTTTCTAAGACATGCCTGAAAAATACTGTAAATTAACATTTTCCCACAAGAGAGAAAGTTGCCCTCACCTCTTTTGACATAAAGACAGGCTGTACATTAATTGAGTGACCTGCTCCCCAGCAGGACTTGTACACAGAACTGAACACTGCTAACCAGGCAATGATTTAAAGGCCAACATTTTCCCAGTGAAGTCAGTGGGAACGAATGCCTTCTTCCATAGGCCTTTGGGAACAAATGTTCCCTGAGAAATGCAAAGAAGGTGTAGGACCAGACCTTCCAGGTAAAATTGATCTTGACATTCATGCAGGAATGTGGGGAATAAAGCTACCTGAGCTTAATGGAGCAACCCACTAATAGAAGAGACACAACTTTTAGGTCTGAGTAAGCATCAGCTGTCTTAAGTTTCAACCAACAATACCAAACTGAATGTATTGGGTGTGCCCAAGAAGTTCTTTTGATCCACCTTTCTCCCAACTTGAAACAAATTCCTGTTCTCCAGGATCAAAACACAGTGCTTTGTGTCAGGCTGCTGTTCTGGGAATCTTGTGTACAATTTCTCTTAGGACTGTCAATAATGTTAATACACACACTCTGCACAAATGTGTAAGTGCCCGTGTTACAGAACTCCTTTCTTCTGGAAAATACTTTTCCTGACCAGAGAAACCAGAGCAGATGAATTTTATCTTTCGGAGAAAAGAAAAACATTGAGGAATGCTGTGGGAACAAATATTTCCTGAACCTTAAGTCTTACAATGAAAGCTTTACTATTAGACAATCTTAATGGGTTCTTTACTTCCAGGCCCTCTCCACCTCTGGATAACATTGAGGCAAATATGTCATTGCCTAATGAGTTCTACCCTATTTCTATGGAATCTGCTATTTAGCTAACTTACTTTTAAAATATTTTTTAAATTAATATTAATTTTATATCTATAAGAGTATACATGTATCTTTTATGTGTTTTATTTTGTCATCTCTGTTAACCTATTTGTAGTTTTAGGACACTTAAAATAGAGCCGATGACATGAAGCAGTGCCACCTTGTGGCACTCATCACTTGTATAGTTATTTCCCGAATTTTCTGTTCTATTATTTTATAAAGTTGACATTTTCAAGAGTTTCAGTCATTTTCATTTTTGCTGTGATACAATAAACACCCCTACTTTTAAGGTCTTCAAGATTCTTCTTGAAATGTTGTCTAAGAAAACAATAAAAGAAAATCTCCCTGTTCACCCAGAAACATTTTTGAGGTTTTTTATTTCAATTAAAAAAAAAAATTCATATCAATAAATTGAAAGAAAAAGTCCTTAAATCTTCTAAAAGACATCTCTGGATTTGAAGGTAAGGAAACTGTCTTATCATGCTATGAAAATACCTTGTTAAGCTTGACAGGTTGCCCTGATAATTTATTTGCAATGTGTGAAAAGTGTTCTGGATGCCAATGTACTGACTTAAACAATAAATATCTGGATTACAAAATGGGTTTAAAAAATCTATATACTATTTCATATGTCCACTATCTAACTATTCCCCAGAACTGCAGAACTAACCAATTTTCCCCTTTTTTTTACTCTCTGTTGCTCCCAGTGGAAATGTTAGAACCAGGGTAGGAGAAATCTGATTCACTCTTTATGAGTAGAATATGCATAAATAAATTAAAGGATTAAAAGAGGAGCCTTCTTTTGACTTCTGTTCTCTGCTCGACCTTGAGTTAGAAAAGGTAGCCTGAGATTTTAAAAAGCATTTAGCCTTGACCCAGTTCTCCTCTAATTAAATCATTCCTAAAACTCCCACTCAGTAAGAGGTCATTTAGGCCATAACTGAGGACTTCAAAATTAGTTCAGTTGCTTATTTATGCTTCAGTTCTTCCCCTCTGCATAATGTAATAATTATCTGCTCTGTAGGAGTTCTACAAAGCTTCATTAGTGTTGGATAAAAATGACTGCAGCAGTGCAAAGAGGCGTGTGCTTCTGCTGCAGTTGCATTTGCTGCATCTTCCCACACACTATTTTGTTGTATAGCTCATAGGAGGGATTCCCCAGCTCACAGAACTTTGTTAAGATATTATCTTTAAAATAGATAACATGGCTTACATTATATGGTTATTAAGTAAATAACAACTGCAGTTAATGACACATTTTCTCTGGAAATCCAGTTACAGTCCAATGCAACAGCATTACAATCGTATTAGAGTAACACAATATCCAGCAGTGTTTTGTTTATATGCAACTGGTTTGTATTTATTGCAGTGAGGCCTAAGAACATCAAGGACTGTACTAGTAAGGCCACAGGCACAGGAAGAGGGGTGTGATTGCTGCTGCCTATTCAGTGGAGCAGTTTTAAGACTGCCTTGAAAGTACTAAGTCAAATTTTGTGCATCTCAGTACAAATAAGACACTGATTAATTGAGCTGAGCATGCCAGAGGGCATCAAGATGACTGGGGGACGGGCACATGTGACATGGAGCCAGCTGTAGAGAGATGGGTTTGTCCAGCCCACAGAGGAGCAAACAAACTGCTTCTTCTCCAGGTTTCGTGAGTGTTTATAGTGGCAATGGAGTCAGGTTCCTGTTAGAGGTGCACAGCCTTCAGTGCTGTGGGAAATGGGCACAAGCTGCAGACAGCTAAAATCCCAATTAAGGAGTAAGACAAAGCCAAATACTCTAATGAGAGTGATAAATCACTGAAATGGGTTGCCTAGACAGACTGTGAGATCTTGATCCTTAGATACAAAACTTGGCTTGACAAAGGTCTGACCACTTTATGGTTTCGAAGTTGGATTCAACTTTGTGACTGGCTCTACTTTGAGTGTGGAGTTGGACACAAGGCTTCCAAAGATCCATTTCAGCCTATATTGTGGCACAACCTCTGATTTTACCTTAGTAAATGGGTTTTAATGTTATCAGATATTGCAAGAACATTCTCAGGTAATAAGAGCACCAGCTTCCTCCACCTTTCCATAAATCTTAAGTATTTTTGTTTCTACTTCAATTGGATCACAGTGGCAATAGTGCTGTGCCATCTGCAGTAAATTATTAACAATAGTGCATCTGATTTCATCTTTTGATGATGACTTAAAACGATTTCTCACTTTTTTATTCTGCCCCCCAGCAATCTGTTTCTTTGCTTATAAACCCCTGAATATTATCCTTTGGATTGCTAGAGCAATCACACTCAGACTAAGGAAGAAAAAAAAAAAGCAACTTTTTCATAATTTTTTTCATTTCCAAAAAGAAAGTTTCTAAGGAAATTATAAGGGTGTTTTTACATTCACAGTGATGGTTCTTGGTCTACTCTTTGCAGACACGTACTATTATCTAGAACACTAAATATTCACAATAAAATCCAAAATAAAAAGAATTTATTTGTTGCAAACCTAGTAGGCTGTATATTCAATTTGGTCTATATATCCTGTGCTACCAAAAGAAAAATAACAAGTGGAAATTGCCCTGAAGTGGTTTTTATTTCACTTGGGTTCTTAATGGAGTAAAGGGCCTGAATTTTGGGGCACATGGATAGAATCCCTCTTAAATGTTGTTTGAGACATGTTCTATTTTGCTCCTTCTCTCTGCACTAGTTAGTTTTGCCTTTGCCCTTAGCAACATCTCCACTTTGCCTCTATTTTCAGGGAGAAATCAGGGGCTTTGTGGCAAAAAATAAAAGACAATTCTGGAAGAGAAGGTTCCTTTTTCAAGGTATAGCTCAAACGTGTTTGGTACAGTTCTCTTCATAACTGTATCAGTTCCACACAGACAATAATTGCATGTTAGTCACTCACCATAGATAACAATTTATAATATCGCTATTTTTTTCCCCAAGATATGCATGAAATACCTGCCAAAATCCCCTAAATTTTGCAAAATTAATGTAGATAAATCAAGAAGCAGCTAATAAAGACCAGTGTGGACTCTTTAATGTCACAGCTTACATGCAAACAGTATGAAAGGCTTCTAAAGTAGGTGTTTTGAGGTTTACAAGATGAGATGAGGTTGTGTTTTCCTTACACAAGTCTAATAAGCTCTAATGGGGTGGTACCAGAGTCAGTGAAACCAGACATTTTGGAGAAATTCAGTTGGGATTTTCTAAGGAGCAAACGTATCAGATTGTGGTCGCAAGGCAGGGTAGTAAGCCTAAAACAAAAGCAGAAGGTTAAACCCCTCTTTTTACACCTCCTAACACCATGTAAACACGAGTCTGGTAATTAGGATTAGAGCTTGTCTTTCCCCAAGCAGACTCTGTGCTTGTCTGGAGGTAAGAGCAGATTAGTGCCTGATCCAGGAGCACTCAGCTCTACCACTGACCACTGATTTATTTCAGCACTTCCAACACCGATGCAATCCAGGACCTACTGAGCACCTCTCATGTGTTTAAAAGTAAATGATAAAACATATGTCAGATGTCTATATTTTAGGAGAATTGGGAGGATGTTTATATAAAAGGTGGTGTCTCTGTATGAGGGAGTAGGATCTGCTTTACTCAGCTTGTGTACGTGAATAACCTGTTCTCATTCCAGGGAGAGATATTAGTACAAGCTGGCAACATCCAGCAGATGGTGCTCAGAACAAACAAAATGAAATATATTGAGAAAAAAAAAAATTCCCTGCGACTAGCGTCTTCTTTGGTTGATGATTTTTTTTTTTTTGGTGGCTGTGGTTTTTTTGTTTGGTTTTTAAAATTTGTTTGTTTCAGAGCTTTTTTTGGGTTTGGTTTTGGTTTTATTTTTGGTTTGTTTGGTTTTGGGTGTTTTTTTGTTTCTTTTGTGATTTATCCTCCTGCAACAAATATTATAATGTCACTGATGGTTGTTCATAATTATTTTTAGGTGGTGGATGGGTGAGAGGAAGCATTGATTAGTTGCTGGCAGATCTTCTGCAAGCTCAAAGGGCATCCTCTGAGGTCCAGACTGCTTTGAAATTCCTATAAAGTCCTATAGGCTTAATAACATGAGTGGAAAGGATTGTTAACTGCTGTGGAAATGCACCAGATTTTTAAGGAGAATTTCTGCACATCCTTTAAAGATCTAGTCCTAGTATGGATTGTTCACTGTGCTACCTTAATTAACATTTGGCAGAAGATTCATATTTCTTAATTGCCTAAGATCAGTATTAACAAAAATCCTTGGGAATATGCCTTGGGATATTGATTAAAATAAAAATTATGTCAAATACTCTCCATATTTACAAATGACATGTTTCCAGTCATATTAGATATTATAAAGTAAAACCAGGGATATATCAGATATTTGTTTTGTTTTCATACAAGAAAGAAGACCCTTGAGGTCTGTTGTCAATGGGATCTGACAATGGCTTGGAAACCACCTGGCAGATTTTCAAGAGGCTGGAGCTGTGACATCTCCATGCCTGAGGGACAGTGCAGAGCCACTGGCAGCTGGGTAGATTTGTACAGCCCATGTAGAGGACAGAGCCTGGCTTTTCACTGCCCCTGATGCCACTGTGGTGGGAGCTGTGTCCTTGCTGGCAAACACAGTGAAAAGTCCTGGCTGTTGCCCTGGTGCAGAACTGCCAGGACACTTCCTCAGGGATGGTCATTCCCTTTTTAGTGCACTGCTGTCCTGTCCCATGGTGTATCTAACTTCATGTTTAATTATGACCTTTTAAACACATCACTGTGTTGACATTTGTTCCTCTTTTCCTGCTCCATCAATGCAGAAAATAACTGTTACAATCCCAGGCCCAGGGAAAGATCAGGGGCAGATGCCCAAAGTTACTGATAATAAAACTACAGCTCTTGAACCCTCTCCCTTCAGTGAGCACTCAAATCTCCCTACATTTAAAATGCAAGAAATCTTTATTTTGGTCTGTATGCTATGTAAATAGCAGAAGCAGAATAAAAAGTGTGGAACAAAAAATGTGATTTCTTTTGCTAAAATCCTTGGAAGCATGAAGCAGCTGTGCCCTCCTCTTGAACTGTATAGGGGCAAAGAGTGAGTGCAGAATCTTCATGACAGCTCCTTGCTTTAAATAATGTTCTAGTGCCTAGGACCCAAGCACTGGATGCAGTAGATGTATTGCTGTGTTCCAAAGCAATCATACCATGTCATAAGGTAATTTAACCTGTGTAAACCCCCAGAATCTGTCTGCTCTCAGCAAGTGCTCTGGTGACATAAAAAACCTGCTTAAAAATGTACGTAAGACCCTGTAGAAAATTGGGATTTTGACACATTTTCCATTGACAATATGCTTTTATTTGCTAAGCCATATCTTTTCTCATTTGCAATATATTCATACAAGCACATATGTACTTTTCAAACAAAAAAAAATGTTAAGATTTCTGGGACTGGCATCAACAATATATAATTGCACTGAGGTAATTTTCTGTCTCCTTAAGGCAAATTCTAATAAATGTTTCACTGGAAAAAGTGGATAATAATATTTTTTTTCTGTTTTGTGTAGGGTCATGGTGAAGGAGTAATAATGAGTAAATTGAACTCCTTATTTAAAACATCCCTCAGTTCTGATCTAGCTCTCTCTGTGACAGACTGCATGTGACCACATAGCACAGCACTAAGCCATGTGTCCACATTTGATGACCTTATGGCCCAGAAACAACATTTTTGTAGTTTTTCTGCAGGTATGGCGCAACCTGCCTGTTGCCTTAGGGTGAGTGAGAGCTGGGAATGCTTGCATTTGGGAAAGGGGTAGATTTAATGATATTGCCTCCTAGCAGGTAGACTGCCCCCCAAGATTGCCCTAGGATTTGTCTTGGAAACATATTGTTGGAGATTCCCAGAAAGAGGCAGGGAAAAGAACAGTGCTGAGTGTAGGAAAAGGGTCTCAGTGCTGAGTATCCCTGCCAGGACATTTCTTGTTTGGCAGTGCAGGCAGATAAAGACACTGTGGAGGAGGAAGAGGAAGAAAAGGAGGACAAGAATGAAAAGTAGGCAGTTGTGGATTCAATATCCCAATAATGAGGTCAGTCCACCAGAGCTGAGGAGGTGTCCAGATGAGGCAGCCTGCCTGATAAAAGCAGTAATAAATTGGGAGACAATTTTTCCTCATTCAAACCCTCCAGATTCCATCCATAGTGGCAAGAATGATGTGGGGACCCTCATGTTAGTGGCTCAAAGTGATGAGAGGTACAACAAATAGATGAAACAAAATTCATTAAATAGACCATATTAATCAAATTAAGAGTATTCACTGTAGAAGGTCTTTGGACACTTTTGTATTGCAATGGTGATGCAGAAAGTAGGAAGTCTATCAAATGAGGAATCTTCTATTCCCAGAGTCATTCATAGCTTCTGGGAACTAGATCAAATATGATTAAAGAAGAGTTAAAATAGACTGTTATGGTAGAACTATGTTACAGTTACAAATTGCATTATATTATATTATTCATTTAATTATATTTTCAACATCAATCATAGTCTCCCTTCGCTAGGGAGAGTCTCAGTAGTAACAGACTTTATTTTAAGACCAGAAATAAAATGTTATTTTGGATTAAGGTAGAGAATGGTTGTAATCTGCAGTATTTTTTCCTGAGTACCAATGCATTTAGAAAGCTTCATTAGGGTATTTTATCACCTGTTTAGCTTACTTCAGAAATTAAATCAACCTAAAACTGAGTAAGATTTCAAAACAAGAATATTGAAAAGGAGTTGCTAAATTAATTTCATGTGCAGACAAGCTCCCAAGAAGCCAATAAAAAGGCAAAGAGTATCAAAGAATGTGCTGAAAGGAGGGAAAGAAAACATTAAATAGAAATACAAATGGAATCTGACAGGATGTTGAGTCTGAGTATTTATAGGTGGCAGAGTGTTAATGTATTATGCCAAAGGAAACACAAAGCTGGGGTTTTTTTCCAGATATTACACAAAAAAAAAAGTTTAAGAAAAGTATATTCTATTTGCAATACCATGTTCCTTCTACGGCTAAAATGGAGTAGTCTGAAGAAACAAAGTATAAATCATCTTTACTATCCTGTATAATTCCTCAGGTAAGGGGGGAAAGGCTGGTATTTCCAGAGAAGATGCGTGAAAAAGCATGACCATTATAATGTTTTGTGCCATTTTAGTGCTGACTTTTGCTAGTTCATCTTCAAAAATCAGTGGACCTATTTGCTAGCAAAGGTGAGTCTTTCAGATAATGTTGAGGGGTTAATGCTTTATGACCCACAACTTCAGGTTTAACTTTGGAGCTGCTTGGCAGAAGAGAAGCAGGATGTTAATGTCTGAAATTGTGTGGCCAGTTACTAATGGACCATAAGCAAATCTTCTTTTTGTCCTTGAACATAAAACTAGGCTTTTGCATGCTGTGATAAAAAATTAAACACTCCCAGTGTGAGTCCACCTGATTTATCATGTTCTTTATGTCATATGAAACATGCTGTAGTCTCATGCTCGGCTCTTGCTAGAGTTCCCACTGTGTTTTTAGGTGTGGGATGGCAAGTCATCCCATCATTTCTTCAGTGCTCCCTCTCCCTGGTGGCAACTTATGGTGACCACTATGTCAGTGCTGGTATGAGACTTGCTCAAGAAAGGATTTCCACAGCTTTTGGTGTGAATTCACATTCCAAGTAACCTAAAATCAATTTGACCCAGAAGTATACTTTGGAAAAATTGTCACATTTGCCCTCCTAATAACATACAACTATTTTTTTCAAGTAATCCTGTAAAGCTTTTCACTTTTTTTACCTCTAAGGTGAGCATCCTTTCAATGAGATATATGGGTGTACAGCTTTTCAGCACGTTTTCATCCCATTTGATTAGCTATGTGAAAGCATACTGCATTTCTACATGAAAACTCATTTATACAGAAGCAGTTTATCCAGCCTGTAGATCAGACACTGGTGCTTGTTCTGCTTGAACTACCAATATGAGTCCAAGAACAGTAGCCAGTAAATGCATTTATTTTTCTTCCAAGGCAAGAAGTAAAGCCAAAGACAACTGCTTGTCAGTAACAGACCTGTTAGCATAGCAGTAATCTGTGTTCCTGGAATCTGGAGTTCTCAAGGTTACAGGGAAAAGACAAATAGCTCTATTCCATGTGAGCTGCTATCCAGAAAGGTTTCTTCATTTTGCCTGAACACAAGCTCTGCAGGAGATGTGCTAACTCCTGCAGATCCTCTTGTGGGTGTTATTGCTAGAAAAAAAAATACAGAAACTTCATTCTACAATGCCACAGCACACTTGGAGTTAGAAGTACAGAAGGAAAGAAAAACAGTTTGCATTTTTCAGACTTAAAAAAACCATATTTTCTTATAAAGTACTTAGCCTTAAACCCAATATCCTTTCAATGAACAACATTTCATGTCTCATGTAATAATTTTTTTAATGTTCTAGTGCTGTTTGGTATCATCATCCTCTGAAACACTTGATTTTCCAGAAGGGAATATTACCATCTTCTCCTCATATCTTTAATTACATTGTATATTTGTTACAGTTTAAGCATTAATGTGTATACAAATTGCAGTTTTCTAAAAACACCATGGCATGACAGTTTCTTGGAATCTTACCATAACCAAAGTATGCTGACCAATATATAAAATAAATGTGTAGTTGCTTTCTTCCAAGCACTGCAGCTTTGAGAAATCATGTGATTAAAGGAAATATCTGGCTTTTATAAAAGATGTAAGATCTGAGCTCCCTTCCTGTTGGAGAAAAGGCCTAAAAATATAATGAGGTACAACTAAAGAGTGCAAAAACTAGACTAAATAAAATCAGGAATACTGACACTGCACTGTAGAAGTTTTACTGCTACATACAAACTGCCATATCCAGCTGCTCATTTATGTTGGGGTCATTAGGTTTGTAGCTAAGGTTGAATCTATGAGAATATGCTCTACACAAGTAAAATTCTAGGGCCAAGATAGAAAGACTTAAGTCCTTAAGATCCTGTTTGTGGCAAGAAGCTTGCAGCCAGCCTCACATACCAGAGTGTGAAGCCTGGAGCTGTAGAAAGTTAACAGCCTCTATGCTCTTAGAGTCTTTGAAGTTTATTAAATAGAGTGAGTTTCATAGAATTAGTCCTCTAAAATTACTGTCTCCTTTAGCTGGTCTCTTTCTCCAGCTTAGGCTTCTGTTCCCGTGCTTTGATAATTTTGTTCACAGAGCAGACTCATGAAGCATGAAAGAAATGTGCATTTAAAAAAGCTGTCTTGAGCAGTTGCTTGGTAACTCAATGTGTTAAAATGCTTCTAATATTCAAGAGATACATGGATTAAAATAATAAAAATACAGGAATACAGCAGGGAATCACTAACAGCTGTTAGGGATTTAACACCCACATCCAGATGCTTGAAAAAAACATGTTGTACTAATAAGAATGGATTATTAGCTGCTTGAGTAATTGCTTTGGATTCAGCATAGTGATGAATTTTTGAAAATCTTTTGCATTTTTTCATACTACCTAAAAGAATAATTATAGGATTTACCTTCAGTTACTGTACTGGATCCTTGCCTGACTCTGAAGCTTCTGTGGAAGCAGCCACAGTCTGTGATGGGGCACCTGACCAGCTCTGCAGGTTGGGGGTTAGGACAGGCCCCTGAGAAGTCAAACGCTTTCTAATCCACGCTCCAAAGACTATTAAGGTATATTTATACAAACCTGAACAGATCAGTCAGGAAAAATTAAAAGGATATTGTATACTAGTGGCCAAGTTACCATTGCAAATTAAAAAAAAAAGTTCTAAACTGGAAGTAGAAATTAAAATATATTTAACTTTCTAACTTTGGAACTACTTATTTGTTGGGATTTTAGTGCCACAGTTTTTCATGGAAGATACCATTTTGTGTAGTTTATTAACATATTTGCAAAAATATCCGATAGATGTTTCTTCCCCAAAAGTTGGTTATCTTCTGTGTTAACATATCTGACAATAGCAATAGCAACACAAGAAGAATTCCAGTCCTCTTTTAAAGACTTTCCCATAGGTCATTGTTCCCAACTTATCTCCAGTGGCTTTTTCCTAGTAGAAGATTAAGTTTTACAGTGGATTAATAACCTTAACCACTACTGACACTTTTGGGACAACTGGGTGGTGGTGGGGCTTCTGGTTTGGGTTCAATTTTTAAAGTTGATATTATGAAATATTACTGTTTGAATAAATTTTTCCATTTTTGTCTATTATAATGAACACGTACTTAGTAGCAAGCAGAGCCACAGAAGTGAACTGAATGAAATCCCTGAACTCTCTGCTAAATGCAGAGAAAGGGTAGGTACCTCCTCCTAATGCACTTCATCATAGGGAGCTGCATGGTTCAAACAAAGAGGATGAGTTATATCCCGAAAATGTACACATGTGTGATCTCAATTCAGACCCCTAAACACGTGATTTGGGATGTCTCACCCTGTCCAAACACCTGCATGGTGTTGACAAACACAACACATGTCTTGGCAAGCCTTGCACTGTTCTGTAGCAGCAGCTGGAGGCATCTCTAGGCTAACACAAACAGACAGGAATGCTTATGCTCAGACAACTGAATTGTCTGTTGTCCCTCTGTTTTGGATGGAGAGGAAATGCTTTGGACTTGCATGGCAGTGTTCTCTTAGCAGAGGGTGCAATAGGGAGGGCTTCTCTGAGAAGTTGCTAGAAATTTCCTCCCATTCAACAGAGCCAAGGTCAGCTGGCTCCAAGATGGACTCACTGCTGGCCCAGGCCAGGCCAATCGGCAATGGTGGTAACAGCTCTGTGATAACATACTTAAGAAGGAAAATTGAAGGTATTGGGCAGAAGTAATTGTGGACAGAGAAGAGCAGAGTGGGGTGAGAACCTGTGAGAGCAACAACCCTGCAGATCCCAAGGTCCGTGCAGAAGGGGCTGGAGGTGCTCCAGGTGCTGGAGCAGAGATTCCCCTGCAGGCCCTGGTGCAGCCCATGGCGAGGCAGCTGAGCCCCTGCAGCCCAGGGAGGCCCGTGGGGGAGCAGAGATCCACCTGCAGCCTGTGGAGAACCCCTCAGTGGAGCTGGTGGCTGCCTGAAGGAGGCTGTGAACTCTGTGGGAAGCCCATGCTGGAACAGGCTCCTGGCAGGACCTGTGGCCTATGGAGACAGGAGCCCACACTGGAGCAGGTTTGTGGCAGGACTTGTGACCCCATGGGGGATCCATGCTGGAGCAGCCTGCTCCTGAGGGACTGCATCCCATGGAAAGGACCCACTCTAGGGACCAACTCACAGGGAACTGCAGCCCATGATAGGAAGGTCTCCTGTTGGAGAAGCTCTTGGAAGCCTGTCTCCTGTGGGAGAGACCCCATGCTGGAGCAGAAGAAGGACTCCTCTCCCTGAGGGGGAAGCAACAGGAGAAAGAGTATGTGATAAAGATAAGAGTTTTAAACTGACTTACCCCCATGTAAGTTTAATAGGCCAAAGTCTGCCCTCTGTAAGTCCAATGTAACCCCCATTCCACAGCTCCCTGAGCAGCTGGGAGGGGACAAGGTAAAGAAATGTCAATAAAGTTAAGCCAGAGAAGGAGGGAGGGGTAAAGGAAAGGTGTTTTAAGTTTTGTTTTACTTCTTATTATTCTTCTCTGCTTTTAATCGGTAAATAAGTTAAAATAATTTCCCCAGGCTAGGTCTGTTTTGCCCATGACAGTCACTGGGGAAGGATCTCTCCATGCCCTTATCTTAACCATGACCCTTTTGTTACATTTTCTCTCCCCTGCCCAGTTGAGGAGGGCAGTGATAGGGTGGCTTTGGTGGGCATCCAAACTACCACAGCAAGAGATAGAGGTCAGGAAAAAGAAATTCAATTCAAAAATAAATCCAATGCCCAGAGAATCAAGAGAAATTGGTGTGATGGTGGGCAATGGTGTATAGATGTGATAAAAGTTTTGTACCATAGGCAAAATCTCTCCCTTCTATCCCATATACTTTCCCCAAAATTATTATCTGATTACTTTAAGGTGATTATTTGTCTTTCATAACAAAAAGAAATTGTGATAGCACTGGAACGAGTGAATATTGTGAAGAATTTGAGTTTCCTTCATTTTTTTTTCCACAGAAATGTAATGTCAGTAATATCAGAACTATAGAATGCTTTCACCTTTCCCCTTTTCTGATATTTAGTAATTATCCTTTCCCAGTTCATTACTGTTGTCTGTTAATGAATAGTAGAATTGCAATGTCATCAGCACAGGCCTTCCATAATGCTGAATAGGGTGTAACATAGTAGACAACAAGAAATAGAGGCCAAGATGGTGTGGCTGAAGGGTAAAGGAAAGACAGAAATAGAAATACTTACCTGTCACAGGTAGTCTTCCTTTTAGAGGAGAGGTGCTATCCAGAATACTACAGCAAAAAGAAGTCATCTTAGTTGTCTGAACTATCATAAAAATTAAAATTTATTTACTCAAGCAAATAAGAAAATCAAGATTTAGTGAACATTTACACAGAAAATCTAATATTTTTCTAATATTCTTCTGCATGTTAAAATATTCTACTGCTCCATTTTAATGCTTCTTGAAATGGAGTCCAGTAATGTTATGTATGCTAGAAGTTATAGATCAGATGATGAGACTACATAGAAAAAAACCCCAACTTTGTTGTAAGAGTACTGAATTTTTATCTGGAGCTCCTAGAGCTCAAAGCTGTTTAATGGAAGTATTTTCCTTTCATGGATCCAGTGATGAGAAATGTATCCTTGCACAACTTGTTTTATAGAAGAGATTGCTTACATTACAATATATAGAATTGAATGCCACAGATACAGCTTTTATCTGCTGGGCAAAGCTAATTCCAGTATAATTGTCTTTAGAGCAATCATAATGTAGTAACAATAATGGGCTATTTTTCAGTGTTAATGTTATTCACAAATAAAAACCACTACCTTTGGTAACTTTATCAGCTAGATAGAATCAAGGAATTCATATTATTATAACATGTACCATAGGTGGTTCTACCTTAATAAAATACTTTGAATGTAGAATCATAAAACTGTAGAACAGATTTGCTTTGAAGGGACAGTAAAGACCATCTATTTCCATCCCCTGCCATGGGCAGGGACATCTTCCACTAGACCAGGTTGCTCAAAGCCCAGTCCAACCTGGCCTTGAACAATGCCAGGGATGGAGAATTTAAAACTTCTCTGGGCAACCTGTTCCAGTGTCTGATCAACCCCATAATGAAAAATTTCTTCCTCATATCTAATGTAAACCTGCCCTCTGTCAGTTTGAAGCCATTCCCCCTTATCCTGTCACTACATGTCCTTTTAAAAAGTCCCTCTCCAGCTCTTCAGAAACCCCTTTAGGTACTGAAAAGTTCCATAAGGTCTCCCAAAAGCCTTTTTTTCTCCAGTCTGAACAACCCCAACTTTCTCAGTCTGTCTTCATGGGAGATGTGCTCAAGCCTCCTGAGCATCTTTGTGACCTCCTCTGGACTTGCTCTAACAGATCCATACCCTTCTTATGCTGAGGACTCCAGAGCAGGACACAGTATTCCAGGTGAGGTCTCATGAGAGCCTTGGCCCTCTGGTCACAGTGCTCACTGCAGACTCATTGGGCCTGGAAGAGATATTCAAGATAATCCAGTACTCACCCTTAAATCACATCTCCAAATGTCACATCTAGACACCTCTTGAACACTTCCAGAGATGGTGACTCTACCATCTCCCTGGGCAACTTATTCCAGTGTCTAACCCCTCTCTTAGAGATTTTTTCCCCCATTACCTAATCTAAATCATATAATCTTTTGATACTCCCCAGGAAGTGGTTGGCTTTCTAAGGTGTGAATGCACATATCCATGTTTTCATCTACAAGCACTTCCAAGTCCTTTTCCCTAGGGCTGCTCTCAATCCATTCTCAGCCCAGGCTGTAATTGTGCTTGGGATTGCCCTGAGTCAGGTACAGGACCTTGCACTTGGCCTTGTTGATTCCACTTCATGAGGTTTGCACAGGTGGTCGATCACACCACACAGCCTGATATCAGTGTCATTGGCAAACTGGCTGGGGTTGCACTCAATATATTTGTAAAAGTCTTTTCATTACATGATTACAAAAAATACAAGGACTATTTATTGATTGTACGTTCAATTTGATTTGTGAATAGTTGACAAGTGTTCTGTTTGTGGTTGTTCTTTATTGTTATATTTGCCAAGTTCTGAGTTGTTTGAGTCTAGTTTTTCATCAGTATGCCATGTAGAGTCATCAGATAATTACGGCTTGCTTGTCTCGATAAAGATATTTATAATGACACAGAGAAGGCAGATTTCATTAACAGTCCATAAATCATATCATTTTGCCAATCTGATATAGTTGCACTGGAAGGCTTTGAGCTAATCTTAATTTCTGTGCACACCAAGTCAAGTTTCCTTCTCTTTCCCCAGTCACTAATTGTTTTGGTACTATGACAGATAATAATAAATCATGTACTTATAGTAAAAGGTTCTGAACAATTTCATTGCTGTTTGCACCTTCATAATTTGACACCTTGATTTTCAATTCAAATTCTTAAGAAATTCCACAGGAAGTTTTCCTTGCAAGTTTTTATTTGGATGACTCTTGCCTGCAACAAATCTGCATACACAGCAACATGGTAAGCTCTTCTCATTTGTGCATGTTCGTCTGTTTGGTACATTTCAGATGTCTGTGGACAGAGAAAGAAGAAACCAAGAAAATACAACCCCCAAAGAATGGAAAATTCAGTATTATCTGTAAAAGTCATGCAGGATGTTATTTTTACTTCTGCAGTAGAAACCAAAGTGTTCACTTGGCATTGATTATTTCTAATCATCTTTTCTCTTTCACTAAAAAGCCATGTTCATATTTTCTCCAATACTCAGCCTGGCTGGGGTCTAATTAAGCTTAGGAAATCTTGAACATTGTTTTAAACAGAGCAGAGAATTCTGTAGCCAACCTGCAATATTATCTTTGATCTTTTTAGCCCTGATTCTGTGCATTAATCATAACATTATCACTATTCTTATCTGCACTTTCTCAGAATTAGCTCTGTCTGAAAGGTGTCAAAACTGTAAAACCAGAGATAATAATAACAATTTGGAATCTTTGACACAACTGCCACCCCCCTCCCATTACAAGCCTTCTCAGAGGGAGCTCCTGGGTAATGTACTATAGTTCTGCAAGAAACATTTCCTCTACAAAGGAAAGAGAAATCATAAATCTTTCTTCATATATGTCAAGAAGCATAATTGCTTTTTTCTTTTTATTTCTTCTACCATGGTCTGTATATCCATGATATCTGACATTGAAGCTATAAGTCATTTATCAAAGCCAGAAAGAAATTATAGGAAAGGAAGTAGGACAACATTCTAGTTTTAGAGTGCTAATGGATGGATACTTTCTATAGTTTGTGTCAAATTTACTGAATAATAAGGGAAATCTTTCATGTTTCCTTGGTTACAAATTTCTCTACTTAAGGCATTAGAATTTGAAGGTCAAGTGCAGAGTAAAAGAATACAAGTTAGTAAAGTCCAAACTACAACTTCTATATATCCAGAATATCTGGATATATTTCTATATATCCAGAATTTCTGTATCTCCTTCTAGAATAGGATGGAATGTATTTATGTGTTGAATCCCAGTCAGATTCTTCATAAATCAGAGGTCTAATATTTGAGATTGAAAACATGATCATCCCCCTGTCTCAGGCAGCAGGATAGTTTTGCTGTGGATAGGAAGTAGCCAAATTGGCAAGACAACTTGTAGGTCTTCAAGAAGTCCCCCTCATAGTGTCCAGAGCAAGCATATAATCAGAGCCAGCAGTAGTGAAGAAAATCAGAAACCAACAGCAAATCAAAGATGAAGCAATCTGATCATCAGCAAGGCCTTCTTCAGCCAGTAGTAAAGATAAGGACACCCAAGTGTGTTGGGGTATTGGGATAACCAAAAGTGTCTGAAAAACAGCTCTAGGGAGGAAAATCCCCCAGCCACGCTCCAGGATCATCTCTCCATCTGGCGGACTCATGGAGCAGTGACGAGCCCATGAAAGGCTCCCAGCAGGAACCTGTGCTCTCTACCAAGCCTCCCAGCAGGGCCATGGCACCTCTCACATGGAACAAAGAGGCTGTGTACCTGTGTTAACCCAACTGGCTTCTCTTCCCCACTGCACCATCTGCACCACAGCCCAGGGAAGCCATCTCCTTAACAAAACTGCAAACATCTGTGATTTAAGTGCTATAGTATCCACATACATTTACTCTCCACACTGTTATTTGTGTTGATGTTTGATATGTGCAGAGTCTGATGTACTTGGGAAAAGGGGTGTCAGTGGAAGCAGATCTAATACAACTGCAAGATTTAGGAGCTTAGAGACAGGAAATGGATGGTTATTCACCACTTTGATCCTTTTAGGAGATGAATACCATTGAAAAACATTAAGATCTGAGTGAGGAATCTGCAAGTGAAATGTGCTGACACTGTGACTGCTTGCACTTTGAGAGAAAGAAAAGAATTTAGAGACATCTTTTCATGTGGCTGCTTGCATTAGCATGATCTGTTCAATACAAACTCAAAATTTTCCACTCTTTTGCATAGAAATGATTTTAATTATTTTTTATTTAAATGCAAAGATCTTAATGAAAAAGTTTCTCCGATTCTACTTGATTTAGATAAAGTGTATAATTAAGCAGGGACAAAATGCCAAATGAAATAGAAATTATCAGTGTGATGGAAAGCAGTCTGCCTTTTACTTATCTAGCTGACCCTTACATGTTGGCTGAGCACTATCTCTGAGCCCCCAGTATCTTATTGACATTTGTAACCTTGCACAGAGAGCAGTAATTTGCAGTAAATCTCCTCACACAGGGTTATATTCAGAGTGGATTCTTATCTGAGTGGTGCAGTGAATACTGATGATAAAATACCAAGCTTTCATGCTTACCAACAGGAAACCAACAATTTCACAACTTCGCTCCAAAAGATAAAGGCAAAATCAACAGGTAGGAGGAAAAAGAAAAAGAAAAAGAAAAAGAAAAAGAAAAAGAAAAAGAAAAAGAAAAAGAAAAAGAAAAAGAAAAAGAAAAAGAAAAAGAAAAAGAAAAAGAAAAAGAAAAAGAAAAAGAAAAAGAAAAAGAAAAACAAGAAGTAGAGCTGAGAGATTAGTACTTAGGAAGAACTAAGAAAAACCAACCAACCAATCAACCAAGAAAAACAAAACACAAGAGATAAATAGATAATTACTTAAGACACAACAATGTCCTTTTGTTGTTGACTCCCTTTTTTTCTTACCTATTTGATGCGACAAATCAATTCTCTAGCAGTATAGCCATACTACCATTCCGCTTTTTTGGCTTCACACACAAACAAAAGACCAAGTGTCTTTTTCTGATTTCACTATCAAGTAGCTCAAATATTCCTCATTTCTTTCAGGCCGCAGTGAGGGAATGTGACATGAAAGCCAAAGCTGCTCTAGTGGTATTCAGTTTAGTCTTGCACAAAGCCTGATTGCTGTTAATGAAATATTTGTAAGTCATCTCACAGAAGTATAATTTTCACCTAGTGAATATTATTCTTCTACAAAAACATTTCCAGCAGTAGATTTTCCCAGTCTTTTCATTTGCAAAATCTGTGCAAATGAAATACATCAGGCACATTTGTGGTCATGATGCAGTTTGTGTCCTTACAGCTGGTCTTCCTTATTTCCACAAAAGAGAGGGTTCAAACCCAAACTTTCTGTTGCTCATGGTCCTGGCAGGTTCTGACCCTGCAGCACATCCAGGCATTGTCTGAGGAAGCATTAGTGAGCTGGAGCCACACCTCTGCCATGGATCTTACTGGTTTAAGAGCTGGAATGATCACATGACAGAGTGACAGACCTCATGTCCATTCCCTGCTCATTTTACTAGCACAGAAAGAAAGCCAACTAAGTCTTTTTGTCAGAAAACACCCTAGAATTATCTGTATTGCCCATTCTCTGTAGAAGAATAGAAATAGAAATATTTATGCAAAACTCCCTGGTTTTCATTAGAAAATTATTTGATAAGTTTTTATTTATCCTTTTAAGAACTCTGTTAGATTGTTTCCTCCATGGTTCCACTATATCTGCTCCAGAGGAAAGGAGGGGTCATCCAGCAAATTCGAGTGACATTTAAACTGTTGAACTCTTCTAACTGAAAGTGTCATTACTGCTTCATTTCATATTACTTCTTGTTTGGGGCCAAGGAATGACCATTCTAGGATATTGCAGTGTACAAATCCTATTTTTGTGTGTGTGTATGTAAGCTATGCATCAGATTTCAAATGCATTGTAGAATATGCATCAGATTTCAAATACATTCAAAATTGCTGACACCAACTTTTGTAATATATTGAAATAGTCTTGAACCCATTCTACAGACCATGAAGTCTGGTACTAATGATTCCTTCAATAACATGACTTTACTAATGTAGGCTGTGACTTCAAGCTATGACATGTTTTTAAAGGAAATCTGGTGTAAGGGAGATCACTTCCTGCAGATGAACAGTGCTGATGTCTTTATTCTGCAAACATCTAAAAATGCAGTGTGTAGTCTTGGCTTCTCTATAACTGACAGGCATTTTACCCTTCATCTTCATACAGCCAAAAATCCACCTGTTATTTCGTAAGTGCTGGAGTGAGCTGCTACCATGCTATGAACAAGTTTTGTAGTAGACAAAATTCTGATTAATCTTGATATAATTGTAGACAAATTTAATGGAAATATATTTAGGATTGCAGAGTTTATCTATTCCACTCCACTCATGGTATGGCAAAACTCAGGTGATCTGAGTTGCAAATATTTCTTAATTCTCTCTCTATTTAACTTGTAAATAAATTATCAGGAATTGTGAAAGTAGCCCTACTACTTACTGGAACAGAGACAAGAAAGAACATTTATTTAGGGTACTGAATTCATTATTACTTGAATCCTGTCAAAATGATTGAATTGAATTTACTAAGAAATACAAGACAAAGACAAGCTATACAAGCAAATTAGTTTAAAATATAACTTTATGTATGATAGATGCTTTGCAGTTATATTAAAACAATAAGATAATTATTCTGTAGTTTAATTTTAAATTCATTGTTTCCCCCACCTACTGTAGTGATTCTGCAATGTTATAATTCTGAGATTTTATAGATATTTTAAATTTCCACATTTGAAGGACTGACTACTGTCTATGGACAGAGAGTGACAAATGAGAGGCAGGTTTGTGTCATAAGTGGACTGCACACTGAAAAGCTCCAAGCAGAAATGTCATTTGCATTCACTGCTATACTGGGGAAATGATGAAGAAAAACACAACTGGAAACTACTTCTAATTCAAGGTAGAAGTTTCTGATGCTATATGCTGTAACAGCAAGGGATCCAGGGATTTCCTGAATTATGCACTCTTGACAAGGAAATGCTTTAAAGTTGTCTGTCTTTAAAAGAAGTATGCAACAGAAGCACAGAGTAACAACTGGTGATGCTGTATTGTGCTTATAGTATATTATATTCAGGAAAGCTTTGCATTAAAGGACAGATTAGAAATTCCAGCAGCTCCTGTAAATGGCTGAAATGAATTTATGAAACTCTTCTGTAGGAAAGAACCTAATTGAATTGGAAATCCTTGGGAATTTAGGTGTTAACTTTGAGGGTTTTGGTATTTATAGCTGCTAGTATTCTGAGTGATAACATCTCCTCCTCCAGATTATCACACCCATTATGACTGAAGTGCACTTGCAAAACCATTTAGAAATGATACTATAGGAAAATCACTGACTCCTTCTAGAGAATGTTGCTGATGCTAAGTGGCCTCCCCTATCATCTGTGATTTCCATGAATACTTTTTTTAACATCCATTCTCCTTGAAAAGATCCTTAAGAATTGGTATTGGACAGTTGTGTAAAATTTCATAGTTCATAATTAAGGGGTCCTTCAGGTTTGAAAGACCTTCAGCACCCATTCAGTTCCTTCACTTTTCTTTTTCTCTCCAACCCACATCAAGAATATTCCTGTCACTGAGGTGTTGTAGGATAAATTACAGTTGAAAGATATTTCAGTTATATCTCTTTTTGTTGCACATAGGTGGATACTCAAATTAACATCTGGCAGAGAGAATTACTTGGAAGAATATCATATGCCTTAAACACAGACTGAGAAAGATGAACATGGAGAATATTTTGAGGAATTTGAATAAAAGGATGTCCATCTCTCACTTATTCATCTCTTCTTGTTGAAAAAAGAGATATTTTTCAACAAGAAAATCCACTGCAAATCTAGGCAAAGAACAGAAGTGAATTCTCTCACCTTTTACTTGCCAGAAGAGTCTAGATACCTTTTCCCCCACAGATACAAACTTTCCTGTGGTTAATTTTGCCTATGCTATTCTAAATTGTAACAAGTAAAAATTTTTGCCAAGTCAAGAGATGAATGCTGCCATTTCAGTCCAGTAAGTTTAGGATTCAGTTGTTGTTTTTGAAGTGGGAAAACATGATGAAAGCATACCAAAAGTCTTATTATGTGCCCTAAAATTACTGCACCTTCATTTCCAGATGAAGTCCAAACTTCTGGCTATTAAAAAATATCTTGTAAACCTTACATTATTTTTTGGCAGAAATGTTTGGCTGCTTCTCCCCTACAGAGAGAAACCAGAGTTTCTGACTCTTCTGAGTCAGAAGACGGGGTCTCAGCAGAAGCCTTTCATACAGATACAGCTGCACTGAGCATTTTATAACTGAGTGGCAACAAATATCTAAACAAGGATGTTTCATTCCTTATAAGCTCCCAGGTGCTGTGCAGGGCTAGGCACACCTGCAATTTCATTGTGTTTCTTATTTTTATAAAAGCATTGTCCTTTATAAATATAAATAAAATGTACCAAATACATTCCTAATTTCAGGGCTAGATTGACCCTTTAATTGATTTCTCCATGTAAAAATTATTTGCCTTTCCATAGCAACATACTTCACGCACTTATAATTTCTTGTACTTCAGAAAAAAGAAAATAATTTCACGAAGGTTTAGAAAATAAACACCTCCAAGGTAATGTGCTGGTAAATCCCAGAATAGCAAAATATTTAGTTATTGACAGCAATTCTTGTCCTTGAAATCTCAGCATTTTAGGCTTATTCACTGTAGGAGCCAGAAGAAATTGGCAAGTAGTTATTGTTCTTTGTTCAGTTTCCATAGCAGCAACAGTAATAAATTGGGCTGGTTTTATTAATCTTTTATTTCATCTTTACAAAACTCCTTTTTCCCTTCACAAAACTGGAAGTTTCTGGAATTTGTAATGTATGCATCCCCAAACATTCAATTGCTCTACTTCTGCATAGGAGGAGTTGTTTTACAACAAGTATTGGTTTAATAGTAATATAATAGTAATATAATAGTAATTTAATAGTAAGCTATAAATAAACAAGTGTTTATAGATATAGAGAGTGTGTCACTATGTTGCAGTGATCTTATGTGGTGACATGATAAAGTTTGCTGCTTATGAATCTACCAAGATGCAAACATAGTCCCAGGCACTAATTAATGTTCCAGTTTCCTTTTCCCCCTGTGGCAAGGAAGGAGCATTGTTGTCCCTTGTTGTATCACAGGAAGAAGTCTAATGAGACTCTGCAGCTTTACAACCATCTCCAAAATGTTACCTGATAAAACTCAAAATGTGACAGCAGTGTCCTCAGTCTGGCTCCTGTAGAGCATGGCTTGTGCTGCTCAGCATCGACCCTGCCCCACATGGGGCTCCAGGGTGAGCCACATCCTATGCCCAGACTTTCATGGAAAAGCCCAATGTCGTGTGTGGCAGTCAGATCCCTTGGCACAGAGTAGAGCACAATAGAGGATTAGCATTTGCAACAGCTACTGACATTAGAGACCCACTCAGGGACAACCTGTAGGTTAATATGTAAATAAATTAATCAAAGCTGAGAATGGAATAGGATGGGCCTCTGGATAGAAATATTCTTTCATTTTCAAGTAAAACAAGAGATTTGTACTCCCCTCCAAAACCAGCAGATTCAAATCTATGAATTTTTCTTATACTGACTAGCACCTAATTATGTTAAAGAAATTAGGAAAAAGCTATGTTTNTGGAGCCTCACTGGTTTTGCTTTCAAACCAGCACAGGACCAAAGGCAAGAACATCACTGCATAGTTATGGGAGCACAGTCTGTCATTAGGAAAAAAAAAAAAGATTTTGTATTATTTCATATCTCTGGTATATATCTCAAAACTTAAACCACATTATTAACTGTAGTATAACTTATTGATCCCCAGCATGTTCTTTCCTCAAAGTAGCCCTGCAGCTTTGAAGTGCTTCAAAACACAAGCTGAATATGAGCAGCTGAGGGAGTGGTGAGTATCAGGAGGGCTGTTTCAGTAAAAAACAAGCAGCTCGTATCTTCCCTTCCTCTGCGGAATCCAAAACACATCCTGCTTCAGTGAGTAATTTCCCTGAAGCTAATGGCTTTATTGACAGCTGCAACTCCATCAATTCTTCTGGTTTATTGAAATGGCTCATAGAAGCCAGATGTATTATATACACTTGAATTGAAAATGTCCTAGTTGTATTTGGGTAATAGCTTAGGCAAACACTCACGTACTCAGTAGCCGTGGTTTAAAAGGGGAACAGGAAAAGGCTTTTGGCATCACTGTTTTCAAACAATCATGTTCTGAATGAAATCTAGGTAAGAGCTGAATGCTTATAGAAAGAAGGAAAAGAAAAAGCTCAACTCAAATCCCAAGTACTATTATTAAATACTGGTAACAGGTGACTTCAGATGTGTCCTGTTCATTTGGATGGGAACTCTCATGCAAATGAGAAGTCACCAACATGAGTACAAGTTCAAAGGCTGTTCTCTACTTTCACATCACTGTTGCAGCTGTGCACTGTGGAAAACAACCAATGATCCCCCATTCTTTTGAAAGTCAGACCTACAACAGATTTAACCCAGAGCTCTTCTTAACTTGATATTATTTCTTTAATTTTTTTCTTTTGTTGTGACATATTTTTTTATATGTTATAAGTAACTTTATTATCATGGATCGTAATGTCAACACAAAAAAAAATCTACAATAAAAAAAATCTTTTAACTGACAGAGTTCAGTCCACATGGAAGTAATTCAATTCAGACAATGACTGGTCAGATTTCCCCAGCTACCTCCCGTCTCATGTAATCATCAATCCAAACAGCAAATCCTGGTTTAGAACTTCTGACATTCCAGCTGAGGGATGACAACTGAGAATTCATCTGAAATTCCAGATAGTGAAGCCAGGATTTTGCAGAGTGCTGCAGATTTGGAAGACATATGACTGGGTTAATTGGTTTTGTGAGTATCTTATAGGTAAAAAGAAGAAAAGGGAAGTGTAAGCTATTCAATGAGCAGTTCTGTTTTCAAGGCAAGAGGTGTGTATAATTAAAAAATAAATAGCCAGTGCCCGGTCAGCTGTTCTTAGATCAAATTCTAATCTGTAAAAACAGGAAAAAGTACAGGTTGGCAGAGAAACCAAACAATTCCAAAATTTCCTAACAAACTGTATTTACCAGTGTCTACACTGTTGGTTTTGCATCTTTTTTCCTCTTTCATTAGCTCACAGGAGTATTTAATCTATTTATATTTCATAAACACTTAGGAAAAAATTGTGGAGAAATGAGGTTATTTCAATGTATAAATTAACAATAACTTCAAAAATGATAAAAAATATGCAGCTTCCCAATATTAGAAATCAAATAATTCTGCAGATATTTCTAGATAAATTTAAAAATAAACTCATGACATGCAGTCAATAGAAAGGCAAGGACAAAGAAGTGATGTGCCTTGCAGGTAAGACCAAGAGCATGGGGAGAGAATTCATCCCTCTGGCAACTTAACCCAGGCTCCACTTAAATGTGCTTGTTTCTTTCTACTTGTACACATGCTTGGGTTTTGCTGCTTGGGTTTTCCCACTTTGGCCTGGGGCAAAAGAACAGCCCACATTTTGTCTCCCTGTGCTAAACCAGCCTTCCAGGGCTGTGCCTGAATCTCTGTGGCCTTGCTGCTCTGCTCCATTGCTTATTCATTCTCAGATCTGGAAAAAGTGGAAAAATAATTTCCTTGTTACAACAGAGCCCTACTCCCATTCATATTTTCCAGAAATACCACTGGAGAAGATAAGATTAAATTTTCTCTTTTTGACAGGTGCTCTGGAGGTCAGACATCTGGCCAACATATTTCTGTGGCCTCATTTGGTCTTTAGCAATGAATTTCACTATCAACCATTACTAAAATGCTGCCCTTAAACAAATCAACAAGTAGGAGGAACATCCAAAAGGCTGAAGAATTGTTCTAGAGAAGGAAGTGCTGGGGTGAGACAGGACTAAGAGAAGCTGTGAAACAGAAAATGTAAAAGGACAAAAGGGAAAAAAGCAATCCAACCTCATAGAAGAAAATAAAACAAAAGACAGTATTCCTCACCATAAATCTGACTGTAGATATATGCTCCCTCTTCCTTTGAACTCTTCTGGTAAGAAATATAAAGACATTTAATAATATTAATCTCAATATAACAAAACAACCTGTCTAACAGCACTGTCAGCTACACAAGGTCAGGTACTGTCCATCACAGCCTTTCCTGAACACCCTGTTGGCATCCTCTGACTTTAGGACAACTTTAACTGTACATTTGTCTTCCCCAGTCCACAGGCCACTCCGACTTGCCCCAGATTGCTGGATTTATTTCACATCCATGCACAGTCACCCAAAGTAACCAAGAATGCAAAATTTAGTGGCAGATCTGGTAACTGGAATCCACTTTGGCAGTTCTTACACATCCAAATGGACACATTAATAGCAGCCATTGAGCCACTCACATAAACAAAGATCACACATGATTTCAGGAGATGCAGCCAAAAATCCTCTGAGAGGCTGCAGGCATGTCACTTTTTCTTTCTAACTTCTACTTTTCAAATGAAAATGACACAATGATAAAGGCAAATGGGAAAATTAAGGCATTAGGAATGCTGTGAGACAGTGAAAGATAGAAGAATCTTGCCTTATAGAATAAATATCTCTAAATTAAGCAGTCTTTTCCCTTCTGATTACATCCTAAATTCTCTTTAAATCCCATTGGAAGTGATCCAGCCTATTTATTACCTTGGGCACATCTTCTCATTGCTTTTTCTCTAACTTTTAGGGGTTTTTTCCCTAAATACGTAGCTGAGATTATTAATGTTTNACAATAACAAAAAACAAACAAACAAACAAAAAAAACCCAAAACAAACAAAAAAATAAAACCACAACCCAAAAAGTCCTGGAACCATGAAGCCATTACTATGAACAGAGATACATCATTATCTAGTATACAGCTCTTGAGCTCTTGTGTGATTCATTTTGAAAGAAGTTTGTTTTCAAATTTGAAGTTTTTTTTGAAATTTATTATTTGTATCATCCATTCGAAATCATAGACACCGGAAATCTCTGGAAGTGTTTATACAACTTTGCTTGGGAGACAAATTTGGTAAGTTCACGTAGCTTTGTGTTTTTTAAAATATCCCATATTTGGTAAGTTTTCAACAAAAATCAATAAAAGGCTTTCAAATTTCTTGGAAGTTTTAGAAGGAAAGAGAAAGAATTATTTTGTGACAGGTTAAGCCACATAATAGAGTGAGTCAGAGAGAGTATCAGAACTCAGAAATCTTGACTTATTTCCCCATTTTTTATCATTGCTCTACCAAATGTTGCCTACAGGACTTCATAACATTTTCAGGTTGTTTTTGGCTAGACACTAAATGAGTTTTTGGTCCTTTGTACTTAAGGAGGACCTTTGTCTTGAACTAGATCACAAAGAAGAGGGACTGTTTCATACAAACTACATAAGGTTATACCAGAATCACAGTTTCCTCAAGCAAAATTCCATTTTGGTATATTGAATGGGTGCAATGAAATGACAAGCTCATCTAGTCTTCAATACGTAGTCTCCTGCTAGAGCAATGTGAGGCAAAAGCTGAGGGCTTACTGACAGCAGTATAATCTCCCTGATACTGAGGCTGATCTAGTCTGCAGAGAAAGAGGTGGCTGTGGTGCATACAAATGAAGAAGGAATGCATTTGGAAAGGTTGCAGTGAATCTGATCTCTCTGTCAGCAAAGCAGTGAGGCTGTTCACTAGATATCACAGGCTTCAGCTTGAGAAACCCTGTATAGGATGCAGAAAGATGAGTGAAGAGGAGCAGCTATGTTCTCTGTGACTGCTGTGATTAAAACACAATAGAGAAACCATTCAAAGGCCAAAACTGTGACAGAAACTGAGAGCAAATGAAGCAATCTGGACAACTGTGTTTGTGTTCAAGTGTGCCCTTGCTTCATGTGGTGTAGCTCTAGACTTGAATCCAATTTAGTGCAATACATTTAAAAAGTCACAAAGAGCTGCTTTGCCTGAAGTTCCTCCTGAAATGGTTCCATCTCTTCCAGAACAAGAACTGGAAGAGATGGAACAACATTTCCAGTCCTGCCTAATTGTCACCCTTTTTGGGTTACCACATCTCAAAACAAGAATCAAACTTACTGTTTTTTTAAAAGACATATCTCATGGATATTTCTCTAACAGAGCAATTTAAATCCCTGTGGGCAGATAACTTCCTTAGTTTCCATTCATTTTATGTATCAAATGACCTCATTTGATCTCATTCCATGTATCAGGAACAGTGTGCTCAGCAGGGCCAGGGCTGACCAGCATCACCAGTGCCCCTGTACTCAGCACTGATGAGGCTGCACCTTGAACCCTGTATTCAGGATGTGTTCAGGATGTGTTTGGGTCTCTCATGACAAAAAACACATTGAGAGGATGGAGCCTGAGAAGGGCAAAGAAACTGGTGAAGGGCCTGGAGCACAAGGGTGAAAGGAACAGCTGTGGGAGCTGGGGGTGTTTAGTCCAGGGGGTGCATCACCACTCTCTGCAACTCTCTGAAAGCGGGTTGTAGTGAGGTGGGAGTCAGCCTGATGACAGGATGAAAGCAAATGGACTCCAGTTGTGNGAAGTTCCTCCTGAAATGGTTCCATCTCTTCCAGAACAAGAACTGGAAGAGATGGAACAACATTTCCAGTCCTGCCTAATTGTCACCCTTTTTGGGTTACCACATCTCAAAACAAGAATCAAACTTACTGTTTTTTTAAAAGACATATCTCATGGATATTTCTCTAACAGAGCAATTTAAATCCCTGTGGGCAGATAACTTCCTTAGTTTCCATTCATTTTATGTATCAAATGACCTCATTTGATCTCATTCCATGTATCAGGAACAGTGTGCTCAGCAGGGCCAGGGCTGACCAGCATCACCAGTGCCCCTGTACTCAGCACTGATGAGGCTGCACCTTGAACCCTGTATTCAGGATGTGTTCAGGATGTGTTTGGGTCTCTCATGACAAAAAACACATTGAGAGGATGGAGACTGAGAAGGGCAAAGGAACTGGTGAAGGGCCTGGAGCACAAGGGTGAAAGGAACAGCTGTGGGAGCTGGGGGTGTTTAGTCCAGGGGGTGCATCACCACTCTGCAACTCTCTGAAAGCGGGTTGTAGTGAGGTGGGAGTCAGCCTGATGACAGGATGAAAGCAAATGGACTCCAGTTGTGCCAGCATGAGCTAGACTGGATATTAGGAACAAAATTCCTCATGGAAAGGGTCATCAAGCACTGGAACTGACTGCCCAGAGAAATAGTAGAGTCACCATCCCTGGAAGTATTTAAAAGGTGTGTAGATGTGGCTCTCAGTGGCATGGGGTAGTGGAGGACTTGGTGTTGCTGGATAATGCTTGGACTGGATGGTCTTCAAGGACTTTTCCAACTTAAATTATTTTATGATTCTATGCATTTCACTGCAGCTGTACTTTGAAGTACCTAATTTTGTCCAGACCAGGTTCAGGGAATGCAGGTATGGAATCATGAACCCTTGGTTTACTCTCCATGTGACTAATAGAGGGGAGTAGAATGATGCCCATTCTACATTTTTTTCTTTATCTGTTCCTCACAAATCTACAAGATCTTACACAAATCTCCAGTGATGAACAATACAGTCCTCTGTTTTCTAGTCTTTGGCCCATAAATGTTTTATTCTCTTTCAATGAAAGATCATATAGTCTATTATTTCTAAAAGGAGGTTTTTTCAAATAGGAAATGAAACTTGCTTTTACAATAGTGTGAAGAACAGCTGGAAGCAAATTGAAAGATTCCCAGACAGAAAAAGCTGTATCTAAAAAAATGAGTATCATGGAGTATCGTGTCTCATCACAAATATGTCCTGTTACCTGTATTTCCCAAGTACAATCAAAACAATAACAAAGCTCCCTGTTCTCCAAACTGGGATGTACTGCATGCCATCTTCTGACATCAGAACTACAGCAATTATTTGTTTTAACTGAAATGTCTGTATTATCCCTCGATAAATGAGCTTGTAGGAGCAGTGGTGAGTTACAAATACTTGTTTTGCTGAGCCATCAGAAGCCCTTGGAAGACTTCTCTGACTTTTAGAAGACCTCTTTGACTCTTAGAAGACATTAAGAAAATTCTTATGCAGGGTCACTATTAATGAAGGTGAACAATGCTGTTCCAAATATTTGAAATTATAGAATTTTTTACACAGTTTAAATGTTAGAGTTTTTTATTTAAACTGCAGAAATCAAAGGGACTGATGTTAAGAAAATGGTAAAATTTTAGTTGTCATAGCAACTGAGCTCAGTGAGTAGAGAAGCCAGAAAAAGCTGATTATTTTTTTTCTCAGTGTGCAAAATCTTCAGGGTAGTTTTGTTCAGCAGTCATGTAACATGATTCAAGTGAATCCAAACGTAAAAAAGAAGAAAAGTAATATAATATAGGGAAGAAACGTATATGCTAAAGCTGAAACTCTAATTCAGACAAAACTCCTTTTGATTTGTGATCTCACTAAATCATGGTTAAGATTTTAAAGATTTTATTCTGACACCCTGTGCAAAGTTATTCTGAAACCAAAGAAGAAAAGTCTGCTACTGTTGGCCTGTTTCATTAAAGAATCAGGTGCTGCCCCCATTGAAATAATTTATTGCTTTATCCAGACCAAGGGTCTTGAATTTAGTATTGACTGGAAGTCTTTTCCTTAGACCAGGTAAAAGATCTTGACTACACTAACCACTGTCAGAATTCAAATTTACCCTCAAAGAAGTTGAGGCAATGCCTACATGTCTACTTAATCTTCTACAAAACCTTTCCACAAAGGAGAAAAATAAAAACATTTTAATTCAGCAGGAATCATTGATTTCCTGGGATAAAAAGCTGCAGATATGCCTACAGTTTTAATATAGCTTATTTTCTCCTGCACTTCCTTTCCCACTGAAAATTAGTCCAAATTCAGCCACTGACCTTCATGCTATCATCTCAGTTAACCCATAATCCACATTTAATAAACAAANACATTTAAAAAAAAAAAAAAATCCTCTTGTTTTTTTTTTTTTTTTTTTTACAGTAGACAATGTAGTAGTGCATTAAACTGGGTTACAACACATGAAATAAATTCTGCTGCTGCTGTATTTTGTTCCCTCACTATTACAAGTGAAGGTTGCTGCTGCTTGTGTCTCTGCTGGGCTGTGTGTGGCGAGGAGGGGGTTTCCAGGAGGGCAGCTCTCACTGCTCCAGCCAGCCCAGGCTGTGTGACACAGAGCAGCTGAGCTCCCTGCTGTGGTGTTATACCCAACAGGAGAGCCCTGAGGCACCCCAAATACTGCATTACACACCAAGGCTGTCAGTCACTCCAGTCTCTTCCAAACAGTGAGCAGGCAGAATTCTAATGGGGATTTAGTTACCTTTTTTATGTAATCTCCTTCTGCTCGCTAAGACTTTCAGTGACTGCAGTGCAGCTAACAATACATTATGACTCAACACGGTACCACACAGATGACTCAACAGATCTGCTAAGGAGACTGCCAGTTCATCAAAGTAATGCACATCATTCCTTTCATCACCCCCCTAAATAAATATAAATTGCTCACTTCCTTATTTTTCCATCCCTGTATGTGTTTCTGTAAGTCCCTTACTCACAACAGCATAGGATAAAGTAAATATTTTTAAATTCTGAATTATTTTTGTCACCAAATGCATACTAGCTACTTCTGCTTCTCCCTCTGTGTGATCACTCATGCATCATCTCCCCTAACTTCATATAGAGGAAATAATTTTTTTTAGAAAATAAATGTCAACAATTATCTTCAGGAAAAATTCCATTCAGGAACAGGCATGTTGTATATACCAACAGGAACTGCAGATGCATTTGAAGTATAAATGCTCCTCACTAGCTTAACATGAATGAAAAAGGAATAACATATTCTTTGATGATTCCTGGGGGAACATCAAAAAAGTGAAGCAGTAATTTTTGACCAGGGCCCAGGAATGGTCATGAATGATAGTTTTTATTTTCATCTGATGTTGTAGGACAGCACACACTTTGAGGTTTTATCACCTTCAGGACAACTGTCTGAGGTGGGTGGATTCTCAGACTTTTGACATTTATGAAAGAAAAAATATATTTACAGAGTAAAATTAAACTTTAAATATAAGATTTAAGAAAAAAAATAAGATTAATTTAGTAGCTACCAAAAATATGCTAGCGGAGGAAAGGAAAAAATAGTCCTACTTCATTTTCAGATCTTCTAACAGTATCAGTAGGTATTGTATTGAATGCTGACCAAGAAATCAAAGCAAATCCCCAGTTATTCCCATTCCTTCCTAAGACATCTCAAGCTTACCTGGCATTTAACATGGAGAAAAACCTGTTTGGAGGGAAGGAGATGTAGTTGACTTACTCTGTTGTTTAGTGTGGTGTTGCAAGCCCTGAGACTGCCTGTCATTGCCAAATTCCCAGCAGGTTATCCATGGCAAACACCTTCTCTGCACATCAGGCAGGGCTGAGTGCAGCTGCAGAGCAGTGACCATGAGCAGGCATTAGCCACATCCCTTAAGGCACCTAAAACTCTGGTAGTTATGGCAAGATCAAAAACAGGAGAGTGATGAGAAGTTCAGACTGTATGTTATACATGGTTGAAAGATCCTGTCTCATCAGTAGAAATAACTCCTGGAGCTGACAAAATGAAGCAGCCATCTCAAAGTCAGGTAATCACTTTGTTAGACTCTTCTCAGTCAACACAGGGGGAGAAGTTTCTCTTCCCTTCTGTTAAGGTAAGTTCTTGTTCTTTGTAAATACCTATTTCCATATATTGATTAGAGAGAAATGATAAATGACTAAATCAGATCTTGAATTTCTAGTTGGCTAGATTTCAGTGTGGTAATTCCTGATCAAAACTTATTGAAAAAATTGCAGCTTACTCCTTTATTTTTATGTACTTTGCTGATTGATTTGAAGTATAATTTTTAGTTCATTTGCTGACAGATATTTGATACAAATGAAGTTAATTCCTTTTCCTTTTAGGATATGACAGGTGTACCTTTCAGTGAGGACAGGATTTTATGGATGTTTTGGACTCACCTTCAGTAAGGGAAATAATACTCTTGAGGTACCAAGGTTAACATGCCTCTCACCTTTTCCTTCATCATCTTATCAGTGAATGGTTCCAATCATAGCTATATTTTCCAGTCTCAAAGCATTTTAGATATTTCCTAAATTGACATTTGCAGTGTTCCACCTGTTATTATGCTCATGCATAATTGAGGATACTAAGAGGTGAATTGGCACTGGCTGTCAATGGAGAATTTAGATGAAAATTAATTTCTATTTAGTGCTATACAAATTTGGAGGACAACTTCCAAAATTGCACATTTGTATATGCAGCTGCTAGTACAAGAATGGGCTCCATTAATTATAGATTTTTCCAGTCTAATTAGAGAACACAAATATTTATTTATCAGCAAAATTGCAGGATAACTCAAAGCTACACAGGTAGATTGAAAACACTGTAGTTTAATTACTTTGACTTTAGAAGGGCATCTGGCTCAATATGTTACCAGCAAACCAACAATCCACCATGAATCTGATACTGGTCACTACAGTGACCAGTATCTATTACTATAAAATAGGCTCAGTGCTGTATCACCACTTCAGTTCCTAGAGAAGTATGCACATAAAATCTAAAGTTGTTTATATAAGAAGACACTGATCTCTGTCAGAGGACTTGCTGTTGTGTCTGAGAGGACAGATGAGGACTGGCTGGTGCTACAGTCCTGGCTCTGCCACCCAGCTGTCATTCCACTCTGGTGTTGTGGTTTAAAGGACAACAACTTTTTTTTCTCCTTCCTGGGGGGGTTTTTGTTTTTCTACTTCCGCCGGGGCATGGTTTCCAGCAGAAGTGAGGAGCCCACAGATTGGCTAATTTTAAGATGGGCACTTCATGTAGCCACTTGAACATTCGGGGCGTCTTTGCGAAGCTTACATTTTTAGGAGCGGGAAGTTAGAAGCTCTCTTCGACTTCCGTCTGCGGGGAAGGTAACACCGCGTGCCCTGGCCGGCCGCTCCGGGCCTCAGGGCCTGGGGGGGACCATGCCGG
>VZTR01022393.1:105942-116275 GCA_013400775.1 Chaetops frenatus | reverse complement strand
AAGACTTGTGTCACATGTGAACTAATATCCTTTCTGGGCGGAAGTTCACGGTGATATGAACTCCATGAGAGACTTGTGTTTCTTGTGGGAAAATCTCCATAGTGAGACAAGAGAGACTCTTCTTCCAATTAGACTGATGAAAGCCTATTTCAAGAGTGGTAAATTGACCAGGGATTTTCTAAGTTTGTTTCTCTGTGTTGTTGATGGGAAAGATGGTGGTAAAGGAAGATAAAGGGGGAGCTGGGGGAAGAAAAAACCACCTGGGGGTTGATTTTGATTTTGTTGTTTTTTGTTAATAAACTATTTTTATCTTTGAAGTTTAAGCCTGTTTTGCATTTCTCTTAATCCTTATTCTCATAAAACCACTACACTGCACTCTCGCCTGGTGTGAGCAGACGAGCAGGTGAATGTGAAACCGCTACATCTGGCCATTCCACTATGGTGGGAACAGCTCCATTACAAAGTGTTTGCATGAATTAGAATGTATTCATCTAAACACATGTTGGAGACCTGTGTTGTGATTTGACAAATATTTCTTATGAATGGCTTGTTAAGAAGCAAACATGGAGGGCTAAAGACATAGTCTTTTTCAGTATGAATTAAGACAAATTTCTGTAGATGCTAAATAGCAAAACCTTGCAGCTAAGTTTATAAGACTGATCAAGATTTTCCTCTGTAAGAAAGCATTTTCACCTGCTTCTAACTTAGTCCACCTTAATGATGTAAGCTGAAATTTCCCATTAATATTTTTGAAGTTTCAACCAAGAAACAATTGACATGTCTAGAATTAAATTTACAGAATTATATTCCATTCTTCATATATTTATAAGAAGAATGGAATATCTTGAATATATTGAATTCATGATGAATGTAACAAATCCCTATTGCCTTCTTTAGGAAAAGCCATATAATTTTCCATTGTATTGGATTGTCTTAGGTATGTCGTAGACTGCTGACACAAAAATATAGCTGGATTTGCCCAGTTTAGAAACCTCTACGTTGGCAAATTGGGTTTTGACATTTTGTAACTTTGAGCTCTCAAACATGTAACAAAGTTATTTCATTAATGGAATTTTTACATCTCCATCAATCAAAATCAATGATAGTTTTAATTACTTAAATTGTAAAACACTGTAGGAACTAGTGTTTTTTCTTAGATTTTTCAAGACAGAAGAACTAATGAATATCTGTCTCAGGCATATTATTGCAATATTGTATCTACATCGTAGACTTTTGAAAGACGTTCAGTTTGATTTAAAACTACAACAAATGGTTTAGGGCTAGTTTGTGCAATTAATTGTCTTTGATTAAACTTTTATGTTTCAATATTAATCTGAATCCCAGCAGCTTAATTTTTTCAAACATTAGATTCCATTACAGCTTTTTCTGTTGGAATATTAACCATTGTTATAAATCTCCCTTTCTTGAAATGCTATGTCATCCAGTTCATTCAATAACATTTATTTTCAATTCCATATATAAAGGTCCCGTTCATGTTTGCAAACTACAGAACTTGAAAATGCAATGCAGCAAAAGCTGCCTATTTTTTGGAGAGGCTGAAAATCCTTAGTTACTCAATTACGTTGTATTTTCAAAAACATTTTACAAATCATAAATAATTCTTGATAAAAAAGTAAAGAAAGTAGCAAAATAGCAACACTTTTCTTGCCAAGGTACCAGTGCAGACCACCCACTAAACACAGAAGAGTTTAATTGCAAATTGGAAAGTGCCTTGATAAAGTTAAAGGAGTTGGTGTTTCTTTATTCTGATGGCAGGGTCAGACCAGGAACAATTTCCAAGAGGGAATGGAGTGGCTGTCCAGTTATCAGGGAGTCAAGTCCTCTACCTCTGTATTTAACTCATCTTGTGTATTTTATTATGATATATATTTGCTTACGGAGGGTATTTTCACTTGTTTTGTCTATATTTTTTCAGAGAAAAATAAAATAAATGACAACAAAACTGGATTTTGTTGTTCCTGATCCCTTGATGATATAATCCATTTTGCAAGTCTATCCTGGGTCAGCGGCTGAGCCTAGGGAATAAGTAAATCTCTAAATATAATATTTTATAGAGATGTTTCATGAAGAACAACATTTATTTCATTTAGAAGAAATAGGGCAATAAGTGTTACAGTATAACTGAATTTATTGATGTAAGTCAGGTTGAATGAAGGATAAAAAAAAGAACCATTCATGTTCTATTGTCAGCAGTGATCCTCCACACAGTGGCCAACTCTGACCTGATGTTTTCCGTTCATATGTGAATTTACCTGACATCTATAAATGCTGACCCCTGCAGGTCTCCTCTTTAATTGGATGGGGGTTTATTGTCACCAAAACTTACAACAGTAGACTTTGCCATTTTTCTTTCTTTCTTTTAGATTTGAGGAAAAAACTGTATAACTACTAGCATTTCACTTGCTGAGCAAGAAAAAATTGATATTTTAGCATCAGGTTCAAAACCAGCAGACACAGCTCTTTTAAGTGCACCTTCCTGTCCTTTCCAACTTTGAGGTACATATAACTTCACAGCAAGATGCAGGGAAAGCAGAGAGAAGCAAATGGCTAAAATCCCAGAAAGTCAGAAAAAACCCCCAAAATTGTCATTGCCTGTCTGTTTTATTAATATCCATTGGGCAGTTGATACTTGTTGTAACTGCTGGATAGCAAAGCAGAACTATTTTTATTTATAATAGGAGGGCTGTGAAAGTGTATAATACTGGAGAAGCTAAAAATATCAACATTTTCTCTGTGTTCTTTTAATTTCCTCTAATTTAAGGTAAAAGAATAGTCAGACTGCTCTTTTAGAATGAAATATGACTGCAGTGCACAATAGAGTGTTGCTCCAACAAGATCAAGCCAACCACACTCTGACATCCACATGGTGCCATGGTGCTGGAAATAGTTTTTACAAATTTTCCTTGGATGTACCACCATGCAATTACAAGTCTTTCTTTCCTTTTCCCAGAAGCAGCTGTCCTGTAACTCTCTTGAAGTCCCTGGGCTGCACACATTTCTGCCACGTCTGTAGCTGAGACTCCACAAGCAGAGACTGCTGAAGTTTGAAGATAACAGTTAAAGCCTGACACACTGGTTTTAGATTGGTTGGTTGGTTCCCCCTTTAAAAACTGGAACATCTAAAATACTAAATATAGTTTTTTTCCAACATGTTGCCAGAGTAGTGCAAAAACTGATTTAAATCTGAAGTAAAAGTCCAGAAAAAAAAAACCAAAAAAAACCAAAGGGCAAAATGTTAGATATTTCTGCTTTTGTCCCTATTTTTTGTCAGACTTGATACATATATTATACATCAAACTTAGATATCCTAGTAAAAGAACCTCAAACTAAAAAAATTACCATGTGTTCTTCTCTAACAGGTTAGTGCTGCCAGACATGAGTTTATACAGCCAGTCACTGCCCTTGCAGGCTGATTTTGCTCAACCTGTCTACAGAGCCCATTGTTTCTTTTGAAGGCCATTCAGTGAAGGAACTTGTACAGCTTTTTTGCCTGGTTTTGGTGATATGTCATTGCAAAGGACCCATTTTTTCCAGAAATTTGTGAGCCAGCTACTTCCCAAACCTCTGGATGTCCAAAGATGTTGCATGGAAACATGCCAATGACTTTGATGTAAAGCACAAGGCAAACCTTATCAGCCCCAGGGAAGCGGTCACAGCACTGTGTCCCTGTGACTTGTAGCAAGGGTAGGTTTGAAGTTCTGCAAAGCTGCCAGCAGTATGGACTCTCATCTAAAGTTAGCTTTGCATTTTACTTAAAGGCTGCTTTTCTATGTGCTTTATGCTAAATGAAGCCTTATATTATCATAACTCATAAATATTTAAAGCAGATGTGATCTGAATTTTTGGTTCTCCCTGTTTGTTCTAAAGTGCAGTGAGAAATAACATAAGAGATTAGACAGATATGAACAAGAATGTGGAAAAATAGTGTGAACTGAAGGATGGTAAATAGTGTATCTTCTTATTGTCTAGGAATTATCTACCAGTAACCTTTACTCTTTGAATTCCAGTCTGAGACTAGTGACATATATGTTGGTCAGTATATGTGGCACAGAAATACTCTACTGTACACCTGTATAGCAAATGAATTAATGGAGAAATAAATTCATCTGCATGTTGTACAGGAGGATAAACAGGAGTGAAGTGACTTAGTCAGGCCTAGAGTTGGACCTCAATGATCTTTCTGTGTCATTTCCAACTCAGGATATCCTATGTTCCTATGTGGTTTAATTGGAGTGTGTCAGTATTCTTGAGTTAGTAAAAATGTTCTGTAAAGAAAGACAAACAAATGTGCAGCAGGTGCACAAGAATAAAACATTCCTTTCCTCGACAGCAGTATGAGAATCCTTCCAGTACTGATAATTCTGCACAAAATTCAGGTGATGAGTGATAAGAGTAAATCTGTCTGAGTGAGCAGAGAAGATAGCTGTGGGCTGGCATGACAAGAAGTCCAACAAAAACAAAGGCATATTGAAGGAAAATCCCAGGGACTGTACCATGAGCATTTCTACAGCCCCACTAGCATTGAGAAGATATGGAAAACACCTTCATTCTTCAGGGTCAAAACACAGCTCTGCTAGTCATCTCTACAGGGTCCTCTATATTTTGGTGTTTTCAATGACTTAAATTGTGCTACACTGAATTATATTTCATACAGTTATAATTTGGATCCATTTGTTAGAATATTGTCTTGGCTTTTATGATAGACTTTCTTTTCAACAGAGTGTAGCATTGGGGTTATGTTTTCTGCAAAGTAATGGTAATACCAATAGACCATTATGTCCTTTCCTTTTGAAATTTACATTTAGAGTACAGTGCTGAAGGATAAAACGTGATGTAAAGGTGTAGAAAAGGTGTGAGGTGTGTTTCTACCTCTGCCACTGTGTTTTGGCACCATGCAGGGAGGTTTCATTTTATAGATCTCAACACACCATGCAATTCATGGTCTTTGCTGTTTCCAGAACTGGAACAGGGCATCACAGGATCTGAAGCCAAATTTATACTTTATAGACACTCAGAGATTCAGTTCTGCATGTCTGATCTGCCCCATTCGAAAATGCAAGATGTTACTTTTCCAAAGGCAATAAGAGATTAAGTGCTTTGGCACTAAGGAGCAGAAAGGGAAACAACTTTTTTCTAGTGTAAATGTTTCTGTAAAATTAGCAAGTCTAGTCCTTTGTATGCTGTCACCCTTCTTTTTGAAAGCCTTCTGAAAAGTTTATACTTTCAAGTCAGATTGTTCTCACACATTGTACTAAAAACACCAGCTTTGTTTACATTCCTTCGTGGAGAAGGGAATCTGATGGACTGGTCACTTCACCAGTCTGGTTGAGAGGTGGGATTTCATCTTCCAATCCTCTCACACTTTGCAAACCCTATAAAATTGTGTATCCATAATAAACGGGGCTCTCCTTTTGGGGGCCTCGGCTGTTCTCTTAATTGTGGTGAAACCGTGACCTTCTTTTGTGCCCAGGTGCTGCAGGTACTACAGTATACCAAATGAAGACTGTTAGATTTCTTCCATGTACTGATTATAAGTTATTATTATCTGAAAAAAATGTGCATTGATGTAAAAGTAATTCAAAGATTCCTGGTGTGAAAAAGTCTAGTACTTGGCTTGTTAACCTTCTCCAGAATTAACATCTCTAAAGTATATTACTGTAGCAAAGACAGTCCTAACTGTCCTGTTTAGGATCAGAATCTTGCATGAAACATATCAGGTAGAAATTTCTGAGTCTGATTCAGTGGCTACTCTCTTTCAGAGTATATTTTGGCCTTTTCTTCTAGAAAGGAATTTAGACAGGAGCACTTGTTAAACAAAACAGGAAGTCTTAGCTGTAGTTAATGAAAATGGACCTATTTGTACTTTGAAATGAAACTTAAAATGGAAATTTATGTTTAAACACTCTAAATGTAATAATGATACCTTCAGCAGTGTCTCCATAGTTAACATTTCTGTCAGGATGGCCCAGGTTTGCTAATCTTTTTACCTTCAGGTTGTGAGTTTGTCAGAAATAATAATTAACTATCAACTAGACTGTACATGACTTTGGTTATGGCTTGCACTTGATTTCTCAAGGGTGTTATGGCTTTGGAGCATTGTAACTCAGAATATGAATAGAGGAAGTCTAGAAAGTAAATCTGGCATCAATACCAGTTACAGAATTTTATGTGCAATAGTAACCAAAGTGCTGGACAGTTTTGCACAGATTTTTTGAAAGGCAAAGTAGCCATGCTCTCAAAATAATAACAATAACAACATCATTTCAGTTTGATAATTTAACTTGAAATCAATACTTGTTGGCATAGTTATTTCACAGCTTTATTTGATTCCATATTCTGCTTCATATGAATTTTTCAGGTGAAATGTACTTCTCTTGGCTACCATTTGTGCTAGTCATTCAATTAGCAAAAGCTCTTTCAAATGCAGTTTTTGTCAGTGCCAGTACATGTTTTTAATTCCAATTTTGTGTTTGAGAGTTTTTGAAAGTGTTGCCAGATCCCTGTATAAAATATTTAATCACTGAGAGTATCAAAATAAAATTGATTCTCTCTTGGGTTGTTATTAGCATTAATTCTTCTGAGCTAAAAGGAGATGCTATGGGACATATTTTCACAGTGAGCTAGATGGCATTTTAATCTTGCAGTCACACTGAGTATAATTGGGGACAGGTGGCTAAAGCTCCACATTCTACTTCAAAAACATTATGTTCTCTCCATTCAGATATGCCTAACAAAGCCCTAAATTCAACCTGTTATATTTTGACAGCTGAACTTTGTAAAATGGAAGACAACGTAGGCTGTAAAGCCTGTGCATTAATTTACCTAAGACCACATGGATTTCAGGTAGTTTAAGATCACAAAAGCATGGTTACAGTATTATGTAGCATAGATTTTACACCAGAAAACACCACAATGGCCATCTATTCTTACCTATCTTTTTCCTGACCACAGCATTTCAGACTTATTTGCAGTGGAGAGGTGATTACTTCATCTTGCAGAAGAAAAGTTGATTCTGGGGAAGATGGTATTTTGCTCAGAAACTGGATTTATATTTTACAAAGTAGATAATTAAAAATGAAGCATGTATAAGATAATACATAAGAGGGATGTGATATTAGACAGATTACTATATAGCCAAAATCTGCATGATTTTGCACTGGTAATGATTATGCATTGATATTTCTGATCCAACATTATGACATTATGCCTCTAACACTGGTCCCTGGCAGACAGCATGGAATATTGATCTGTTCCAAGAAGGTAATTCTTATGTTCTTAACATTATAATGATGCCTTGAGAGGCTACCTAGAACAGAAGCTAGACAGAGTTAAAAAAATAAAGTAGGTATTTATTAAAAGGCCTTCACAGGGTACAGCCTGGGCAGCACAAGAGCCTGGCTGAGGTTACACCCAAGATGGACCAACACATGTTTTTTTGACAGATATAAGTTTGGTCCATCTGCATATCAGAAGCCAATTGTCCAATTACAGCTTCAGGTAGTGCAGTCCCATTCTCCAGTTCGGCCCCCCCTTCTCTTTGCTGCTGTTCTCAGTTGCTTACATTTTTGGGGCTTGGAATAACAGGCTGTCCCTGAAGTTAGGGTCTAGAGAGGAGTTGTTTCATCTGAATAAAACAGTAGGACAGTAGCTGACAGGCTATGGAGTTTTAGAGTTATATATTAAAGCAGTACTGATCTGGAAAATACAAAAGTTAAAACATAAGGCATCAATAAAAAGACCTAGATTCCAACCTCTGGATGAAGAATGGTTCCTATCCTGTGAGACAACATCGAGAAATTGTTGTTGCACTAGAAAATGTTGGTGCAACATTTGCCAATCTTGGAATTTTGTGACTGAAATTTAAAAAATTACTTAATAAGGAAGACCATGTCCTGTATATTATTGTTAGAATTATGCCATCTGTTTCTCATTGAAGCCATTTCAGAGGTATAAAGCCAGACTTAGAAAATTTAAATCTCAAACATGTAAGAAATTAATTGCATCTTAAAATCTAACGTATTTGCTTTTAACAATCTGCTTTTAATAACCCAGCTTCGTGGACTAGACATGTCTAGTAACCAGGCATTCATTTTCACAAGTCTGCTGAGACCTCTTCTACCTGTCCTAGAAAACTTACACTTGATTTTGTTGGCTGAAAAATTCACTGCAGGGATCTAACTATAAAACAACATAAATATACTGTTACCAACTTTTATATCATAAACTGTGATTTAAAGCACTTATCCTGAAGAAAAAAGAACAATTGAATTCCCTTTTCAGCCTTGAAAGGATTCAAACCCAGAATATTTCCATGACTGTTAACAATCCTAACCAAAATCCTATGGTTTGGGTCAGGTGTGGAGAACCAAATTGGTTCAATGGACAATTACAGCCCAAATCTTAGGAGCAAGGTCTGCACCAAGGGACAAGGTGTGCTTGGAGCCTCCTGTTCTGTTCTGGCTCTCAATGTGAGTGGGTGGCGAGGCTGCATTCCAGAACAGTTGGTCAGCTCACAGCTGTCCTATTGCAATCTGATGTCCCACTGTGCAGTAACACAGTTTTCTCTCCTCTGTTACATATGAGTAATCCTTTTTGCTGTACAACTGACCATTTTTAGTGAGAGCAAGGCAAGATAACTGATGCTTTTTTTTTTTTTTTTCATTCCAGAATGACCTGGGGAAAGCATAGTCTTTAATAGATAGAGTTGGGCCTTTGAGTTTTCAGGACTAAGATAGGTATTGGACTCACCAATATTCTTTTCAAGCAAATTATCTAAGAAATAATTTGTATATCTTCAAACATGATAGCCAACACTTCTTAAAAAAACCCAAAGACTTTCTCATCCTTATACTTCATTACTGCATGATGGAAGAGATCAAATTCCAGTTTGTCCCCAGTTCCCATTTTTTTTTTAATGTCTGGAGTATATTGGACAGTATTGTTGAGGCACCTCAGTCTTTGTGAAAAGGGGTCACATCAGTAATAGAACACAAAACATAATGCTGAACTGCTGGCAGAACTGTGGCCAGTCTAAACTCATGTGCTTCCCAAACACTGCTTGATTGCTGCTCAAGCATGAGGAGGGACAGAGGATTGTCCAAAAGCAAACAGACTGGGTGCAATTATCCTGCTTTGGTAAGGAGGGAGTGAGCATAGTTGCCTGAACATAAGCCCCTTGATGCCTGTTAGATGGATAGAGGTGCTACCTGTCCTGTTCTCCTGTTATGGAAATGCAGGTGGGTGCCTACACTGGGCAAAAAACTTTTTGCAAGTTGGCCAAGATTTATAATTCCAGGGATGTAATTCTAATTTATATAATTTTTATTAGTCTTTGGTATGTCCAGCACAAGTTCAGCACAGTGAACAGCTCTGTTCTGTGAGTGAGGGTGAGCTTGCAAGGTGACTGGAAGGCCTTGTGCCTTTGTGTACCATTCAACTTTGCTGTTGACAAAAGTCCTTGCTAGAGTTCTTTTATATTGAGAAATGATGATTAGCACCAATTATCTGAAATTGGCGGATTTATGTACTGATTAAAGCACTGCTCAGTATATCTCTAATGAAAGCCTGCTTCAGCAAATTGACTAAAGCAATCTTTTCAGGCTTCCTAAGGATTTACAATGAAAAACCAAACAAAAAAAAAATCAATTGATTTTAACCCTCACTGGAAGTTCTTTTATCTAAAAACTTGCTTACAGTCAGCAAGTAATCAATGCAGTAATAAACAGATAGTTCTTTACTAAATTTATTTCAAAGCTGTTTGTGAATACTCAATTTATCTGTTCCATAAGGACATAATGCTTTCATAAAATATCCACACAAATACATTCTAAGGAATACATAAGATTTTTGACTTCACAGAGGTCAAAACTGATAATAACTAGCTGATAATGGTTTATTTTTCATGAAAAATACGCAATATACAAATATGTGTGTTTATATATATAAAGTTCAGAAATTAAAGGGAACAAGTAAGACTTGCTTTGATGTGAAAAACACCATATGCATTTTATCTCCTAGATAAACTACATATGATCTTGGCATTCTTTGAAGCTCTGTAATAGTCAGAGCACAATTTGTAGCTATTCTGGCAGCTATCAAGTACTTTCACACAGAGAGGCTGGAAGGCCAGGCTACATATTCCTGTGCTATATATGGAGTGGACAACGGTGTCTTGCAATTGGCAAACCCAACAGATGGGGTAGGTCACACAGTAAAGGAAGACTCAGATCTCCTTTAGAAAAGGAATTCTGCTCCCACTGATTTGAAATGTTTAATTTGGATGATGTATTTTGACTTTATAATTGTGAATAAA
>VZTR01022393.1:71280-105903 GCA_013400775.1 Chaetops frenatus | reverse complement strand
ATACTTTATATTAAATATAATATATAATCCTTCATCTTGCCCCCCCACCCCCAAATGACTTTCAAAGCTAAACAAGAGATTGAAGTTTTTACTTTTCTTAACAAATGTTGAAATAAACATATCCCATTGAAACACATTCCTATTTGAAATCTGGCAGGACTCCACTTTGATTTAAAAAAAAAAGGTGCACCAAATGAATGATCATGTAGATCCCATCTAGCTCATTTAAATGCTCAGATCAATAAAATTGTAGTAGTATAAACTGTTCACCTTCCTGTGATAAAAATAATTTGCTGTGTCCCATTAAGAACTGAAAATTTATAGAAAGGGGAATTTTCTTAATCTTTTCTATTTTTATGCCTCTTAAAGATCTCAAAGGATGTCTTATTTCATTTTGGAAAAATAAAATAAAGGGAGTGTTGCCAGCTCAAAGCTTACGGTTAACAGGAAAACTTTTTTCACAGTGCAGATGCACAGGAGCAAACGCAGTGACAACATTCTCCTCTTTCTCAACTTAACTGAATTATTTTTCAAAATTCTAAGAAACAGAGGTTGTCTTCTGTGGAGGCTGGTGAGTCCACTGAGCCTGGGTCCATGGTGGGCCCTTGGAGGGACAGACCCTAAGTCAAAGGTTACCCTCCTGGTTGTGGTGACTGGAAAGGCCTCTCCCAGGATGCCCTATGACACCAAATGCAAATGCATCCAAATTTTACTTTCCCAATTGGTTCTCTGCCTCCCTGTCCCTTTTCTCCCCTACATGGTTATGTTCCAGAATGTTCTCCCTTCCTCGCTCCACTTTCAGCCCTTGCTCCCTGGCCACTCCTTCCCTATCTTCTCATTGGCCTGTTTACCTTGAACCCTCCTATGTACCGCCCCCATGCCCCATAACCATTGTCCCTGATGCTCTCCCTGCCCCTTGCCAACCCAGTATAAAACCCCTGGACCCTCTCACTGTTCTTGTCTTCCTCCGTGGACCCCCTCGCATGTTGCTGGAATAAACCCACTCTGTGGAACTCCATATGAAGGCCCTTCTCGTTTCCTCTTCGTTGCGGATTATCTGAGCCATCCGGTGTGTCTGTGTCTCTGTCTGTGTGCTTGGGTGCCAGCAATGCAGGGCAGCTCCTTGCTGGAAATGCTTTCAGAAGATTGTGGCACCTCACCGACGACCCACAGCCTCAACAGTCTTCATTCTAACCGTTCATTTGAGAATACAAAGCAAAAATAAAATCTTTTTGTGAACCTGGGTCCTGGCTGGCTATTCTCCTCTTAGAATGTGTGTAAGTTCCTACTCATAAAAAAAATATATAGTCTTGACCACTGTCCCTATAGTGACTTTAGTTTATTCCATTAAGGTTCAGTCAACACTGATCCACATATTCTAATTTTCTAGTGGTATAGGATGTATAGGATACAAACATTAATAAAATAATGTGTGGAGGATTTATTATTGGACTGGCTAACAGAATTCAGAGTTTGTGATTTCCAGATTTAAATCACACATGAGTTCTCATTTAATAATCTTCAAGTTCATGTTCAGTTTTGATAAATATACCACTACCTAGCTATATTTTGGGATCCTAACAGACTTTGTAACAGGATATGTGAACAGGCTTGTCTGCACAAATGTTCCTTATATCCATGCTATTCACATGAGACAGTGTCTAACACTGTTAGAAATGTCACTATCTAAAGATACTTTATTATGTTTATATTTATTAGAAATTTGCAGCCAGTGATGCCGTCTTAAGAGATTTAATTATGTTTACATTCATTAGAGTTTCACAAAGCTAGCTCTTCTGCAATTACTAGCAGTTTAAAACTTTTATTATTATTTTTCATCTAGAGGTCTGTCTCATCAAGGTTACTCTGCCCTTGCAGAGTCATCCTGTTAGGCCAGTTCCACAGAGGTGTCTCCAGATGAACTTTTGGATAAGTTCTGTAGCCCAGAAGAAACCAGGGCCAATTTTTGAACTCCTGAGATTTTCTCATAAGTGCAAACAACAATGTTTTAATGCTTCCTAGGCGTGAATAGTTTCTACAGAAAATATTTTCATCTTCTATGCTGCTAAACAAAAAACCAGAACATGATACTGCACAGTGTTGCTACATATCCTTTCAAATTTCTTCATGATTGCCGATTATTTTTACAGTGTTACATAATTTACATCAGTACATAATTTGCATTGCAAGTCTGAAACCCTCTGATTCTGTAACAGCTTCAGTGTTTGCCATCTCTCCATCTCTCTTCTTCCTCCCACTTGTGATGTGATAACACCTTGACCAGGCAGAGAAATTGTTCAGAGGAACAACAATAGCAGAGTTATGCAATGCAGTAACTTTCCTCAGGACACCAGTGATTATTCTGTCCTTGTTTTGGGGACTGCTGTGCTGACTAGAAGAGTAACAGTAATTATGATTAACTATGTATTTTAATTTGCAGTAAACATGAAAGAAAAGTAGAAAGAAGAAAGATTAAAAGAAGAAAGTTTTAAAAATTTGTCAGAATTTGGATTTTCTGTGTTCTGAGTATGTTTGGCCAGAACTAGCATTGTCTCAGTTTAACATTAGGAAGAAACTCCAGAGTCACGTATTCATGTTAGGAGGAGGCACTAGAAAAAGTAGTTGTCCTAGCCAAAAACTTAGGGATTCAGAAAAAGGATTATGGGTTTTTTCAGTTCTTTGATTTATACTAAAGTGTCTTTCTTTTTCAAGTACTAAAATCCTTGATAGCAGAGTCCTCATCTATCGAATGGGTATTAGTAACATTTTACATAATATTACTAAAAATATTACATCTCCTTTCAGGGGAAAAAAGCCTCAATTGTCTCCTATGGTGCTAGAGTTTCTTTACAAATACATAAGTAATTCTTGAGTAAAAGTAAGAGAAATTGAGTTTAATACCAAATTAAGAGCTGATGGACTGAGAACAGTTAGCCGTGATTCCTGGAGGAGGTATTTTAAGCTTAAGGTGCAATAAAAGACAACACATGTTATCACCAGCTTTTTCTATCTTCAGAACCTCAGGGAAGTCTTTCTGCCCTATGTATTACTTTGATATGGAATAAATATAGTGACAAACCTAAAGCCCTCAGTGACTGAAATCAAATTATCCAGAAAGAGATGCAGTGGCAGCTGATCCTTCAGTCATGACACACATTGGACCTTGTGGCACACTCCTGTCATGGAAGGAACATCCCTGCCCCTACTCTGGCCAAAAAATTGAATGAAAATTAAAAGTCAAAGCTCTAGACTAATTATTAAAATACCCAGTAGTGGAATTATTTGGGGTATATCTATTCCAATAAAATCTCAAAACTCACACTGAATGGTCACACTGAGTGACTACTTATGGTCAATTATTCAACAGATTTTACACAAGTGCATCGACAGAAGGTCAGATTATTGTGTTTTTAGGGTTCACAGACTGTTTAGGCTGAGTTCTCAAAACCTGAGATATTTACACAAAACTCAGGATAAAATTATAGCCTGTGTATTTAATTTAGAAGCTATAAATTTACTGTCACAGTCTGTCCAGACAGACTTTTTCATTAGGATGTGAGCAATTGTCTTCAAGATACAACACATGCAGAAACATCAGAGAAAGTTAGAGCTCTATTCAAGAAAAAACAGAGAAATAAAATCGATCAGAAGTAGTTCTACAGTCTCTGAACAAAGTACAATTTACCCTAAATTACCCCAAAAGAATTTCATAATGGTGAGAAGCAATTCTGTTGTGACTTCAATACAATCTGCACTCCCCGAACATTAAGTTCTGTGTTTCTCTTATTAAAGCAATGCATTTTCTTAACTATATTTCAGATAGCTATTTTTAAAAGTCTTGCTCTTGCATGGTGATTCAGACTAAGTATTTGGTGTAAGTGTACATAGCCTGTGCTAACAAAAAGTTCAAGTGTTAAAAACCCCAAGGTTTAATTAGTAAAATATAAAGTGAATGAAAAAAGATATGGCCTTATTGCTGAAAATGCTAGTAATATACATCCAATTTTATAATTTCTTCCAAAAAACATAATTCAGCAGATGCACAGCTATGTTTGAGTTGCATTTATTTTACATGTAAGGGAGTATTCTAAAACAGTAATATCATGTGGTGAAGCTAAAGCAAAAGACCAACAACTCAGATAGTCATTGCCTGCATTTGCAGGCAGTTGCGAGGTCCACATTACAGGAAAAACTTACCAGCAACGAAAGAATGGTCAGAAGTTTAAACCCAAAACTAGAAAAAATATCAACTTGTGCAAGAATTTTCAATTGCCACTGAAATAGCATTTTCTTGAATCGGCTGCCATGGACCCCTGACCTCGTCCCAGACCCCGTGTCAGCCCCTGCCCCGGTGATGCTGCACCAGGGCTGGGTTCCAGGTCCCTGCAGCCCTGCCCTGCCCGGCCATGGGTCCCTGCTCAGGGAGATTGGGCTCAGGGAGGTGGTGCCTGGGACCAGGGCTGGCCTGACACCAGCATTGCTCTCCTGCTGGGCTGGGCCGGGCCGGGCTGGGCTGGGCTGGGCTGGGCTGGGCTGGGCTGGGCCGGGCCGTGCCTCCCGGCCCCAGGCTGCACTAATGGATCTGACCTTCAGTGTGATCCCTCCCATGCACAGCGTAGCCACAGGGATGTGGTGGCTTTACTGAAGGGTTGCAAACCCTTTAGCATCCCTGCCGTTTCTGCTGCCTGTCACCCTCTGAAGGGTTGCTGTGCCACGCGTGGCACCGGTGCTGCCTTGTTGACATATGTTCAATCTGCTCTTGGCGTGCTGCTCTTTTTTTAACACCGACTGAGCTCCTGAGTGTGATCACATCACCCTGTCCCAGCCAGGCCTGCACATGGAAGTCAGAACAGCCTGTTCCAAAGAGTGAGAAACACAGAAATGCCGTGTCTCATCACCTGGAGTGGTGAGCTCCTGCAGGGAGCTGTGAATAGGCCTGGGTTCACAAGAGTCAGAGGGTGGTGTAAAATGTGGAAAAAGTAGCTGAAAGCCAATCCCTTCTAAAAATAAGATAGAGTTTTAGAAAAAAAACCTCTTAACAACTTGAGGTGTCATCCCTCAGGCTGTGTTGCTTCTTCGTGAACCTATACCCAGTTTAAAGATAAAATTAATCTCTTCAGAAATTTTCCAAGTGTAAAACAGAAAAATCTGAAAAGCACAGTAGATTAAAAGTTTTAGATATAATATGGACCATTAGAAAACAAGGATTAAGTGAAATGAAGCCTGACTAAACTCAGAAATAAAAAGTAAGATTTTCAATTTTTCTTAATAAGCTGGATCAAATAAACACTTTGTGTGACTGAAAAGAAAATTGTTTCCACAGAGCCATCTGATACCAGGAGAAATCAGTGAGTGAAAATCCTATGGCAGTTTTCTTCTCTCATTTGAGCAGAACACAGCAGCTGTGTTATCAAATTTATCATCTGGTAATCTGTAATATATTCAGGTTTCTGAAGTAACCGTGCACCTCTCCATTAAATGTTTGCTTGATCATAAATTCATGGAGATAGCAATTAGAGGTCAGTGGGTGAAATAATTAAAAGTATTTTTAGTTGCCACATTTAGTTTTGAGGGAAGAAAGTAGTTTTATACATCTAGCTGCAAAGGACATAGTTTTGGGCTTTAATTTAATGAGAAGAGAAACTAGCTTTGCATGCTTCTTGAGTAGAAAATAGATGGTAACTGATTAATTCACAGAGTTTTAGTCAGCTGCAGGAAACTGCATAGTGCCAGACTACTGATTATGCTTGTAGTCACACAGGGAGCAGGGGTTTAGAGGTGGCTGCTCCTCTAAAGAGGAAACTCCTCGGGTTGCAAACATGTCCCCATCAGAGGCTGCAGCCTGTAGCCTTCCCTTGCTGATTGCTGTTGTCCTCTCCTCCTCCTCAGTGCCCTCGCTGCCTTTTGTTGCCACCTCTGCTGACCTGAGCAAGTGCTGCCATTTGAAGAGGCTGGAAAAATAAACAGGTCTTTGCTAGCTCAGCTTATTATGACTGCAGCAGTAGAGGAACTATTCATAGGATAGGGAGGTGATTTCCACAGGGTCTTGGTGAAGGCAGTAACTTGTCAAGATGCTGGGACTAATTGGGGTTTTCCCCAGCAGTCAAACACTTGGACTCACTCCTCAAAGGCTGAAGTCTCTTGTCTGAAGCAAGGGTCATACATGCAAGCACCAGACAGCTTCTATTTCACTCTGTTCTTTTTTTTTTTTTTTTAACAGGTATAAGAAATTTTAAAAATATCTTGGTTTTGTCCTAGAAATTTCCAAAAAAAAAAAAATTTGTTCATTGCAAATTAGTTGTGTGAAAACATTCAACATCCAGCAGCTCTGCTTTTGTAAATCAGGATTGTTTTCTATAGATAATGTAGATGTTTCCATAACTAAATCCTGGAAAATAGTATAAAGTTGACATTAAACATGGTCTCAGAGGTCTCTTACATGAGATTTGCTGTTAAAAATATACTACCCAAGATTCTATTTTTCTCCTAAATCATTATAGTAGATAAGACTGAATTATCAGGAAGGAATAAGTACAAAAAAAATACAGCTTCTTGTTTACTGAAAACTAGTAACTTAAGTGATGTGGCTCTTCAGAGATTCATGGAGCTGCAAGAGAAAAATTACATTTATGGAAGTGTATTTTTTATTTCTTCCACATAAATAAACCAGGACTCACTTAATCCCTACCACCTTGTAACTTCTCAGTCGTGGGGGAAATTACAAATAATTAAAACATAGGAAAAAGGGGAGAAACATAAATCAGATTAATAGACTTTATGTACTGTAGGCAAAAGGAGAAGCATGGAAAAAAACCAGATAGAATAAATAACCTACAAGAGTGACAAGAAAAATATAGAAGAAAGCAATGGGGAGAGGAAGATTCCTTATACAGCTGATTGATAGAAGGATCTTTCTGTATAATCCTCTCACTGATCATGCTGGAGACAAGAGGTATCCTAAATGCATCTTGTTCTTTAAATAATTTCCTGACCCACACCACTTTTATATTTTCCATAAAGAACACTTAATCTAGGAAAAAAAATCAATGTAAAACATGCTGACCTTAATTTGATAAACTTCAGTATGTAATCAGGCCTCTGACTCAAATCACATCCTTCAACAGTTTCCTGATTGGGGAGATCATCTGAGTGAGTCCTGGTGAACATTTTTCTTTCTCAATCAAGTGTTCATGGCAGTTGTGTGCAGCCTGTTTTTTCCCCAAGTTTTCCCCTTTTTTCCCATCAGTACATTCCTTTGGGCTGTTCAGCTCTTGGAAATATCTCATGTCTGCCTAAGGACCCTCTGCATTAACAAGGGATGGAAGGGAAGCACACAGGAACTCACAAGGACATTTATGCCAGAGGATTCCCAGGGAGTCATAGGGGAGGGCAAATATCTGATGAAGGCTCTTAGTGTAGGTATCTTCAGCCAGGTCATAGAGGAAAGATTATAATCTCCGGGTCGGGAACCATCTTTTAAACAGGACTTTCTCCATGTGGTCATCAATACTATGATGTCTCAAATTATATGGTATGAGCCCAGGAATATGTTTTTTCATTTGATACATCTGTTAGACTAGATGAATCATCAACAGAAATGTCTGTTTCTCTCTACTAAATTTAAAGGTAAATCTGTTTGGACTTCAATATTCAATAGCAGATTTTTTTGTTGTTGTTGATAAGACCTTGATTGATTTATGAGTTAGCTGCTAATTTGAAGAATGAAAAGTGTAACTAAAACCGAGTTAAACATGGCAATCTATTTTTAAATATTGTAAAGTCAAGTCTGTTTTTCCAATGACAGTCACTGCTGAGTGATCTGCCCTTGGCCTTATCTCCACCCATGAGCCTTTGGCTATATTTTCTCTCCCCTGCCCAGCTGAAGAGGACAGTGACAGAGCAGCCTTGATGGGCAGCTGCCATCCAACCCAGGTCAGTCCAACACACACTAAAAAGTAACCTAGTAAAGCTGGACCTCTTGTTTGAGTTATTTATCAATCAGGATTCTCTCTTTACACTTTGTTCTCAAATATGTACAGGTACTTTACCTTAGAAATAAAATAGGGTCCTGTTCTCATGTGTAGTTCCTGGCAGGGGAACTGGGGAGGGAGAAGGAGAAGAAGGAGATGGACATTTTATGCTGTTTCATTTTCTTCCATATTTACAGCACACTCAATTGCAAAGATTAATCTTGAAATTGTCAAAGTTTTTGTTTTTCCAAAGGCGAAATGGACCATTAAAATGCACATTTAGAATAAATGAACCAAGTTGCCTGCAGACCTACTGTGGACTTTAAAAATAATTAGTTTTTCTGGTGTTCTAAGCACTGACTTTCAGTTTATTGAAATGTTAATGAAATTTTCATTATAATATAAAATATAATTTTTTTCCTCTATAACATCATTAATGCCATTCCAGAGACTAATGTTGCAACCAGAATGCTTCATTTTTCATTAATCCCCAGTTCAGTGCTGAATTTACTTATAAATCTCCCCTTTTATCTAGTTTATGTCTCACAACTCCACCGAGTTTAAATTGTATCTAGAATTTTATGACAGCAGAAGTATATTACTACAATTAAAATACCAATGGAGCAACCTATAGCACCATTTTCACTATTGGTTGTACCATGCTGCAAGACACAGGACTAAAGTGAGCCTGGGCCCTTCTTTGATTTAACTGTGCACAGGGAGAATCCAGCCACAGTGTTTGAAGAGAAAGATTTGATGGCATTAATCAACACAAATAGAACAAAAGCAAAATGGAAACTGAATCGGATTAATCATGAAATTAATTTTCACCATACCCCTTTTCCTGTTTCCTGTCATGGATAGGCCATGTAATGAGGATTAGTTTTGTTACCACATCTGCATTGCCTTTAGTTTTGCTCTCACCATCAGCATCTAAGGTCCTGCCAGTCATTCTTTAAGAAGCCTAACTGCTGTTTGCCATCTATTTTCTCTCTCTAGGCCAAGGAAATGTGGATGAGTGTGGATGATTTTTATTCTAGAAAATTGAACTTTTCATCAGAGGAGGATGACATTCTTCCCTGTGCTGGGTGCTTAATTTGGATGCACATAGTGGCTTTCAGAATTATTACCTGCTATAAATCCTGCTGCGGAGTTGGCAATGTCAATGCAGGTTGAAAAAGGTTTTAGCTGTCTTCCATATCCTCAGAGTAAGCTTGGGAAAAATGTTACATTTTTCTTGATCTGTTTCAGTGTTTTCTTCCCTCTAGAGAGATCTGACTTACTTTTCTCTGACTTTTTTTTTTACTTCTTCTCTGACTGTCTCTTATTGCAGTGAAAATTGCTTGAAAACCCAAATCTGTGCAGGAGATGAGAAGGACTGTGTGAGTCATGGTTTTGTTACCAAGACTCTTGCATATCAACACAATGATTCACCAAACTCCTTGACTTCTTGTTCTGTGGGTGGAGTCTTTTACCAGCTATTGATACTTGATTGTTCTCCACTCCACCTTTTTGATCAAAAACTAATTTGAGATGTACTTGCACGCACCTCAAATTCCTGTTGAGTTCAATCTACTCTAGATTTAGTCAAGCTCATTATCATGTCAGTAGAACTTGGGTAGTGAAATACAAAGACTGTTTTACAGAATGAGATTTAGTGTTCAACATCCAGTGTATCTACAATATATCTGAGATTCTGAATTTAAGTTTTTCCTGCTTATATTAATGATAGATAAATATTACCCTGATATCACTCATTTGCATGTGGGAGGCATTAGGAAGGAAAAGGATATTTGATGGAGTGACGTTCTTTGTCTATCCTCAAAGTCAGACACTTGAAACATTTTTGTAATAGTAAAGAATTTTTTTCAATTATGTTAAGTATAATATTCTACCTTTTAAAATCCTGGTGGATAGGGCTTTTCACCTAAACCTGGCAATTTGAAATTCATGATAATGCAAAATTCTTCCAGGATTCATTTTTTTAGCAACAGAAAGAGCAATTTTTCACTAACTTTAACTTTTTGTTTGTTTGTTTTGTTTTGTTTTGGTTGGTTGGTTGGGGTTTTTTGGTGGTTTTTTTGGGGTTTTTTTTGTTCAAAGCTTTTTCTTTATAGAAACTAGTAAATGGTCTCACTGATGTACAACATTTGTCCTAGAACATTCATAATTCTGATTTAGGTTTATATGAAAGTATTGAAGCTCCCACTGACCTGAGAGAATAAAGAGTCACTTTGCTGCTACCAACTGTAAGATATTATTTATGTTGCTGTTATTTGGGAGAGCAAGCAGATTTCCAAGATTTAATTCTGAGGCATGGAGTTATTGCAGAGAGCATTACCAACTTTATTTTGTAATGTAAATCTTTCATTCTGTGTGTGGTGAATTACTGGGCAGCTTTTAATCTTAATTTATTTCAAAGTGTCTTGAATGTAATGAGCATTCTTTGGTATTTTTCCTTTCTATTCCTCATTCTTCTGTTCTGGTGCTGTTCTGTATTCTGAATACTGCCTTCTGTCTGGCTTACAGAAGCCTTTGTTCAGCAGCTGCATTTCATAAGACTTCATGGGTATCTGAAACTGGGCTCATAGATGTTTGTCTTGGTGACCCAAATAGCCAAGGGATGCATGGGAATGAAAGAAAAAGAAATCCTGTCTTGGTTCATAGTATAGTGATGGACCTGCTTTATACTTCCAGCACAGCCTTGCAGGTGCTTTGTGCTCCATGAACAGGGTTTAGGATCCTGAAGGAACTGTACCTCTACTTACCCCCTCAGCTTTTATGGCCTCTCTATTCTGTAACTGCATTCAGAAAAAAACTGGTATTTCCTGCACATGAACAAAATCCCTGATTATCTATAACACACATATGATTTTCCTCCTGCCTTGCTCAGTCCTGTCCTGAAGCATTATCCTAAGGACCATGTGAACTACTGAAGTTTTCCCCATGCTAATATGATCCTAGAGAATATGTAACTGTGTCCTTAGCATTAATCTCCATAATTTTGCTACAGCAATAGCTGTACTGTTATTGAAACCAGAGAAGAAACCTGCAAATAAAGACAAATTAGGAAAGAAAGCAGATAAATGGACAAACAGGATGGGCTATTAGAGGCCTGATAACATAATTTTGAAGAGTCTCAAAATCATAATATCATGAAGTGGGAAATAGAGGTGAAAGAATCTAATGGAGAGTTGAAGTCTGAGGGAAAAAAACCCCAAACTGGTAGACCTTTAATAACCCACCCTAAAATCTACTAACTCAGAATGATCAACAGTTTATTTCCAGGTTTGCAGGAGTTATATTAAAAGCCAGGTAGAGAAGATGAATTCTGAGGACAGAAAAAAATAACATGTGGCCTTTACTTTTGAGTGATGAAGTAGAAGAAATTCACACTAAACTCAGCAACTCCTCCCAGGCAGCAGAAAGCACACGAGTAGATAAATAGATCAAAGGAATGGGATTGCTTTCCATGGCTCCTTCTAACATGCTAAGTATGTGCACTACAGAGCTTTATGAAGTTCTTCTCTCAATTAAAGCTCAAATAGTACACTGTCAGCATCACATCATTTTATGACACACTGTTGTTACTGGTTTTAATTGATAGATTTCTGTCAATAAGTTAATTCCAAGAGCACTTTCTGCCATGTCACTAGCAAGAGTGTCAGTGTCCTGTCAACAGTGTAACTGCAGGAATGACACACGCTTGTAAATTCTGGCAGCACTGCACGTGCTGGGAATATCTAAAATATATATCATCCCATCTGGTCCCCCAGTTAAGCAGGGATGGAACGAGACAGGGCTTTAATGACAGACACTTTATAAAGAATTTAGAGCTTTCAACTCAGTGGTGTGAGCTGCTTAGATATTCTTTTTTTGGAGGCAGTAACAGATGTGCAATGAAATAGCAGGATTCATTTTGCCTGGTCAATCTCTGCACAAAATACCCCTCTGCAATCTTGTTTCAGAGATGGAATGATGGAAACACCCTCATTATTTTAATTCCCAATCTCTTTACAGCATGAAACAGGACCATGATTTAAAAAATAAAATAGAGAGCTATCACAAGAAATATCTGCAGAGGAACACATTCTCTTACACAAGCTGCCTCTCAGGTCCTTTGCTCTGCAACAGATTGTGCTACTCATCTGAGTAACCAACACACAATTGCACCCTGGGTGATGATGATACCCATGTAACCAACTTCTCCTTTCTCCAACGCCTGTTCATTGCCAACACTTTTGACTATGAAATGTACCAATTCACCAAGTTTCTTATACTCTTCTCAGAAATAGAAAGGAATAATACCTTCAGTTTCAGGCAAGCTAGCTTTCAGTTAATGCTTTCACTTCCCTACTAGGAGGATTTAAATGTTGTACTGAAGAATGAGCTTGTGGAGCTGCATTGGCACAGCACCTTGTGGAAGCAGACTAGCAATATATGATATTTGGTTGTACTTTGTAATTATATGGCTATATGTATCATTCCAGGGTCCCTGGCATCCCAGTGAGAGAGAAAGGAAGCTGCTGTGGGTCTGTGTTCTCTCTGCCACGGTGGGGCTGAGCATGCATTCCCAGCTGGTGTGTTTGCACACACTCACACACATGCACACGTGGCCAAGCACCGAGAGAGGTTCCAGCACCCACACAAACACCCACAGTAGTCACACTGACACGAGGATCAGAGTTGGCCTCATCTGTTCTTTCTTCCAGGACAGCTGGGATTGGAGTCACATATCCTCACTCTGGATTCACAAATACCCATCTTGAATCCTAAGACACACTGGGTTTCTTGAATCCTAACACACATTTTAAATCCATCCAATATCCCTGGTCTGTTCCCACACACAGATTGCAGCCCTAGGTGTTTCCCTAGATGGATCTTCCTGCCTAACCCTGGTCTAATCTGAAGTTCATGAGCAATTTTCACCCGGAGGGTCAGGGAGTTAACCAAACAGAAAATAATTAGAATGTGTTTAATACAAAGTTACAACAGGCTGTAGTAATCAATCATCTGATTTACCTGATTTATGCCTGCTTTTCCTTTTTATTCCACTTTTTTCTTGCTGACCCAACTTGATCCCTTTCTTCTCCTACTTTTGTTCCTTCCTCTAAATGTTTCACATGTTCTTAAGAGTCCCCTTGTTGACAACCCATAGTTTTGTACCATCATCAAATTCTCTCTGCTCCCCCTCAAAATCCTCTTCTGCATGCATCTCAAAATAGCTACTGTATCTGTTTGGAAAATCATCCCCATTGGTTTGTATAGTATTCCAGGAAGACAACTTCAAACTTTTCTTGAGTTGTCTTGGCAGGTGGGACAAGTGATAATGGTCTAATTGTTCTTCTTTGACAATCCCAATAAATCTGATTTGGTGTGCTCCATATTCACTTATCAGGTTACTTGCTGGGTGCCTTGGCCTTCCATAGTTCCTTGGCTGAGCCTCTGTTTCTGCTGTGTTCAGCTTTTTAAACATAACCCAATAAGAGCAGGTGGTCTAATCTCTTATCACACAAAAACATTTAAATATAAAATATAGATGTTTTATTAAAGGGAACAAAAACAAGCTGTTTTTCACATGAGGAACTTTCTTTTTACCACTTTTCATGCACAATTTTCCAAGAACTCTGTGTCTTAAAATGTTGAAGGCATTTTGAAAATTTTGTTCTTCTGAAAGTGTTTGTCAGTGTAGAAAGGTATTCTGATAATCATGACTTTCATTCATGGTCTTTTCAAAACCTTCAGGAATAGCAATTGTAAAACTAATGTATTTTCAATTTTGAGTTTAATTCAGATTACTTTTATCTATCAATACAATCTCATATATTAGTAACTTCTTTTGTAATAAAAAGGAAAATTAAATGCATCTATGTCTGTAAAATACTTATATCCCCTTTGTATCAAGGAAGATATGATGATAGAATGAAAATTAATTGATTCAAAAAGTTCTAAAATAGAATTGTTCATGCCTCTTCTAAAATTTTTCATAAGTCTGATGAAGTACAATAAAAATTCAAGACTGCATAATTTCAGCATGAATGGGTGGAATAATGCATGAATTTAGACAGTCAAGCAGAAGATAGCAGCACAAATGACTGCCATATATCAAAACAGTCTTCTCATGACTGCTGTACATTCCCTTGAAGCTCTCTTTTCCTTACACACTAATTATGCAATAACAGCAAACTTTGGTTACGATGGAAGGGCAGTCTTATTTTATCTCGCAAGCCTGACAAATCAATCAACTTGTTTTTAAGAGAGTCTTAATTCAAAAATCCTTCAGCACTTCTTTTTTTAGTTTATGCATTGCTTCAGGATTCAGAGACAGAAAAAAAGACTGCAGTGCAGTTCCCAGTGAATAACTGATACGCTCATATGCATTTAGGTCAATGAATGCTTTTTAGAATTTATGCTGGTGTAAAAAAAATTGACTAAATTTAGCTAAATCATCACTTCCTTCAGTATTCTCTTTTATTCTTACATCAGATATAAACAAACACAGGCATTTTAAATGTGATTTTCTTCCTTACACAGACATATCTTTTGAATTTCATGCTTAATATTTTTGTCTGATACATCTGTTTTGGCTTCCACTGGATGAGTACAGTCTTCAGAGACCTAGGGGGAAAAAAAACCCAAACTGTTGCAGCAGCATTGTTCTTAAAAAAAAGATATCATCTTCAAGGGGATATATGAATATGCCCTTTACACTTATGTTCAGTATCAGACTTTAATGGCAGAATTCAGTTCAAAATTGAAATGTCTAAATTTAGTTCAATGCAGTTAGTTCTTCTGACAGGACTTTCTATAAAGTGTTCTGGTCAGACTGCATCCATTTGTTCTTGGTATTTTCAACCGTATAAAAATAATGGAATTCAAAATAATTGGGGCTCACCATCAAATGAGTGTTTGGGAAACTAAATTCACAAAATTATCTTGAATTTTTCAGCTGTCATTTTATAGCCCAGTATGCATAATTTAGATTCACAAAATCATTTTCCCACAATTTTGTGAATCTATCATTCAATTTTAGGAGCAGAAGGTCTCCATTTCCAGAATATTACACAGAAGTCATATCAGCTATTTTCTTTTGATGGTGTGCATCATGTTCATGCCCACCTCTTCAAAGTTACAAACATCAGTATATTTTCTGCCTAAATCTGCTGACAGACTCTGTGAAGAAAGGTTCTTAGAGCTTCCATACCTAACAGTCTCTACACACATGTCCTGGTTCGAAGGACAGGTGTCTGCTAAGGAAGGCAGGAGCCTACCTTGGAATGGAAAATGTAAACCCTTTCCCTCCGAATTATCGTAATTTGGAAAATTAATGGGCTCTCAGGAAAAGATATGGGAATAGGAATAACAGTTCTTTACTAGTATTTATAATAAAGCAAACAAACAACAGCTACTATGGCACTAACAACAAACAGAAGCAGGAACCCGGTCATGGCCTTCGGGCCTGCAGCCACCTTCCCTTTCGGTGCAGTTCCAGTCACAGCCCGCAGGGGGCGCTGATGGCGCTCCATGGGCAGGGCAGGAGCAGTGATTCCCCTTTGGCTGCAGGGAGCGCTGTGGCGCGAGCTCAGGGAGCGCATAGCAATGGCGGCTCAGCCAGGAGGGGAAGGGATGGAAGGGAGGCTTTGCTTCACAAACCCCTTGGGGAAGCCAATCCCGGTGCCCCAGCAGGACATCCAGGCCAGCAGGGGGTGCGGGGACTGCAGCGCAGTGAAACCCAGACCAGCGCCGGAGCAGTGACGGGGAGTGAGGCAGCGGCGGCCCAAATCCCAGCAGAGCAGGGAGAGGCAAGCTCAGGGATCCCAGGCACCCAAGCAGATGGTGACAGGTTCAGTGGCTGCTCTCACTAGCAGACTATCACCCGAGCGGCAGAAGAGGCAGCTTTCGGCAGGGGTCCAGAGGCAGCAACGAACCTGTCTGCCCAAAAAGCACTTCCGAGCCTCTTCTTCCGAAGCTGAGAGCGAGAGAGTGAGCAGCTGCTCCAGCCCTGCCTTTTTCCAGCACCTAATTCTCGAGATATCTCCATCCCTCCAAGAGAAAAAACTCACAAAACTGGAAACAATGCCCTTTCCCTTGAGCTCAGCCACTTCTTTTGTTCTTCTTACATACCCAGTAGTTAGTTCTTCTTAGCAACTTATGGGAAAAAACTCTATACGTGAAAAGGAACAAAAGGGAAGAAAACCTAACCCCCTACATTACATGACTGGAACAAAGGTGATGTATTTTGTCCAGTATACTCAGTGATTAAAATAATGTCAGAGGTGCTGCTTCACTCCTGTCTTGAGCCTACTGGGACTCAAACCTGCATCTCACTTTTCTGAAAGAAAATGAATCTCTGTTTCCTCTTGCAGCATTAGAGAAGGTGCTTAAATCCTAGTACTAAAGTTGTTAAATACCTTTTGAATCCCATTGGAACCGTTCCCTATTTTCAGTGGTGGAAAGTGTCTCTGTTCTTAGATGACTCTCCTCTTAGAGCTTCTGTGAATTAGTGGTGTTTTGCAGTAGTCACTATTGCACAGCATAAATATATTTTCTTGTATCTACCCACAGTTTTGTTTTCTAAATAGATAAATTACATAGCTCCTTTTGATACAGTGTTCTTATGTCCAAGAAATGAAAGACTGACAAAGCCCTTTAGCACCATGTTGCCTCGCCAGAGTGTGGAGGCCCGCGGGCCTGTTGAGGGGCTTGGAGAGGGTGAGCCCTGGAAGGGCGCCCCCTAGAGGCTGGCCTCCCCTATTGACTTGTTGCAGACGGTTAAGTGTCGGTTACCTCAGTTACACCCCCGTTTGCCTTACATGGCCGTGTTATAATGGCCACGTTCCGAACCCTGCAGCCCCATTGGTTAGAGGCCCGCTGGCCATTACTCTCCCCAGTTTGCCACAGAAGGCTATGTTCTAGCAAGTTCTCTGTTCTCTGAGTCCCTATTGGTCCATTCCCCTGTCCGTTTCCCTCAACTACCCTCCCCATTGGTGTACATACTTCCCTTTCCGTCTACCCCTCCTGCTAATTGGTTCCCGCTGTTTACCTCATCCCCCTCCTTACCCATACTTAAACTCTGGAGCCTCCACCCTCTGCATCCATTGTCCCTGGACCCTTCAGCCCACAGGAATAAACTGCCATTGGACACCAGCCCAGAAGACCCTCCTTGCCTGGGTGGTTCTTTATTGTAAGATCCTGCTGCGTGTGTGAGGGGTGAGCCTCCTCCACCCGCCTGGAGCACCTGCCCCGTGGAGATGCTTGCAGGAGGTTGCGGTGCCGAGCAGCCTGGGCCTGCGCCGCAACACCAGAGCACTGCAACATTGCTCCCCATTGCGTCCTTCACAATGTATGTCCAGCTGTAAACTGTATGTTCTTTGTTACACTTGTAAAATCGATTCATGCCAATATGCCTGACTATCCTTTCGTGAAAAATATTCTGAATAGTATTTACATATCTGGAACTGAAGGATTAAAACCAAATAACTTTACTAATTCAAATTCTCATGCTAGTTAAGAAAAAACCCCAACCTTCTAATGAACTACATCTGTTTCTGTGCATATCTTGGAAGTATACCTGTGGTTTTATATGAAGGATGCAAAGGAACATTCTTCCAAATGAAACTAATTTAAATTCTTCATAGATCAATTATTTATATAGCTTGAGTTTAGCCCGTAATCCTTTTTAGCTTTTTTCCCCCCTCTTGCAACACAAAGCGTGGTACAATTAAAACGAAAAGAATTATGAATGAGCAACTGCTGTATTCAGAAACAGTTTCTCAAGTCAAAAAGAAGTTTTCATCTATGTCATAATGTGAAAGAGAGAGGAAGTCTTTAAATCACTCAGTGTATGAATGACAGATTGGTGACCTTTGCAACATGCTAATGGTTGCACATTTATTAAACTAAGACTAAATTACTCAAATACATCTCAAACAAATCTGAAGAGGATTAGCATTACTTGTAAAATATTTATAATTTTCTTTAATCAGCATGTGAGAAACAGAAAAATTGCTGCATTTAAGAAAATATATTCAATGACTGGTAAAACTCATTCTGAAAAAGACCATGTTGACAGATGGGAGGGAGGGAAAATATTGGTTATGTGTTTCTTACAGTCATCACTCCCATAGTAGTTCTTAAAATTCAGAAGGGAAGAGAATAATGTTTTTGACTGTTCCTTGTCACAAATGTACATAGAAAGGGAATCAAGAGTTCCACATGGCTCCTGACTTGTCATGAATATATATTGCAAATATAGATGTATTTGTAAAGGCACATGGAGATTGAAAAGATTTCTCTTATAAGCTTAGCACTTGAGTTATGATAGCTGAAACATTCCAAAAAAGACAGCTCCTTTAGATCCATACAAATTCAGTCTGAAGGGCTGGACTGGTATCACAGAAAATCTCAATAGAAAGCTTGATTCAGCTTGCACAGAATATACGTCTGAATGCCTTGGAAACACTGGGTCTTAATTACAGCTGGGTTTGGCTTTGCTAATGGAAAACAAATATAGAAAAGCTATAGATGAAATTAAAATAAACCCCCTTAACTTTATGAAATAAATACATCATAGAATAATTTTGTTTGGAAAAGGCCTGTAAGATGAGTGAGTCTACAGTTTACCTACCACTGTCACGTCTAGCACTAAACTATGTCCCCAGGTGCCACACAGGACCATAGAATTGTAAAGGTTGGAAAATATCTTTAAGGTCATCAAGTCCATCTGTCAATCCAGCATCATCACCATGTTGACCATATAACCATGTCCCTAAGTGCCAAATCAACACATTATTTGAACACTTCCAGGGACCCAGACTCAACCACTTCTCTGTATGCTCCAGTGCTTGGATACCCTTAAGGTGAAGAGATATTTCCTAATGTCTAATTGGAACCTCTCCTGCAGCAACTTGAGGCCATTTTCTCTTTCTTTGTTTCTTTACGTTGTTTGTGGGAAGGAGAAAATGAGGTGGGGGAGGAAAAGTGTCTGAAAGTTAATTCTGATTCTTTTTTTTTTCCTTTTAGTTCTGTTAATAAAACTGTCTTTATACCTTTTAAAGTTTTGAGCCTGCTTTCCTTTTCTCCTAACCCTTATCTCGCAGCAGAAAAGTGAGTAAATAAGTTTAGTAGGTGCACTGGTGTTAGGCCAAAATGCTCAACCTACTACATCAAATTAGTATCATGTGAGGATGGCAAACTGTTGGGGTTTNCCGAGACACCGTGCCGTCCCAGCCTGCTACCTTCCTTTCCCAAGAGCCTCGCCAGGACACTGAGATCGAGTGCTCAAGGGGGGTTTGTGAAAGCAAAACTTCTTTTTTTCCATCCCTCCCCGTTCCGGCTGTGTGTGGGGGGATCCACCACACCATTGCCACGTGCTCCCCAAGCTTGCGCCACCAGCACCCCCTGCCAGCTGTGACTGTCACTGCGTCAGAAGTGCCTGCGAGCCAGCAGGCTCTCACTGGGTTTCTGCTTCTGTTTGTTGTTAGTGCCATTGTAGCTGTTGTTTGTTTGTTTTATTATAAATACTAGTAAAGAACTGTTATTCCATTCCCCATATCTTTGCCTGTGAGCCCCTTCATTTCAGAATTACAATAATTTGGAGGGAAAGTGTTTACATTTTTTCCATTCCAAGGGAGGTCCCCTGCCTTCCTTAGCAGACACCTGTCCTTCAAACCAGGACACAAACTAAAACCACTACACCACCTTTCTCTTGGATTACCCATTTTACATTTTGGTGAGCACATTTATGACAGTCCCTGCTAAAATGGCAATCCAATTTCTATGATATAAACAAGCATTTTATAAAACGGTCATGTGTAATTAAGTTAATTATTTTATTTTATGGGGTCTACGTATTATTCAAAGCTTATGCATTAGGTTAATAAGAAATCAAATAAAATGGCTAGGCCATTTCTCTAGTTTACTGAAACAAACAAAGCATATTAAATGTTTTTTACAGCAGCAGTCTATTTTAACTTACTATCTAGAAGCTGGCTTTTTCTTTAACACTTGAATGCAAAATTTGAAGTTATCCATTGCTTTATTCCAAGTTTACTACACTAAGATACTCGTGCAATATTTGTATAATGAGAGCTTACACAACTCTTACAGAAACTACAAAATGTGTCATTAGGATCAAATATCAGAAGGAAAAACTAAATGTTAATTTGGAGCTGATTTCAAATTGCAGAAGAATGACAAAAGACCAAGGCAATTATGCAACTCTCTGTTTCACTGGATAAGACATTCTACCAACACTTTGAACACCTAAAGTAATGCATATGGAGTCACATGGTCAAGGTGTAAATTTATGATACCTTACCTGACATATGTCACTTTTTGAAGCCACTTTGCAGAGCCAAAATATTTAAACCCTGCCTATAAGCACCTGCTTCACAGTAGAGCTTATAAACATAACAAATTTATTTTAGTATGCTGGCATTTTGAGATTATGACTATATTACAGAAATAAAGCAAATATTAAGTTTTTGTCTAAGCTGTATTTATTCTGTTCCATCACCATGGTATTCAAAATACTTATTAGTGCATGAAACATCCAAGTTTTTTTTCTGTTGAAGGTATGCCTTACCATCTTAAATAGCTTACTGAATGTCATACCTCATAATTAAACCATTATACTTTTCCCAAGTCCTTATACTGGGATTAGAGTATATATATCTATATCTATAATCTATATGAGATGTAACATTCTGGAAATGGGTCAAGAAATACAAAGAAACCTCAATCCATGCTCTTTTCAACAATAAACACTGACTGAAGAACAAGCCATTGACAAAGGAATTTTATGGCCCCTCTGCTTACTCTGAGGGGCAAGACATGGATTGTAAAATCCTTACCTCTGTGTTACACTGATGTTCTCTAGGGACAATCAGCCATTTTTTTCCTGACATTTGCATATTTCTTCAAATACACAAGTTCTTACATGGGTATTTATACACACATGTTAAAAAAGACTAGTGTATGAGGTGAAAGTGACACCATGTGACTAACAAGGTACACCCAGTGCATGCACTAGATAAGTATCTAACAATCCTAGAAAGATTTCAGCTATGTTTTACAATATTTAAGCTTTAATTATTCCGTTTAGAGTATAAAAACCTGACTGAACCATGTGTGTGCCACAGTGGTGGCATGCACACTGTGGAACATACTTACCTAAATCTAAATAGAAAGACCAATTGCTGAAAGCTAAATTCATGATGTCAGAAGATTCAAATTGTCAGGAAAAAAAAAGATAAAAATATTGATTAGGTGATGCAGCGTTTGATGGGAGATGATAGTTTAGACATATAGACATATAGACAGTTTCATATTGGAGTGTCTGGGCCTTCTAGTTATTTGTCTTCATTTTTGTTGCATAGCGCAATGGAGAAATGTTGCTAAGAACCTACTCTTTTTGATTGTGTGAAAAAAACTCTATGAGAATTGATAAAAACCTGTCAGACTTCCTATCTACATTAAACATTATTTTTCATTCTTCACTGCTAATTTGAAGAAGGAACAGCATGCATTTATCAAAAACTTTCGATACAAAACACTAAGTGCCTATAATAGCAAACGCCTGCATTTCAGCATTACTGCCTTAACACTAAAATTTCACAACAGCAATATTCATAAAATGGTTCCTTCATGATTGAAGACATTTGTAGATTCAACAAAAAAAAAGTGTTGCTAAAAGAGGTTAGCCTTATTAAAAGAGCTTTGGCTTGTAGTAGTTCTGCTTCCAAGTGTATTGCGAAGCTGGAATAACTGAGTTTTACTCAGCAAGCACTGATCACTCTGCAGGATTTTCCTGCTATGGAATGTCTGACATTGTTTGCCTTTTATTAAGGACTCCTTTGCTGGCTCCCCTTACCTAGAGCTGACTTGCTTATTTCAATCAGTCAATTGTATCCTTGTCATCTATTTAATATAATATTAAGAAATAATCATGCTTTTAGCATGTTTTCATAAAGTTCTGGGTTTGTCATATCTCTTCAAGCAAATAGAAATTTTGTCCATAATACATGGCATTTTTCAAAGTATAAGAAACTCTAAACTGTTGCAATATATCTCTTTGTCAAGTCTCGTTTTTGGATTTCTTTTTGTTTATCATGAAATGTGCTAATAATATTTGTAAACATTAAAGTTTCACAACTGTAATATTAAAAAAAAATCCCCTAATCATGATGAAAAATATTTGAAAACTCAGGGAGTAAAATATGAGATCAATGATTTTTAGTAATGTTGTAATTGTAAATATAGGGAAAAATATTTAGAAATACTTTTTTTTTTTGATAAAAGAATTGTAATAAATTTGTTGCAGACTTATTTTACACTGTTACGTTATACCTGGTTCCAGCTTTCTCATGTGGTGCTCAGACTGAATGAAGAAACACAATACTACAAGCTGACATTTTTAGAGATTTCAAGAGTTCTGTACAGCTTAGACAAATCAAATTTTTCCATGATGCTATAAACTAAAAAGTCAAACAGGACAAAAATGTTATTATGTATATTTCAAAAGAGAAAGCATTCAATTAATGTGTCTATGTTATTTATCAAATTTTCTTTTATGAGAAAAATACGGCTTTTACTATCTTAAAACTTGAAATGAAATGTTGCTTTTACATAAAAGAGAAAATTTGTTTTCCCAGGAGATATGAAGAAAAGTCTTTATCTGAATACTTTATAAGTAAAATAAATGCTCAACAAATCAAGTCAATTTTTCTTCATTTGTAACAAAAATTATGTTTAGGCTGAAAAATATCTACTACAATATAAAATTAATGCTTTCCATTTTTTCTTTAACCAATATTTGGTCTAAAACTCCATATTACTGAGTTAGTTAGTATAATTATCTGTCATAATTTTAAAAAATATTTTTATTGCATGCACGTATCTGAGTTATGGTTGATTTGATAAAGAAACAATAATTTTTTTTAAATTCCTAGTCATAATGTTCTGTACATATTTCATCATAATTTTTTAAAATAATATCAGTATAAAAAATGACTGCCCTGTGGTGTTGCACTGTTAAAAAAATCAGGTTACAAAGTGTGAGTTTTCTATCTCAGACAAACTAATTTAAGGTGAACTGAATAGTGTAATATAAATCAAAACTTAATAAGATTTCATCTCTTTTCAGATTTGAAAAATTGCACCCAGTTTAAATTTCACCAGCTTTTCAGGGAGTTTGAGACCTATATTTATCTTTCTCCTTGAGATGAGGAATTTGAATTTGGAGTTAATTCTAAATAAAATTTGGAGTAAATTTCTAGTTATAGGCTCATTATAAAAGTTCTATTGTTTGACATATTGTTTGTACCAAGTTTTTAACACAAATTTAGTGAGACCAATAATTAAGTCAAAGTAGATCATCTCTAGGAGCTTTGTGAGCATTTATGGTACTTTGAAAGCTCTACAATTAGTAGACATTAATTTCCCTTGTATGTATACGAAAGGCTTTATCCAAAGCTTTACCAAAAGTAATATAGAAGTTCACACTAAGTTCCGTAAAAATTGAGGAATGCTCACAAAAAGATCTAGATGAGCAAGTGCACATTTAATGTTAGATACGTGAATAGTAACATTGAAGGCAGGGGAAATCATTCTCATTCTTAAAACAAGTATATGGTGGAAGAACCAGCTTTAATCTTCTCTAGGACTTTGAGGAGCAAGTAAAACCATGGCATTCTGAAATAAGGCATTGGCAGGATGAACCTGGAGAAACACACAGATGCCATTAAGGCATCATTAGACCCCATTAAAGCGCATGGCACACCTCACCAAATCCATGGAACAATTCACTGCAACCTTCCTCCTTAAAGAGACTGAGAACAGCTCTCAGAGAAGCTCCAGGGCCAGAAAGTTATATCAGTCTTCATGTCAGCCTTGTACAGCTGAGCTGCTGTAACAGCACACACAGAAGTCACTGCAGAAAACAGGCAGCTCGTTCATTCTTTCACGGCGTCGCCAGCCCTGACAGTTCATTGCTGTCTCCCACACTTGCACTTTTGTGCCCTTATCATTTTCCCCACAAAAAATGACAGGATATACATGTACCACAAAAGATTTAGCACAACTGTTCCCGTTCCCTTGTGTTGGGATGCCTTTCTTGACAGCATATATTTGTGACAAATAGCACTCAGTGTCTTAGGGTATACCTGTAGAGCAGTATAAAAATTTTCTTGAAAAAGAAGTGCTGCAAATAATACACATAGCAACATTGCAACTGATTGCTAGGGAAAAGAAGCTTAGTAGCATCTTTGAATTAAACAAACAAACAAATGAACGAAAAAACAAACCCCAAACCAAACCAACCAACCAAACAAATCAAAAAACCAAACAAACAAGGAAAAGCCCCCCAAACACCAAAAAATTAAAAAGTGGTCTCTTCCAGTTTAATTGTTTTTACAATGTTTGTTATTTGCCTGGAACATGGATAAACTTATGCTACAAGCTGAAGAGTGGGAGGAGAGAAAAAATAAGACAGCTATAATCAGCTACTGGAAACTTCTTTGGATTATTCCGTGCATCTGTTGTGCAATCCTTCATCTGCTCAGCCTTCTTGGGTGAATATGTGTTCTCATAGGTGTCAGTACTGTCTGCCTCTAATAACAAGGTACATACAGACCCACGATGCCTTTTCATATTTATGATCAAGGAATCAAGAGGCTGCAGCAGGCCAAGGCTCTTCTTGTCAGTCAGAGAAAAAGAAAATGCAGCTCCAGGGAGCACAGCAGCTCAGTAATAGATGCCACTGAGGAGACATCTGTGTCTTCTAGATCATCATCATCCTTCATGGCTGAGTGTGACTGAATGAGAACAGAACAGAAAGTTGGCAAAATCCCGAGGGCATTTGACAAGGCTGGATTTGCCTTTTATGAAGATCATGCACATGGGCAAGTAACATGACTGAACCAAGTCTCAGTAATTAAGAGAATATGGTGACAATGATCTGAGAAGTAGCATTTATTTCTGAAATAATAGATGCTTGTTCTCTTGGAAAACAGCAGTATCAATTTAACCAGACTGTTTTCCAATAAAGTCTATAGTCTTAATATGCAGTATTGTCTACATCTCCCTGACCAATTAAATAAAACAGAAAGGCCAGGATCTGAGACACAACTCAAGTTTTTTTATGTTTTTCTCAAAATACATAAAAAATACATATACCATATAATATGCATTTATTCTCTGTATTGTTTCCTCCAATTTTTCCTCATTCAGAATGGTCAGAAATTCTCTCAGCACCATAAAAAGCCTGCTGAGTAGTCTAAAGCTCCAGTGGAATACCAAAATGAGTTATTTATCACTTGTAAATTTGCCAATTTCCACCAGAAACTTCAACAGAGTAATAAATTTTTCATGTTTCTGATTTTGACACCTCTAGTCTTGCAAAGGGAGACAAGAAGGAAAAACAAGAACCAGAGATCAAAAAAAGGCTTCACAATTATGATCTCTTTTCCACAGGGACAAATAATACTGTCCCCTCTCCCAGCATGCTAATGTCATTAATATAACTAATAATATAACATTAATATAACTCTCTGGTTCTGCACAATTTCATAATCTTATTTGGACACAGTAGAACTTTACACACGACCCTAATATGAGTAAAATGTAAATGAAGACATGATTAATCATTGAAGATCCAATGTAGAAGACCATATGCTTGTACAAACCTACGTAAAACCACACTGGGTAGAAAGAACAGGATTTATTCATTCTGTGATTGCCAAAGGGATAGGAAGATAAATGTTAGTTAGAAATCACAAGAGAGCAAATGATCAGCTGAAACAAACAATCATCCAAACCTATTGGGATCAGCTCCTGCCTACTGTTCTCATCTTAACCATCTCTTTATCCCTGAGGTGCAATACAGGAGGTGAGTGGGCCTGTGTGTGGGGAGAGTTAAAGCCTTGCCTTTTCCAACAATAGATAGTAATATCTTTTTATTTGTTGCTAAATAGTGTCACAGGTCAGCTCTTCTCTCTCCTCCTGCAGTCAGAAGCAATCAGTGCTCTGCTAGGACTTGGCCTAGGAAATACAGCATTGCTTCCTCTCCTCCCCACTAGCACAAGCAGGCATCACTCCCAAATCTATCTAAGATACATGCAATTGCATGGTCTTAGGACACCTGCAGGGAAAGCATTTTCAGAGGAATTTCTGGCCTCTGAAAGAAGAATTGTTAGCATTGATTTTCCCCATAGCAAAAGATGTGAATATACAGCACCCTTAATGTTTCATTTGTTCCGTACCTTTGGCAGTTTGCTGCAGCAGTATTCAGAGTGATGTATAATGTTGCCAGAGGGAACCAAATTTTCCATAAAAATGATGAATCTTTAGCACAGGAAGCTTAAGGTTTTGAAATGCAATTTAATACTAGCTACTGACTTCTGCTGACCCCTTTGTACTCTCTTGGAAAAGAAATAAAACCCATGGAAATACTTCTTGTACTACAGGGAAAAGTAGTCCCCTGAGACAGGGAGCTAGCTTTGACTCTCAATGCTCCTGGGGTTTTTTTTTCTCTTTAAGCCAATCTCTAAAGAAATTAATCCCCTGTCACTTTCAGAGTCACGTATTTCACATCAATTGAAGTTTGCCGTCATAGGTGAAAAAATAAAAGAACAAACTACAAGAGTAAGAGGGCAGAGAGCTCTGAGGCAAGTTATTCTCTCAAACTAACAAAATGACACAGAATATTTTTAAGGCAATTACAAAGAGCATATTGATTTGGAGTTCTATAAGAGAGGAATAAGCAAGGTTCCCATTTCATTTTTGTGTGTGTGTGTTTAAATATAGATAGAAACATTTTACTTGTTTGGATCCTGAGGAATGAAACTGTTTTTCCTCTACCTGTGTCTGGCTATTTCTCACCTTTTGTCTCCGACCATCCCTCTAATAGCTTTTCACTGCAACCTGACACAAAGAATATCAGCTGCAACAGAAATAATTGCTGGTACAGATGCATGAAAAGTAGACAGTGACCAGATGTTATCGCCCCTACTCAGTCTTTGCAGTTAGCTCTGGTAATGTCTTTTGTTTCACTTTATTAAGGGAGACAAGGTTGTAAAAGCTTCTTAGGTAAAGGGTAAATAATGTATCTGGCTTGAAATGGATAGCAGGAGCAAAGCACCAGAAAGAGCTGTTCTCTTCTGCTGAATCTGTGGAAGAAAAATAACAGTGTTGTCAAAAATGCTGATGAATCAGTTGTGTGTTTCTACAGACAACGTTATCAACCAGCGCTTTTGAAAAGGACACAATGAAGGTTTTAAAAATTATATGTAATATCTATAAATATAAAAATACATATAATTATTTATATACAGTGCCAAAATAGGTATTTGACAATACAATTGCATTAAGCTGGATTCCTTCACTTCCAATTTAGAATCTAATTTAATTTATATCACATTACAAAGAGATATGCCAGATGCTCTAACTTCCAGTTGTGGTTGGGCAAATGATGAACTACCATTATTTTCCTACAGACAAAGAGATTTTAAAAAATTTTAATCTATAATTTCTTATTATGTTTATATGTAAGCAATAGTTTGTATCCTTCTTAAATAAGTATTTGTTTTTGTTGACTTAATTAATAAAACAAACCTCACAGTAACAGTGTGCCCACAGAACACATGGGATTAGGAGTGGAGATTGTGAGACAGGCTTGCACTTCTGCTAGACACTCCCACAACATTGAAATTAGGTTAACTCCATATGAAAGTAGATATATAAATCTCAAACTGAAAAATTACAGGCTAATTAGTGGAGCTTAAAATATAATGAGAATGAAACCCCTCCACATTATGTGCTGCCCGAAGACAGTACAAAGATTAGCTGCTGCCCAAAGCCTCATTTTACAAATGAATTGAAAGGGAATGTAGAACAATGTCTAAGAAAGACAGAACTGTTGGGCCACTGAGTTATGATGTGAAGACCCTCAGACATGAGGGCAGATATGATCAGTTGGAGGCCAATTGGAGTCAAATGCCTCAGAATAATCATGTTGAAATGAAGGAGCAGGTGACAAAACTGCAATGCAGAGGGCATGGTAGATAATAATTGAACAGTATGAAACAAAGACCAAGGGTATAACATAAGATAAAGAGCTAGTTTTACACATGTTAGTAAATAACGAGACTTTCTTTAAGGATTGCCTCTACTACCAAACAAGAAATCTGGTTCCTTCTCTGAAGTGTTAATAACATCCTACTGCTCCACTGGTACTAATGCTGCTAGGAATCCCAGCCAGGCAGCATTGATATCATTCTATTTTAGCATGCCAGGATCTGTATTCATTGAAACAAGGCTAACTATTAATGATTTCTATGCCTGTGCTTCTGTACATTTTATAATTCACTGACATGAAGCAGCATATGGTAGGTAATATTTTCCAATTACTTTAGTTAAACATTGTAAAACAAATGTAAGAGATGGTGCTTCCTGTTGCTGGACGAAACACATCCCTAGTTTGGGAATAAATAAATCCTAGAACAGATGTTCTATTATAATTGATTTAAAAATTCTGGGATTTAAGATAAACTGTTCTGCATCCTTTGACAACAGGCTGTTTGTTATTTGCCTCTAGTCTCAAAACTGCATCCATATATAGAGACATTTCCATACCTTCTCCAGGGTCAGTTTGTCTCCTGGCATCTGTTAGATGTTACACCATTGGTTAGGTAAGAATTCTTGTTCTGCCTCACAAATATTCTACAACTGCTAGGAACTAACTTGCATTAATCTGCATAATTATTTCTGAATCTTTAATGCTTTAAACGGTATTTCTGCACTTATTGCAAGCTGGAGTCACCAACACACAGGCTCTTTGATGAGTTACACTTGTACTTCCAATATTTTTCTCCTTCCCATTGCCACACATAATTTTGCTTTTGTTTTCCAAGCCATAAAATTAAGGCAAGGAAAAGGTAATTCACATTTTACAAGCCACACAATCAAATATGATTTGTTTGCATTCACCTCCTAGCCTCTCTTAATTTTTTTCCTGACAGCATCATCCTGACAGAATTATCTTGAGGAACATTGTCAGGTGCAGTAAATCAGATCTAAAAGGCCAGCAAGAATGTGTGAAATGAAACAGAGAACTGAATGAGACAGAGAAAATTGCTGAAAAGAAAATATTTTCTTCTTCCTCTTCTTTTTCTGAAAATTCTGGACACCAGAGAAAGTAAGTGCCAGAATTTTAAAATTATTTGTTGCATGTTCCAAAGTACCATGGAACTGCATGCCAAGAAGGTCGTCACCATCAAAATTGCACTTTAATCCTTGTTTCTGGGTCTCTTTTAAACACAGTCTGTATTACTCTTAGCATGATGCCATGCCTACACACTGTTCTGTATGACACATATTGTGTTGAGGTATTATTCTTGTGTGCAGGGCCTGATTGAACTTTCCATAAGAAGAACTTGGATTGCAACAGCAATTTCATATGTTGAAAATTTCAGAAATGGTGTTGTACAAGCTGGGGAGAAAGTAGATGCGTAATAAAGCAGAAGATAAAAAAAATAGGCCTAGACAATGAAATTTACATGAATTTTACATTTCCATACCCAAAGATATATTCCATAATACTTTTGTAATGTGAATTCCTAAACTTGAATATATGTGAACTGTCAAAGTATCTCACTTTATGAATTCTGAAATGTTGAAATGCCACTTTTCATTTGTAGTTTTACATCTAGCTACACATAAAGTCACCCCACTCCGTAGTAAGGCAGTAAAGAGAGATTGAGAAATTAAGCAGGGTGACATCTTTGCCTGCTGAAGCCTCTGTATTAAGTACTAACATTCACTGTAGCACAAAAGCTTCAGTGTCATCCACTTTTATCAGAACAATTAGCTCTATGAGAAGCAGAGTTAGTGGTGCCTGACAGCATGTATATGCATGGGAGATGTCTCCTGTGTACTCTGTATTCCTGATGTTGTAATTCTAATGACAAACTCCTTCCTGTAACTTTTGCTCATAATTTACCTGTCTCCACCTTACCTGCTGCTTACCTTCCTTGGCTTGCTGCCTGGTGTTATTTGGCATTTACCATAGCTACTTTGGAATCACAAGGTCCTCACTGATGGGTCAGGTTCTACCAGCCTCAATATCAAATCTGTAAACAAAGACATTGGCAGAGGTGATTTGCAGTAGTCAGCATGGATACATGAAAGGGAAATCATGTCTAACCAAACTGATAGCTCCCTATGTTGATATGTTTCTGTTGGTGGAGGATGGGAGAGGAGTGGATTTTTTGTCTCCACTGTATTAAGGCTTTTGACACTGTTTCCCACAACATCGTGCAGAGAAGCTCTTCAGATGAAGGTTAGGGAAGTGAGCATTGAGATGGACTCAGCTGCTGAGCTTAAGGATTGTGATCAACAGCATCAAATCCATCTGGAATCTAGTCACTAGAGGTGCACCTGAGGGGTCAACAGTGGAGCCAGTACTATTTAAGAACTTCATTAAGAATTTGATTATAAACCTCAGCAGTTTTGAAAATGATACAAAACTCTGAGGATCTGATAATACACAGGAGGGTTTTGCTGCTCTTTAGAGGGACCTTGACAAGGAGAATTTGACAAATAGAAATCTCTTGAAATAATAAAAGGAAAAAGGAATAAGCCCTGGCACCAGGGCAAGCTGAAGGCCAGCCTGTTGGAATAGATTTTTAGAAAAGGACTTGAGGATTGTGCTGCTCAAAATGGTGACCAAAGGGCAGCAGTGTGATCTCATGGCAAAGGTGATCAACAGCATCTTCAGCTGCATGAAGAAGAGTGTCATGAGCAGCCCAAGACAGGTTATTGCTGTGGCACTCAGTCTGGGGTGTTGTTTAAATCCCTCTTTAGAACTGGCCTGCAGGCTGAGGCTACATCTATCCTAATGAGCTGAGCAGAGCTGGAACCCATTCCCACCCATTCCCTGGGCCAGCTGGCATAGGCAGGCCACAGCCATGCTGCTAAATCATTTTAACCTCCTGGAAAAGGTATGCTGCATGCAGGGCTTCTATTAAGAATGGTTCCTTGCCCATCATAGCCCATAATCTTTCCAGAAACCATTTGGGACAGTGGGATTTGCCCACAGACAGTGCTGGGACTGGGACTGTTGTAATAATTAAACAGTACAGATGGTTGGCTCTATTTACTCTATGGATACAGCAGTGGAACAGATGTAGTCTCAAATAAATTATCTTATGTAATTTCAAGACCAAAGCCTAAACCAACCACAAGAATCTCCCTTAAGCTAAACGAGACAGTAGTAGATTAATCTCATTGTAGGTGATATCCTGTTCTCACCACTGACTGTGCTGCAATTTAGGGTGATTGAGAGTGATTATCTGAGATCAGAAAACTAGTTGTGGCCTGTTAATCAGGGAAGAGTCACATGCTTAGGGGCAGATTGTCAAAGAATACTGAGGTGTCAGAGATGTGATAGATGGTTTGTGAGAGCTTAAGAGCAGACAGATCCCTCACATCTACCCAGTCACCTATAATCATTGCTTAGAAACAACTTCTAGTGAATTGTATCCTGGGCTGAACATGAACCAGAAGTCAAAACATCATGGATTATTATTAATCACAGTTTCATTCAGAAGCTACANAAACAAGCCACAAGAATCTCCCTTAAGCTAAACGGGACAGTAGTAGATTAATCTCATTGTAGGTGATATCCTGTTCTCACCACTGACTGTGCTGCAATTTAGGGTGATTGAGAGTGATTATCTGAGATCAGAAAACTAGTTGTGGCCTGTTAATCAGGGAAGAGTCACATGCTTAGGGGCAGATTGTCAAAGAATACTGAGGTGTCAGAGATGTGATAGATGGTTTGTGAGAGCTTAAGAGCAGACAGATCCCTCACATCTACCCAGTCACCTATAATCATTGCTTAGAAACAACTTCTAGTGAATTGTATCCTGGGCTGAACATGAACCAGAAGTCAAAACATCATGGATTATTATTAATCACAGTTTCATTCAGAAGCTACACAGCTAGAAAATAATGTGACTTCAATCAAATTTGATTAATTGCAAGCCAGAAACTAAGTTATGTGAATGAGTCTGTTAGACTGGTATAAGCAGTGACAGAAAATGTTATTTGTGCTCATCTGCCTCAAATTCCATCAATGAATAAGAATTGTCTGAAAATGTAGTGAGTATTATAATTGTCAGAGGATTCATTTCAATTTTCTTGATAAAAAACTCAAACAAAACCAATTACAAATTCATCTTCATGATTTTCACATGTTCATTTTACTAAGTAGAAAGTATGATCCCTGAATATCTGAACATGTCTTACTTGCAAACAACTTCCTGTAAAGGAAATTTGTCTACAGGTGCAGAGAACTGATCCTATTTTGTTGGGAAACAGGTTTAGAATATTTCCAGGGACCTCATGGTAAGCAAATAAATATGGTGATAGTAGTAACTGTATAAATACCAATAATTAATTATTTCTTTCAACTCTCAAGGAACAGCATTGTGATTTCCAATAGTGGATCCAGATTGTCCATTCAAGACTTATCTGAAAAGATGACAGAACCATTACTGATAACTAAACTCACTCCTAGGTATGACAGATTTATCCTATGCACATTATTGTTGTCTGGTGTTACAATAATGACAGTTCTACTTTTCTGTCATATACCATGTTTGCAAAAGATCGACTAATTAGTAATTAGTAGTGGCTTTTTCAGATTGTCAGGAAGAGAATTTGGAGTTAATTCTTGTCTAGATCTATTAACTGAAATTTGGAGTGATACCAAGTGTAAATGTGATTTTCCCCTATTAATTAGAATCTTTAATTATTTTGATCAGAGACTTTATGATGCCACTTCTGGGAAGCCATGCAAATGGGGGAGGGGGGGGAAAGCAGATTTGAACAGGCCAGTTATTCTAGTATCAAAACCCTTTTTATTTCTTGTTGATCCTTATAGCATTAAATAAAATCTTTATTGGCTCCAGATCTAAACTCTTGTTGATTTCATGCCTGAACCCTACTGAATCTAGAATACATTTTTTCAATGTATTTTAACATTGAAAAAATGTTATTTTGACGTCAAAGCATCTTCCAACATATGGGTACCAGTGGAGACAGCAGCCATGTGAGGGAGACAGGGTATTAGGGTTTTGTGATCTATATTTAGTTTATGCCAGCCAAAGTTTTCTTGTGAAACCTCATATTAGCTACTTAATATTTCTTCATTTTGCCTCCTGTGTAGAAGGATAATAGCTTTCTATCTCCCCTTCATCTGAATTATCCTGTTAGAATAAAGTGACAGGCACAGCACACTTGCACAGGGGTTTGTGCAATGGTTTAGTAGCCTTGTGTGGAGCAAAAGGGCAGAGCAGAGAGGTCCATACAACATTGCAGACAAATGGCAAACAGGGCAGGAAGCTAAACAGACAACTCTCTCATTCATGTGCTAATCATGTCTTAGTGAGGGCTTAGATTGCCTTAATTTTTATATGTACAGTTGTGCATCCCTTATAAAATCCTAGCATGGATTAGTTATATGTGCACACAAGACAGCAGCCTTCCCAAAGCTGTACTTAAATCCATCTGTACATGTATCTGTGTAGTTATTAGTCTTTATTAGAACGGGAGGAAAAAAGAGATCTGTGTTTTAGGTTATTAAAAAAAAAAATCGAATTCTGCTGTTTTGTATAGTCCTTCACAATACTGAAAACAGTACCATAATTTTATTTGAAATGAGTTCTTGTTGTCCTATGTTACTATTATAAAACTTGTGTTATCCATGTCATCTAAAATTTTACTTTTATTTTAAACCTTTGGCTCCTGGTCATCCACCTCGCAAAGGCCTGTCTGCATTTTAATGAGGTGATCTATAGACACTTGAAAATTTGCTGAATACAGTCAGCAGTAATGAAGAAACTTTAATAGTACCCTACAGCAGCACAGGTACCTAAATGCTATGGAATTTAATATTTACAGGGACTATGACATTAGACCAGATGCAAACCAGTTATTTTTTTATTGTGATCACATCAGTCAAGTTTCCATTTCCTTTTATTCTGAGACAGCCCAAAGGCTTGCTTACCTTTACTAAAGCATATAAATGAGATATTCTTCTTAATTTTCATGAGAAGGGGCAAATATATGATTATGATATGAAGGAGAAAAGTAAAGACTGCATTTTAATTTTGGGTGAAATTTTATAGCAAGCAAAAATACTAATTCACTGTATACAAAATATCAGTATAATGGCTCAAAAATGTAAAGTTGGGGGATTTTTTTCCTCCCATGAAATGTGTTATATTATACATGATCAGCCAGAACAAAACAGCTGTCTCTGACAAACACCAGCTGTGTACCATTATCTTGAATTTCACCAACCATCATTAATTCTGTAATGTTCTGATTGTGCTTTTGAACTACCAGATAGCAAATATTGGTCTAGGTTATGATGACAAAAGTGGATGCTATTTAATCAGCAAAAGGCTTGTCTTGTAACTGGAGTTTGAGACCTTAAGCTTTGACTTTCTTTGTTTTGACTGCCCATTAGCTGGAAGGGATACTGAGATAGGTACAGAAGTGTTGCAGCTGACCATGGGTCATTCCAAAGCAGACAATGAGAGAGTCTCTTGATCTTGTTGTAAAAGTTATTTATTCCAAAATGCCATCA